>CM017761.1:6577783-7117783 GCA_008009225.1 Acer yangbiense | reverse complement strand
ACGAAGCTAGGAGTTTAGCATTGGAGGGTCAAAACAAAATTTAATATTCAATGTCACGCAAGACAAATATATTAATATTTAAGAAAATAAATTGTTAAAAAAAAAAAAAAAAAAAAATGTGATACCCTTAAACTAAAGGTAATGTCACAAAAAATTAATAATATTAATTTCGAGAATTAAAATGTAACTCTTGCTCTTTTATATCTCAATAATCATTTAGAATCAAATTTATATAATTTTTTATGCGATTGACAAACAATGTATATAGTAAAATTTAAAGAATTGTCTCGAGATAAAATGATTATTGTAAAATAAGATGGTAAACCTTCAATATATATATATATATATATATATATATATATATATATATATATAGAAGTATTACATAAATTCGAGGGTTTTTATGAAAGGGGAGGACTTGAACCTATAATCTCATGATATATGTGTGAGGGGTTTACCACTGGACTAGCCTTTAATATTTACATAGCTTTTTACAGTGAAAATATATGAAATAATAATGTATATTAGACTAGGCAATAATGTATGAAATAATAGGCAATTGTTTATTTATTTATTTTTGGATTGGAAATTTAAATCATGAAAAGAAGGGGATTGATTTTGTATCCTACTTTCATGTACAATAAAATAGGAAAGATATTTATTAATTAATTCATATTACAGTATTGAGATAATACGATGGACCAAGTTAATATATGTATATATTAGAAAGATATTTATTAATTAATTCATATTATTGAGATAATACGATGGACCAAGTTAATATATATATATTAGAAAGATATTTATTAATTAATTCTTGTACTCTTAGTTTGAGTTTAGCTACTATTATTTATAATATTAGATTTGTTTAAATGAAAAATTTAACATATATATAAAAAAGAGAATCAACCAAATTATATTATTTAGGCTTAATTTTAAACCGAAAGACGAAACCAATTTAAATCGATTCTTATTGGTTTGATTTGTTCCTGATCTTGTAAATTGTAATATGTTTGGATTAGGTTGCAAACAAATCACCAAAACTATATTAGCTAACGATTTGGTATGGTTATAACTTAAATTGGCACAAACCAACTGATATGATTTGGTTATAACTAGGGATGACAAAATGATCGAGGGGTACGGATATCCGTAAGAATCCGCTCCATTTAAAATGAGGATGGATACTATTATTTCGGGGATAGAGTTGAGATGGATGTCATCATAATATCCATTTTATTTTCGGTTATGAGGATGGATATCGTCTATGGATATCAATCCTCATCCGGATCCATTATAGATTTTAAAATTTTAAAAATATAAAAAATTTATTATGTAATTATTAATTCTAAATATATAAGTTATTATTAATTTTTTTTATTTGAACTTTATTTGATGTATTTGTTTCTCCCTTTAAATAGGATAAAATGTATTATTACACATGTTAATTACATTTTTTTTTCTTGTAAACTATAAAAATTTACGCTTTTTTTTTTTTCATCGGATATGGACATAAACGGAGTGGGGATGAATATATCTACCTAAATTCAAGGATTATCTGAATCCGTCCCGTTCACTTAGAAATGAGGATGGATGCGGAGATTTAAATATATATCTCAAACGGATATGGGGATGGATATTGGGGTATCCATCCCCAATCCGATCCATTACCATCCATAGTTATAACTTATAATATAAATCGGCACAAACCAACTAATACCCACCTTTGAGATATAATTTGTATTATAAATTTAGCATTCAACTATTTTAATATATAATTTTTTAATTTTTTTTTGAATATATATATAAATTTCTTTGTTTTAAGATTTTCTAAAAAAGAGTTATTATTATTATTATTATTATTAACCTAAATACTCTATAGGATTGTAGCAAAAACGATGGCCCATATTGACATGATCGACTTGTAACACATCATAGTAATATGGACCTTAGAGCCCACTTACTTTTCTTCAACTTTGTCTCTTTTCTCTTTACCTATGCAACTTTATTCAGAGTGATAGCTGGAAATTAGTGAGAACGATGGTCCATTTTATGCCAAATCTACAAAATCTGTGCAAATAATACTAAAGCAATTTTGTCTGTCCACATTAAAAAGAGTAGGAATTTTTCATTGCAATGCAGCAAGTGAAATCATGTCATGTAGAGCTAATATTGGCCTAGCTCATCTGGTAGATGGACGAGTTTAGGGATTGGACAAATGACTCCTAAGTTAGCTGATCGAATCCTACCAATAGCGAAAACTTTCAAAAAAATATCTGGTCCCAAATTAATAGATATTGTAAAAAAAAAAGAAAAATCATATCATATAGAAGAAAAATAAATAAATTATTCTTTTATGATTGATTCTTCATGTCATAGGACATGATTTTATTGGTTAGATTCGCTAACAGTTAAATCAGATGAAGGTAAGTTTTGAATTAATTATTGTTTTTTTTTTTTTTTCTCCATTTGTCATTGACTACTCTAGATAATTAAATACAAAATGGCCATGTCTTCTTTAATGATCGTATGATCAAATTTGGAAAACAATGCCCATATCCTTAATTCACAAATAATATATATATATATATATATATATACAGAAATTCTATTATCAGTTCGAACTGACAATAAATATATCAGGACGAAGAATGTGGACCACTAGATTTACATACTTTGACTCAAAGTGTATGCACTTGTCAAAACTTCTCCATAATCTGTGGTCCACATTCTTCGTCCTGATATATTTATTGTCAGTTCGAACTGATAATAGAAAGACTGTATATATATATATATATATATATATATTTTTTTTAAGATACATAAAATTATACACTAATGTTTTACAAGAACAATATATATTTTATTATTATTAAATTTCTAATGTATCTTTAAAGGACCAATTTAAATAAGGTGCAATTAAATATATTGATAATATATATATTTTTGAAGTATTACATTAATTAGTGATTTTTTAGGGAGGGAGATGATTTAAACTCGTAACCTCGTGTACATGTGTGAGAAGTTTACCGTCGGACTAATTTTATTTAGTTATATCGATAATAATTTAAAAAAGAAGAAGTTATTATAATCGCGACGGTATATAACTATATCCTACAATATTTTGAACATAGGTGTGACAGATTTACTATTGAATCATAGCGGGACATTTAGTGTAATTTTTTTATTTTCTTAAATTATTACATAAATTCGGGTTTTTGAGGAGCCGAGGATTCGAACCCATACCACTTGATAAACCTCGTGTTGCGACATTTGGCGTAATTTTAAAGCGAAAAAGTAGTAAATTCGAAAACCTAACCTATCGGCTATCGCTCTCATCACTTCCCTTTTCCCTCCACACTCCCTAGTCGGCTAGTCCCTCCCACACTAAAAGATATATATCTCACTGTTTCCATCGAATTACTTTTCTTGTAGTTGCAACCAAGACAGATTTAGATTCGAACCGAGACACAGGGAGAGCAAACACACAGGTTTTTCTGTTTCTCTATTTTGTTTTCATTTCATTTTTCTAGGGTTTTGAACTTGTTAACTGTTGATGTTTCTTTTTAATCGAATATTCTCTCTATTTATTTTATTTTATTTTTAACTATGTAGATGCTTCGTTTCGCTTCAGATCTGTGGCTTTTGTATTTCAAAAAATTGATTGTTGGTTGTGATTTTGATTATTTATGTTAGTTATTCGTCGTCTCATATGCTAAAATGTCCTTTTCACAATCTTAGCAGATCTTTCGTTGTTATAAAATGTAGTGCTGGTACATGTCCTTTTGTTTTCTGTTTTTTTTTTTTTTTTTTTTTTTTTTTCTTAAAGTAATTTTGGTTGAAAGTTGAAACTTTATGTTTTATTATCAAGTGGTTGATTCTGTTTACGTTTTCTTTTATAAGAAAATGAGAAAGTTATTATTGAACGAGATGTATTTATAAGCGCTTTGTTTGGTTCTTAGAGACTTAATTGGTAAAAAAATAGATTCAACATAAGCATAGAAATCCCATTTATGGAGTCCAAATGTATTTATAGTGCTCTGTTTAGACCACAATCTGTTTTTGCTTTCACAATTGCTTTTATCTGGGTACATATTGGTTGCTTTTGTTAGAATACTAGAAATCAGGACACTTGATAGTTTAGAGTGTTTATTTTTGGGGAATGGGCTTTTGCATTGTCTCAAAGGTAATTCCATTCTCCACTTTTGAATATCTGGGTCAATTGAGATAGGGGCACAAGGCTTAAGGAAACCACTAGACCATGTTCACACACCCCTCGTATTGCATATCGTTCAGATAATGCTAGCAAGTTTAGCAATCTATAATATTTTCATGATTGTCGGCAGGTTTCTGATTGATTGTGTTGTTTTTTTGAACCTGTCATGTTAATAAATGATATGGACTTAATTTATGAAAGTGTGGAATAAATTCCTGTTTGTTTGCTTATAGTCATTTAGTTTATTGTATTATGATTTAATTTTCTTTTTCTTTTTTTAACTTCTTTGTTTATTGAGTAGTTAACATATTCTGTCCTTTTCTGCAGGTTTTGTTGCAATGGATGCCGCAATACTGAATTCACAACGCCGTCCTTTTTCAGTTAAACTGTGGCCTCCTAGCCAAAACACTCGGAAAATGCTTGTGGAACGTATGACGAACAATCTCACATCTAAATCCATCTTTACGCAGAGATATGGTGTGTTGACCCAGGAAGAAGCTGAGGAGAATGCAAAAAAGATTGAGGATATGGCTTTCTCCGCTGCAGACCAGCACTATGAAAAGGAGCCTGATGGTGATGGAAGTTCTGCAGTACAGCTTTATGCCAGGGAATGCAGTAAACTTTTGCTGGAAGTTCTGAAGAGAGGTCCCTCTACAAATGGGGAAAGAGAGACATTGACATCTGAAGAAGTTGCTGCACCGCCGGAAACTTTTTTTGATATATCTAAAGGACAACGAGCTTTTATTGACACGGAGGAGGCTGAGAAGATTCTAAGTCCATTAAAAGAGCCTGGAAATTCTTACACTAAGATTTGCTTTAGCAATAGAAGCTTTGGTTTAGGAGCAGCTAAAGTTGTCGAGCCCATTTTGGTCTCTCTCAAGGATCAGCTGAAGGAAGTTGACCTGTCTGATTTTATTGCTGGTAGACCGGAGGAAGAAGCTCTTGAAGTTATGAATATGTTCTCAGCTGCCCTGGAAGGTTGCATTTTGAAGTCTCTCAACCTCTCAAACAATGCCTTGGGTGAGAAGGGTGTTAGGGCTTTCGGGGCCCTCCTGAAATCACAGAGTTGTCTGGAGGAGCTCTACTTGATGAATGACGGGATATCGGAGGAAGCAGCACGTGCAGTTTGCGAATTAATCCCCTCTACGGAGAAGCTTAGGGTTCTTCAGTTTCACAATAACATGACAGGAGATGAAGGAGCACTTGCAATCTCTGAGGTTGTGAAGCGTTCTCCTCTGTTGGAGGATTTTCGGTGCTCCTCTACTAGGATAGGTATGGAAGGTGGAATCGCACTATCAGAAGCACTTGAGACTTGTACCGGTTTAAAGAGGCTTGACTTGCGGGACAACATGTTTGGTGTGGAAGCTGGAGTTGCTCTGAGTAAAGCTCTTTCTAAGTATGCAGATCTCACCGAGATATACTTGAGCTATCTCAACTTGGAAGACGAGGGTGCTATTGCTATAGTCAATGCTCTCAAGGAATCTGCTCCATTACTCGAAGTTCTGGAGCTGGCTGGAAATGACATTACAGCTGACGCTGTTCCAATTATATCTACTTGTATCTTGGCGAAGCCTCATCTTTCCAAGTTGAACTTGTCTGAGAATGAACTCAAGGATGAAGGTACTATCCTGATTAGCAAAGCCTTGGAAGAAGGGCTTGATCAGCTAACCGAAGTTGATATGAGCGCCAACTATATAAGAAGGGCTGGGGCTCGACACTTGGCTCAGGTTGTTATAAAAAAACCTGGGTTTAAGCTGCTGAATATTAATTCAAATATCATCTCAGATGAAGGCATTGATGAGGTGGAGGCGATATTTAAGAAATCCCCTGACATGCTTGGGCCCTTGGACGAGAATGACCCTGAAGGAGGAGATGTCGACGAAGAAGAAGAATCTGCAGAGGGTGAAGGTAATGATGATGAATTGGAATCGAAGATGAAGAATCTCGAAGTTAGCCAAGAGGAATGAAGATTCTCGTCTCAGGCGTCATTTAGTAGAGCGTATGTTGCACTAGTTTCATCAGGACCTCAATAATTGTTAGAGATCCACAGCATTTTGGGTTAACTGTTCTGTTAATTCTCACCATGCATGAGCAGGGCAGTGGCTGTTAGTTTAGTGGAAGCCTAAAATGTCCTGCCTGTAATTTAGGATTATGAGAGTCTTCTCCTTCTTTGTTCTTTTGGAACTTCTAGATTTTTAGTCGATTCAATGTTGAATCAGAACTAGTAATACATTCTCTTTAATATTGCATCAATGCTACTTTTGATATCTGCTCTGATTAAATTTCTTATTTTTCTTTTTCTATTGCTGAATCAAGTTGTCGATCTCAAAGAAACTGTTTCTCATAGTCAATTGTGACAGAACCATCTCATTAAAATTAGTGCAGAGAAATTAAAAAAAAAAATAAAAAAAATTGATCGTTTTGGAAAATGTTACAGTACAAGATTGAGCATTAGTACATATACTACGAATTGTTAATGAAATGAAAGGTGCATTCCTTAAATCGGGATAGTTTTTCAATTTTCATACAGCTTGAAGGAGCATAAAACACATAAGAGACGCTGGAGTGAATGCTTATTGAACTGGTGAATTGACCATGAATAAGTCACTGATCACCCCAGTTGAACAAAAAATCACGTCTCTTCGGAATACAGCTGCTGCTCATTTGCCGAACCCCTATTGAAAATTCCAGCATCTTGATCCAAAGTCGGGATGTCCAGGCTCATTTCGTCATTGTCTCTGCCGGGTAATTTTTATCAAGTCCAACCATTTCCTCTTCCGTTTGAATTCTGTCTAGAATCGGATGAGGAGCTCTGGACAACATAACTCGATCTCTTCTTCTTGTGGGTATTCCATGTAAATAAATGCCCGTTCAAACCACTTCCTTGAACACCCTGATGTTCAGAATTGTCAACACTCTGATATTCAGATTTGTCTGAATTTCCCCTTTCAAACTTCAGCCTCTTCGGGGTTGAACCAAAGGTATCCTCACTTGTTCCCTCACTCGCTACAGGCAGACTTTCATTCTTTGCTTCTATTACCCTTTTCTCCGTTCCTGTATTGTTACTAGCTGATTCATTGCCCTCTGGTGGAAGATGGTCCCTTCTCTTTCCTTTAGTTGAAAGCTTTGATATGTCTTGTCCGTTTTCCACAGCTTTCATCCATTGTAAATCACTTAATGTATCAACATAAACTACCTCCTTTCTTTTTCGCTTTCCTGTAATGGCACTGCTATCATGGTCAAAACCTTTGTTCTGATCTTCCTTGGTATCAGGCGGAGAGTAGGCCCACTCAGGAACTTCATGCTCTTCCATGAGACGACATCGGTAATTCTCTTTCTGCCTTCTCTCTTCATCCATCTTTTCAAACAACCAGTACTCCTCTTCTGAGCGGGCTGCAAGGCGGTTGATTTCTCTCTCACTTGGCACATCCGTACCAAGAGATCTTGTACCTCTGCGCATTATCTCCTTCAACATATCTCTTCTGTCCTGAGCTGAAAAAAACAAAGACATATCTCATTAGTTTAATCTGGTGTTCAATTAATCCAAACATAGAGAAGAGCATCATGGGCAGTAAGCAAAAAACAGTCCTCATTTCATAAGAGTTTTGTAAGCATTTGATGGATGCAATAGCAATACAGGGATGGAAAGTATAAGACATCACATTAATTTATTCTGGTATGCAATTAACCGAAAGAAAAGAGCCTCCAGGGGACCAGGGGAGGTCAGCAAGTGAAGAACGAAATATAGCATATATATGAGAACCACTTCCTTCTGGACTATTTCAAGAGGAAACAAGACAGTGAATGTTTCTAGGACATTACATAAACTTCGAAAGCAACATACCAGTGGAAGTTGTATTAAAAAGTCCTGCCTGGATGACCTTGGCATCGATGCCCATCTTCTGCTTGGCACGTTCCAAGATTACCTCTTCAATCGATCCAACACTAACCAAAACAAAAACCCTGACTTCTTTCTTTTGCCCAATTCGATGGGCCCTATCCTCTGCTTGTTGGTCCATTTGTGGATTCCAATCACTATCAAAGATTATTACAGTATCTGCTGTTTGTAGGTTCAAACCAAGGCCTCCAGCACGAGTGCTCAAGAGAAACATGAAGTACGGTGAGTCTGGAGCATTGAATTGCTTCAGTAACGTCCCTCTTTCCTCGGTTTTTGTTGATCCATCAAGTCTAAGAAAATTAAAATCATTAAGTTTCAAATAAATTTCAAGGATGTCCATGAGACGAGTCATCTGTGAGAATAGTAGAACTCTATGCCCAGTTCTGTGAAGTTTTGGGAGCAATCGGTCAAGTAGCTCAAATTTCCCAGATGCTCTGACAATCTCCTCCTTGCGCCACATATTATATTCTCCAACAAATAGGTATGGGTGGTTACAACACTTTCTGAGCTGCATTGACAAGTTCTGTAGACTCTTTGATTTTCCGGTTCCTGCAAATTTTCATCCTTTTAGTGAATAAGAACAACCTTTTCTCTAAGCAAATTATTCCAACAATCAGGTGAAATAGAGATCACAGAGATGATTGCTATTAACACAATAACCGAAAAAAAAAAAAGGTGCAACTAAATTGACATTAAAAAAGATACCGCAGTTGTGCTTTCTCCTTCAGAAAAAAAATCCAGTGAGTGAATTTAAATTTTTGTAAGAATTCGCATCACCCTTTAGTTGGCATTTTAAAGGTCTTACTCATGGTTTTGAGAGAATAAGATTAAAACAATTCTTGCTAAAAAAAACCCAAAAATACTGCTGGGAATGCCAATCAAACAACAGTGTTTTCCAATCAGAAATATCTTGAGAGAGCAGGAATGAAGGTAGTTCTGGTGGGCTGCAAGGGAGGATGAAATGTATCCATTGAAGCATAATGCCATTTTCAGGTTAAAAAAGAATTCAAAACTGAAGTCCACACTCGAATGAAAACATAATATTTTTTTTGTAGGAGAATGAAACATGATATTAACAAACTTGATTTTACATAACTAGAAATGGAATGTCGGAAGACTCGGAACAGAAGCTACAAACCAGAATCTAGTCCAACTCGGCCCACATCTGTAACCTGGTGATAATAAGCTTTCTGCCATGCTGACATATCACATTTCAGTATGACCTGGGATTTCCCAGGAAGGTATTTCTCTACCTCATCTTTTTTCCTCCTTAATATGAAGGGCCTAATAACCTGATTACCAAGAAAATGAATTAAGATAAAGAAATCCAAGAAATAAAAAGAGATTTGAAACTAGGAGCAACACCTACATGATGCAAACGACGGATAATCAAAAGCTGCTCTTCGTCTGTAAGAGCAACCTGACCCCGATCTTTGAAGGGAGCATTGAACCACTCTTCAAAATTCTCAACTGAATTGAAAATGGTTGGAAGGAGAAAATTAAGGAGAGACCATAGTTCCTGCAAACTATTCTGGATTGGTGTACCGGTTAACAGAAGTCTACGTTGAATCTGATAGCTGCATATAAGTAAAATTGATCAGAAAAACTTTAATATTCTTATGGTACATATCCAAAATAAAATTGAATATACTAGAAAGTAGATCAGAATAATCATGGGAAGGGATGTCCATAGTTATATGAAGAGGGAAAATTTCAAAGATCAATTCAGAAAATCTCAAAAGCTGAACAAAAATTAACCGCACAAACTTGACTATAAAAAATCAAATGGCAAAAAGAAGAAAGTTATAAAGATCTAAGTTGGAAAAGAGCAGGAGCTAATAATTTTATGTATCAGAAAGCCTTTACACAAAACTGTCTAAACTGATAATTGCTTATTTCTTTCTTTCCATAGGCAAAAGATTGTGACAGTACGATAAAAACCTAAGCCAAAAGGGAAGGAAAAAAAAAAAAAGAACAACTCCACATAATTACATTAATGTATGTGGTGTCATACAAATGCCGGTTAAACAGATTAAGTGTTCATACATTGTCCGCAACTGCATGCCAAAGCTGATCACAATTGACACCATGCTTTCTTCAGAAAGTACATTTAATAAGCCACATGTAAATTTGCTATCAAAACCTATTAAGGCCTTTGAAGCACTAAGCTTGTGAAGGAAAGGATTTTTTCATTTGAGACGTGAAAGTAAAACTGGCGGTGCATATAGGTAAAGTAGAGTATCGATAAGAAAGATCTAGGAAACAAAATACTGTAACCAACAGACAAAAGAATGCAACAGTTGGATATATATAGATATAGCACTCCGGTGAAACAAAGCAAAATCAATATCACAGCAAGCAAGGCCCATAAAGTGTGCTTGACATCATACCCTGCAATAGTCTTTGCAAGTGCGCACTCATGATTTTTTAGACGATGTCCTTCATCAACAATCATGTAGATCCAGGGAACTTTTTTCAAATATTGTCTGTCTCTCATAATAAGATCGTAGTGTGTGATCAACACATTAAATCTTCCTGTCTCTGTAAAAAACTCTTCCCTCATTGCCTTTCTCTCATCTGGACGCCCATCATAAACAACAGCTGCAATACTGGAATGGCAAGAAAATGAATGAGCAATTCAAGATAAAGTTTACATGTGCCATGCACAGATAGACACAAACACACACATGCGCACAAAGGTATGCTGTACTTACCTAGGCACCCACGTCGAAAATTCGGTGATCCAATTGGGTAACACAGCCTTTGGAGCCACTATCAAGTGAGGCCCCATCACGCCCTTGTTCTCTATGAGATAGGCAATCAGGGAAATGGTTTGTATTGTTTTTCCCAATCCCATTTCATCAGCTAAAATACCATTAAGGTTGTTATTGAACAAGGAAAGCATCCACTGGAGCCCTTCTACTTGATATTGCCTTAATTCACCACCTTGAAGCAAGGACGGTTGCTCAGTTACCTGGAGTAATTTATAAATTTAGTTAGATTCACTCATTCAAGCGGTGTGAGTGACAAAACTATTTTTCCAAAAAAAAAAGAAAAAAGGTTTTCATGGATGCTTAACCACTTGTTTCCGACATCAGAGATTTAAACAAGAATAAAAGACACTTGTCAAGTATTTGGCAAACATAGCTAACAACTTATGCTTAACTATTAGGATATGATACAGGAGAAATTGACAAATTTGGTCAGATAGACAAAGATGGGCATAATAAAATGGGTCATACAATTCCTAAGCATGCAGCAAGACTGTCTCGCCGTCTAAGTGGAATTAGCTAAATGTGGAGAGGTAACCGTCAGGTTTATTCCCTCCACAAGAAAAGCAAGTAAAGATGCCCCTTCTATTGCATTTTCGTTGATTACTATGTGTCAAATGAAGTCTTTCCAAAATTTAACACAGGCTAAAATAAGTCATATTCCAATAAAAATTTAAATTTTGATCCCATTAACATTTTGCAGTCAATATTGAACCCACAAGCTGAATCATACAGCACGATAAGATACATAAGAAAATTAAATCAAATAGGTCATCTATACAACACTCGCATAGAACAAGCCATTGGTGAAAACATAACATGCCACATATAACAAAGTTTTATCTTTACCTTCTCCTCAATTGAGTGAATAGCTGAGTTATACTGCCTCTGACCTTCCAGTAAATCACCAGGATCATCATTGCGATCAGACTCAATAACGTCAACATCGTCCTCAGGAAGTGAATCTCGAGGAGTTCCATTCTCGGAAGCATCCAAGTCCAGTAAATCATCTTCTGAATCTTTCAAGGTTTCAATACCATCTAGATGTTTAACATCTTTCTGACGTTGAACAGCAGCACCCAAATTAACAAGAAGCTTATTTGTTTCTTCAAGAAGTGTGGTTAATCTTTCATTCTTGCTCTCCTTTACTAATCTCATGTATGCTTCTTGATCATCAGCCTTTAGGGCTTGAAACCTCAATTTCTCAGCCCGTGTAGCACGTTGCCTTTGCCTTCCATGCCATGCCTGAAATCATGAAAAAATCAGTAGATATTAGCTTTTGGTATAGAGAAACTAATAACTTATCACTCAATCAACTAATATAAAATTAATGAACCTCTTCTTGAATTACATAAGATTCTTCAAAGACTAGCATTATATTGTTTCTTTTAGGAAATCTTCACATTTGAAATAAGTATAACGAACAAACATTATAAATATGGAATAACACTTGTTTGGGGTGAGGGATATAGGAGAAAAGGAAGCTGGGAGGAGAGAAAAGGGAAAAAGAGGGTACCATTTTCCCTGTTCACTTGGAAAGAAAGCGAATGAGGGCAGCAGATACCATGCCATTTCTCTAAACCCACAATACTGTCTCTCATAATTGAGTGGAAGAAAGAAGGGTGAAAAATATATGGCACATTTAAATGTGAGAACCATTTCATATTTTCAACCAAACAAACATGAGTTATGCCCTTGCATTGGACAAGCATTTAAGGGAAGCATGATAAAGTCCAGTGGAGATTTATTAATCTTTTTCTTTCAGGGTGCCTGGGCAACCAAAGTATCAAGTATCAACCAAAGAACTTGCACCATGTTTAGTTGGAGGTAAGGGAAAGGGAAGGATGGGGAAGGTAGGTGAGAATGAGAAAAGAAAGAAGGGGAGGGAATATACCCTACACATGGCAAGCAATTAAATAAAGATAGAACTTCTTAAAATTCATCATAAACTAGGAACATGAAGTTATATCCTGATTCTTAATTCTCACAATATTCTGTTAACATTACTAAATAGTCACATTAATTATATTCCTAACATCTCTATTTTAACTTCCTTCACATTCTATTTGTTCTTCCTGTACTTTCAATAAAAACTCCCAGCAAGTGTGCATAGTTTAGATATGCACACTCCATTATAGTCTGCATACATGAATGGTGCAAAAGAAGAATGGACAATAAGAAAAGACAAATTGCAAACCTGGATCCCGTCATTCCTTTGTTTTCTGCGTTTTATAGAAGCTTGAATATTCACTTGGAATTCACGAACTGCATTAAGTATTTCGGCAAAAAATTTTCTTTTTCTAGTCTCAATATGGTTCCTTGCCTCATCTTCCAACCTCAACAATCTCTGCATCAAAGGTGTTTTACTACTCAGCAGAATGCAAGAAATGATTAATATATACAATATGAAATCACTCATATAATCCATAAGCTTGATGCTAAAATCTACTGGTTAAGTCTATGAACTCACTCCATATTCTATAAAAGATGCATAAAAATCGATTTACTAATCAATGGCCCTTTCACGCTATCCAAAACTCAATTTGGAAAAATATATATCAATATATCTTTTTCATAAATTTTAAAACAATGTACAACAACAACTATAAGCAAAATTAAAACCAAAACCCAAGACTTAATTAGGCGGAATTCTTCAACTTCTGAGCAGCACCTGTTCCATGAGGAAGAGCTACACTCTTTTACAAATACTTAATAAAGATTAGAACCCAGCTTCTCAATATTCCCTTACTGTGTTAAAAAAGTTCAAACAAGTAATGGGTATGAATATATGACCTCAGCATCCCGCTTCTTTCTGAACTGATCATCAGCTTCCATGGCAAAAGCATCTCCAACTCCATAGAGAGGGCGGCGCAATCGCATCATGCCCCAATCAAACAGTTGTTTGTCAGGATATGCACAGCTCACTCGGAGCCAATATTCTGAACTCACATCACAACGAACCTTGCTTTGCAATTCTGCAAGCTGTAAGATAAAAGGTCATTGCCAAGACAAAATCCATGTCATCTATTGATATAAAAGAAAACAAACAAAATTCATTATGATCATAAATTTTGGGAACTTGTTAGGTATGTTTTACTAAATTAGTAACAGCTAAAAGGTAAGACAAGTAATTGCATCCGTGTAAAAATTGACATTATTTGCCACAATTGGTTGCACTTAAAAATATTTCTTGCGGTATCGCTGCATGGCAACCACATGTTACCTAGCTTCATCGTTTTTCATATGACCAACATTTAAAACGTGAAACTAAATATGCCAATGTTTTAAAATCGGCCGAGGCGGCTGCCTTGAGGTGCGCCTTAATTCGCCTCGGCTGTTCACTGACTTGAAGCTGTAGCCTCAAGGCTTTTAAACCCTAACCCCGCCTTGAGGCAGTGAGGTGGGGTTAAGGGCTTTTTTGTCTTTTAAGAAAATTCGTTAAAAGAAAATCCTAAATCTCACACCCTTTGGAAAGATAAATAAAAACCAAGGCCCCCTAAACATGCGACAAAAGCAGAAGCAGCTCACAGGTATTTTATTCTTCTCTTCTTCACTTCCTAGACCATTGCTTGTGCTTAAGATATTTTGTTTTTCTCTTCTTCTTCTTCTTACTGTTCTTCCGATATATTCTAATTTATGGAAAAACCCTAAACTTCTATATAAAATGGGCAAAAGTATTTAAAAACACACATATATTGTTTATGTTAATTAATTGGTTAGAAACATGTTAATTCAAGTCTATATAGGAATCATATATATTTACCGTTTGTTCCTTCTAGATTCACATTTGTTTGTAATGTTTATTTTGCCAAAATCACATAAACAATTTTTTAAAAATTTTGTTGTTGCATTATTTAACATTTTTAAATTGAGGCGACCGCCTTGTCTCACCGGTGTTCTAAAAAGCACTAGGCTGGCGGCGGGCCAGCGCCTAGGGCGCCTAGGAAAATCCTAGGCGGAGTTGTGGAGTTATGGACAGTAGAGTTGTGGAGGCGTAAGTCAAATGAACAAAGAAGAGAAGAGGAAGAAAAAGATTTCTGGGTTTTTTAAATGAACCCCAAAACGATGTTGTTTTTGGGTTTTTTAAATGAACCCCAAAAACGATGTTATTTTTTAAAAGAAAATACAACCGCATCGCTACCTAGCCTCGCTGATTACCCCTTAATCGGCACAGCCAGCGGCCACCTAGTGGCTAGGCGGCGCCTAGGGTGCGTTAAACGCCTCAACCAGCCTAGAGCTTTTTAAAACATTGAAATGTGCAAGTGAGAACTTAGATTTAAAATTAAAAAAAAAAAAAAAAAAAAAAAAAAATGAACTTCAAAAGCAACTTTGATGAATCTGTTGTAATTGTTTGTACCTTTAGTCCGTAGAGTTCAAGTAAGCACTTTGTCTGCAGGTCCTCACCTCTACTTGAAGGCAATTCTGAATTGAAGCACAGATGTATGAGTATTGCTCTAGAAAATTAATCTTATCCATAACTCGGTAGTATTAATGGTCAAATTGTTAGAACAGACAATAGAACTACATGGAGGGCATTTGAAGCAATTTAGTCTACCATAGCTAGATAAACTTTTTAGCATCAAAATTTGGTTGGCAAGGTTGAACTGACACTTCCTTCCAATTGGTTTGGCAAAAAATAAATTACATTTCAAAGCTCAAGATATGGGGTCTAAAGGTGAGAATATAAAATTGAAAGAAAGGATAACAGTAGGTTCCAATTTTGTACCAATGCCCAGCTCTCTTTAGTTCCATGGTCACATCAAACAAAAACCTTTAAGCTTCAACATCTAACCTAGATAATTACATGGTTATAACAGCAACTTTATAAATAAGAAGAAGATCATTAGGAGAAGAAGATCATTAGGAGCTTACTAACCAAGACATAATTGTGTAAAAGTGAAGAAGAAAAACATCATCAAGGATAATTACATTTACATGGTTGCGACACTAAATTTTATAAATAAGATCAGAGGTGCTTACTGTGATTTAAAACAGTCAAAAGGTCTAGCAATAAAATTTCAAACTACAGTGATGCAGTTACTAGAGGCATCAAAAATATAAACTAACTTAAAGACGTCCATCCTGAATAAATTTGACAAGGCTCAAATATGCATAAAATTGATGATATACATGCAAGGTAAAGATTTCTGTCATGAATAAATTTGCTAAGTCTCAAATATGCACAAATTGATGATATACAAGGTAAAAGGTCATTCCAAATGATAATAACCTTCAAGTTCCTTTAATCGATGCTGAATGTGGGCCTGATGACGATTTTCCCTTAATTCTGCCAATCCAGAACCTGACATGCATTTTGGCCGTTGCTTAGATAGTGCAATCTCAAATTCACTCATCAAATCTCCCCCGTTACAAATGCTAGCACCGTCCTGCAGCATAAATGTTTAAACAATAATCCAAAAGCTAAATAAAAACCACAAATTAATTTATCATATATTGGCTTTATAAACAATTTCAAAGCAATATACTAACTTATAGTTAAATCCGACTTCACATACTTCGTATGGATAAATCCGACAAAATGTTATATCATACACTCTATACCACTTAATTCAAACCAAAATTCTTTCGACAGATCCCCATTGACAAGCATTTCAAAACACAAATTTCCACCGACAAACAATTTTACGAGAGCCTATCAATCCAATCAAA
The DNA here is from genome assembly GCA_008009225.1 of Acer yangbiense. Classification (NCBI taxonomy): domain Eukaryota; kingdom Viridiplantae; phylum Streptophyta; class Magnoliopsida; order Sapindales; family Sapindaceae; genus Acer; species Acer yangbiense. Next base: position 7,101,228 of record CM017761.1, on the reverse strand, counting down.
CCCTTACCTAAAAATTCACTTTAAAAGGTCAAATTCCAACGCCAAAACACACACACTCACACACACAAAAAAAACCCAAATTCACAACAATTCCTGACAAAACAAATCAAAACCACAATACAAGAACCCCAGAGGCCAGATTCACAACAATGCCCAAGTCAACACATTAAACCAACAAAAGCACATTCCAAAACCCCCAAAATTAACAATCCAAACACCAAAATACTAGTATATCACGAAAAAAACACAAAAATCCCGAATTCACCACAAATTACTAGCACACGGCACCAAAACAACACAGGTAATCCCAAGAAACACCACAAAACCCCAAATTCACTACAATTCCCCCCCCAAAAAAAAAGACCGAAAAAACCAAAAAAAAAAAACTCACCAAACCCTTCTTCCCAGCCACCGGCTCCTCACCAGATCCACAACCGACGTCGACGTCGTCCCCATTATCAAGAGCCTCGCAATCGCCCTCCGGGTCGCCATGATAGATGGAGGAAACGGTGTTCAACAGGTCTGGAGGCAGAGGGAGGTCTCGGGAGATGAAGTTCAAGGCGCTGATCAAGGACTTGGTGGTCTCGGCAGGGTCTTCGAGGCAGGTCGTCTCTGGTTGGTGGTGCTCTAGCTGAGTCACCATGAGCGCGCGCGAATTGGGATATCAAAACAGTTCTGTATATATATATTATGTATTTGTGTTTTATTTTAACCGTATTTTGAAAAGAAATTTATCTGCTGCTTAAAGAGATGGACGACAAAGACTCGCTCACACACACTCTCTCTAATTTGTATAATCTTCCCCTGAGAGAAAACCCTCGGCGATTTTTATTTTTTATTTTTATTTGTGCAAATCTCTGGTTTAATTACGGAACTGCCCTTTTATATTTTTGACAAGGTCAAATTGCACAAACACCCCTATATTTAATGTAATTGCCTTAATTATTTTTTTGTCATTCAAATAATGAATTTTATTTCAATAACGCTACTTTTTCCAAATTTGATGTCCAAATCCGGTGTTCAAATGATTGACATCACTATAATCCATTTATTTAAATTGTATTGGATTTTCCTGATTTAAATGAATGGATTATAGTAATATCACATCATTAAAACACTAAATTTGGACAAAATAGCATTTTATTTATGATTTTTAAATATTTTATATAATAATACCTTAACGCACATCACCTCTTAGTAGAGAGATGGTTGTGCACCTCCCTTCCACACTTAGTGGTCAGGGGTTCGAGTTCCACCATGCATATTTTACAAGTATGTGTGGAGAGTTTTCTTCCGGTTTGTGGGAGCAGTCCTCTCTCAAGTTGTGAGAGTTGTAGTCCATATGTAACTTCTCCCCGATAGTGGGAGTAGTATTCTGGGCCATTCATGTAGAGTCTGATTAATCTCACCGGGTCCCGGCAGTAGTTGTATTTCAAAAAAAATTAATAATAATAATAATACCTTAACATTAGTATATAATTTCTTCCATACACTCAAGACATAAACAATTTAAATCATAATTTCTTTTCCATCCGCCACTAACCTTAACCCTATTTTCTTTTTCAATAACCATTAATTATAACCCTAATTTCTTTTCCCACCGCCACCAACCCTAACCCTAATTTTATTTTTAGCAACCACCAATCCTAACCCTAATTTCTTTTCCCACCACCACCATCCCTAACCCTAATTTCTTTCTAGCAACCATCAACCCTAATCCTAATTTATTTTCCAGTGATCACAAACCCTAACTTCCTGATTTTCTCTAGCCATTGCGTCCCTCACTCCGACGACATATCATTTGGCTTTAGAACTCGTTGACAACCTGTTTACCGTCGTTAGATATTTTTGACAACCGTCGAAAGTGTCTCAAATTGAAAGGCACACCTCACAAAAGCTGCTGCACCTGGGCTGTCTTAAGGTGTCTAGCCTCACCTTTAACAACTATGATCTAATTAAGATTTATGTTAGGTTGTTTATTTTCTTAATTGTATATTAATATTAGGTCATGTTTATACTTATAAACATGTGCAAATCAAAACACGTTTTCTTAAAGCCTACATCTTATTTTCAAAAACAAGAATTGTATTATAATTATGTATTAAATACTCATTAAAATTTTCTCTATATTATTTTAATATGGAAATAAAAATTATCATAATATTTTGTATGTCTTTGGTAAAATTGGAAAGAGGTTGATGGTTTTCATGGAACCGTTATGATTACACAATTTACATGATTAATTTATAAAAATGAATTTTTTCTTTTAAGAGACCGTTCACGTAAGTTTTGTTGTTGTCCATTATTTATAATGGCTAATATGAGTTTGTCAAGATGTTTGTGACACGAGAAATTTCTCCTTCAAAATTTTATTTTTGATTTTGAGGTATTTGAGTAAAACTAATTGTTCGTTGAGATATATTTCATTTTGTAATACATCGTCCTTTCTTATAAAATTAAATAACTCACCCACCCTATTTTGTTTCGTGTATATAATCGTTTTTTTTTTTCAAAAAACCACGGCAATTTCTCTCTTTTATAGAGAAGAGAGCCAATTTCCAGTTTAATTATGTAATTGCCGTTCATATTTAACAATAATAAAATGACCTTTGTTGTCTCAAAATAACAAATATAACCCAATAAATATAAGAAATACCGTGTATTCCCCCAAATTAGGGTAAGTGTACCGGAGTGGGTAAATTTTTTAATTATTATTATTTTGTACATAATTATTTTGATAATTCTGAGTTCCTACTCAGATATAAAATCAATTTAACAATCACTTTCAATTTCATCTATACTATAAGATTACGGGTTTGAGTCCTCCTCTAAAAAAAAAAAAAAAAACCTGAATTTATGTAATTTTATAATACTTGATAAAAAAAAAAAAAAAAAAAAAACAATCACTTTCACTTTTAACTATTGTAAATTGACTCTCTCCTTTATTTTTTTACTAGGGGCCAGTTTGGTATTGTTGTAACTTTTATAATAATCACTGTTAGAGCATCTCCAATGCAAGCGTGGCTTGTGAAAAAAAAAGATGCCACGTAGGATAAATAGACGTTATGTTAATAATTATGTCTCCAATGCAACCGTTCATATTCAACATCAAGCTGACGTGGCAAAAAAAATGTTAAACATTGTCAACATGACCATCCACTTTCAGACGGGAGTGCAATTTTGCTCACCCACACTAACTAGGGTGAACCATTACCACCCACTTCAACACGTGTCCCAAACTCAACCCAAAGTCCAAAGTTAACTCAAATTTTGGGACACATGTCAACACCTGGAGTGGGTGGTAATGGTTCACCCTAGTTAGTGTGGGTGAGCAAAAATGCACTCTTCAGATGGTCTGTTGCACAGCTATTTTTTAGGTTGACTCAGCAAATATTTAAAATTGACATTAATTTTTCATATATTTTTGGTAAGGAAATAAAATAAAAAATAAAATAGGAAAAAAAGATGAACACGTTATTAAAAAAAATTATGTTTTAGACGGAAGCATTGGAGACCAAATTTTGAATTGATTGTCTATCAAGTCTATTTTTATGTCACATAGGAAGCAAGTCTCTTGACATTGTTGCCATGTCAACAATTATTGGTATGCAAACCACTTTTGCATTGAAGATGCTCTTAGCTGTGCTGAAGGAATAATCAGTTGTGAAGTTAATCAGCAGATGTTTGGTTAATTGTATTTTAAAAACTATTGTATGCCTCAAAAGCGGTATACATATATTTGGTAATTTTATTGCTAAAGTGCTGAGATTAGTTACAATGACTAAAATATACATGAGTTCATTTTTTTTTCATTAATTGTATATATTAAATAAATATTTCAGTAGAATATTTAAATTGAAAAAAAAAATTCTATAACAACAATAAAAATATTTTAAAAAGATTTCATAAATCAAATCAATATTTAAATAGAATATTTAATTTTGAGATGAAATAAGGTATATAAATGATTTTAATTTGATTTCATAAGGATAATAATGATATTTCAAAAGATGCATTAAATGCTAAAATAGATCATTTTATAATCACTTTCAAAAAGTAACCCCCCTAGGGGTCGTTTGTTTTTTCCACTTAAAACTTAATGGGTTTGAATTGAACTCATTAAGTTGTTTTTTTTTTTTTTTTTAAGTGGTCAAACAACTTAAAAATATCAAAAAACAACTTTAAACCCCCCCCCCCACTTAGGGGTCGTTTGTTTTTTCCACTTAAAACTTAATGGGTTTGAATTGAACTCGTTAAGTTGTTTTGTTTGTTTGTTTGTTTGTTTTTTTTAAGTGGTCAAACAACTTAAAAATATCAAAAAACAACTTTTTAAAAAAAAAGTAAGAAATCCTGACTTTTAACTTAATTCCAAATAACTGAATTATAATTAAAATATTTTCTTCCAAGTCTATCCTCCAAAAAAAGATATATTTCTAAATTTATTCTAATTTGATATGGTGTATAATTCTTTCTTTTAACGAATTTCTTATTTTTAAAGGCTTTTAGAAAGGAAAGAAAAAAACCTAATCATTTCTCATATTGAAATCTTACTGGGATTAAACAATTGAATTTCTCTCCTACCAAATCCTGGTAAGAACTCTTTTTATTTATTTATTTATCTACATGTAGTGGCAGTTATAGAACTCTTTAAACATAATCTAGAATGATAATTTGTTATGATTGTCATAGTTGCAGTTATATAATTTATCAAATATTTTTTTTGCGGTTGCATTCGATATTGAGTAGATTTCATGGTTTGAAGAAGTTATAGAATAAATGTTTATATATACAGTCTTTCTATTATCAGTTCGAACTGACAAAAGTTATATTAGTTCCTTGTATGTGAGCCACTGGATTTAAATACTTTGACTGACAAGTTGTTGGGGATAATCTTCTAGAACGATAAACGCGGAAACGCAGTGCCTAATATACGTCCATAACTCATAGCAAATAATAACGTCAATAAGCAGAAAAATAGATGAGAGAGAATAAAACAATCACAACACAAGATATACGTGGAAAACCCAAAACGGGTAAAAAACCACGGGCTGTCAGGACGACAGAGAAAGTTCAACTATATGATAAATTGTTACAACCATATACTCCAGGATTCTCTCTCACACCTAACCCCAAACCACACTCATAAGATCCTCACCAAGAACCCCACAATATCCCCTAGGTCTCCCCTAAATATCACCCACGGATCTCTAACTTGATCCACCGATATTCCCTTGGATCCCTCCTCGGATATTCCCATTGGGTCTCCCTGGATCTCACTCACACTCTCTGATGTTTACATGGTGTTCTTCTTGCTCCACACAAAATAACCTAAATACAAGGTCTATCTATACTAGTTACAGGGAGTATAATATAAAAGGAAATCCTACTCCTAAACGTACAAGACTTACTTGTTTCACATAAATACTATTTTCTTTTATGACAAGTCTTCTTGTAAGGAGTAAATCCTTTTTCTTCAAGTACAAGAACTTCCAGAAACAAACTACTTCCTTTTCCGTTGAAGATTTCCCGTTTCACGTATGCTTATTATTGACTACGATTCGGGTCACGGTTGTACACCCGCTTCCTAAACCGTTACAAGTTACCTTAAATTACATCGCTTAGAAAACCGCGATCCATACGATGAAACAAACCATTTATTCAGTTCTTCATGATCTTCAAACCTCCCTAAAACACCGCCTTCAACTTCCAAACGTTATCCCACGTCTTCTAGGAAGTACCACATTAGTTGAGTCTTGTTTGGTTCACATCGGGTTCGCTTAGGAATACAAGTCAAAACCTAACACAAGTGCATACAGCCAAGTCAAAGTATTTAAATCCAGTAGCCCACATGCAAGGAACTGATATAACTTTTGTCAGTTCGAATTGATAATAGAATTTCTGTATATATATATAGATATAACTTTTGTCAGTTCGAACTGATAATAGAAAGACTATATATATATATGTACCGGTGTATATAATTTAGGGACCTATTTTTTTTATTTTATTTAAAAAAAAAAAAAGGTATCTAGGAACCTTTAAACAAAAAAAAAAAAACAAAAAAAAAATGGTTTATGGTTGCATATGACCAGTCATCCAGGGAACCAAAAAAAAAATGGTTTATATAATTATATACTGGATATTTGGACAATATGTAAAATTGAATTTGAACCTTTTTTTTTTTTTTTTTTTTTTTTTTTTTTTAACAATAAATTGAACTTGAACTTTATTTATAGAATAACATGTAAAATTATATTTCTGGATGGATTTTTTGTTTTGTTAAATTAAACTTTGTTTGTGTAAGAATATGTAAAATCTTATAAAGAGTGTTGCATGTTAAATTACTTCCTTTAATTAATATGGGTATAGATGTAAAATTACTTCTTTTCAGATAATTTTATTTTAAAAAAACAAACATGTTGACAGTATATTCAGACGTGAGAAAAAAAAAAAAACATGTCATTTAGATTCAGGTTCAGTCACTATTCAGTCTTCACTAAAATTCAGGACTATTCAATCTTCAGACAAAAAAACAAACGACCCCTTACTTCTTAAAATCACTTTTAAAACTTGCAAAATTATCAATTAATCACTTTTGGAAGTTTTACCAAACATCATTTTATGTCAAAATTATAAAATAATCTGATTTTAACTTTTCAAAAGCAATACAAAACTGGCCCTAGATTTTCTTTTTTTTTTTTAAACTCAATTTAAATGTTATATTGCGGTTTATACTAAATTGAGCATCATAATCGGAGGGTAGAGAGTAGTATGTTTTGGATTGAAATCAAAGTTAGTATTAAAAATAAAAATAAAAATAAAAAGTGATAATAAAATAATATCTATCTATGCAACTACATATCTCAACTCAACTATATATTTCAGGTTCTATATGTAATAAAATCCTATATTTTATTGTTTATTTGAGATCCCTTATCTTGCTGTCATTCTAAATAAGGAATTTTATTTATGATTTTTAATCATTTTAGATAATAAATATATTGTGGATGTTCATGTATCTCCACCTGCCGTAAGTAAATTTTAAAACAAATAGTGAAAAAAAACAAGATTTATAATACTAATTTCATGAGGTTTCTATAGAAAGATATAACCCAATCAAGATATATATTAGGTTATTTATTTACTTTAATTATACATTAGGTCTCGTCTTACCTATAAACATGTGCAAATCAAAAACTCTAACCAAACTTTTTCAAAAGAAATATATATGTTAGAGTCTAGACTGATCAAATTATTTATCCAAAATGATACCAAAATAATGTGGTATATAATTTTTTTTTTTTTTTTTTTTTTTTTTTTTTACAATATCTATTAATTCAGGATCAGATATTTTTTTGAAAGCTTTCATCATTGGTAGGATTCGAGCCGCTGACCTGTGAGTCATTTGCCTAAACCCCAAGCCCGTTCATCTACCAGCTGAGCTACGCCCCTGTTGGCTGAGATGATGCATTGTTATGTGTTAGTTATAACTCATTTAACATATCATTTGAAAATGATTTTGAGTAAATAATTAAGGAAAATAGTAGGTGTTAATCAAAATTAAGAAAGCGTTTTCAAAAGAATTATATAGGTTAGAGTCTAAACTGATCAAATTATTTATTTAAAATGATACTAAAATCAGGTGGTATGTAAATTTTTTTATTTTTTTTTTAAAGAAACGTGGCATATAAGTTATAACCACCATATTTTTTTTGAATTACAATTACAATTACAATTGTAGACGGGATCCGGCGAGATTAGACTCTACAAGTACGGCCCGGAATACTACTCCTACTATCGGGGAGAGGGTACAAATAGACTACAACTCTCACAACTGGAGAGAGGGCTGCTCCCACTGAATCGGAAGATGGCTCCCCACACTTTGGGATTTAAAGGCCAAAGGTGGGACAAATATGTACATACCAAGGCTTGAACCACCATTTAACAATTCAATTTCTTTTTTTTTTTTTTTTTTTTGACAAAAATCAATTCAATTTCATAAGGTAATAAGGTAATTTTCATTTTATAGTATCCCATAATAATTTATAACAATATGAAGGCAATAACGGATAGATATAGATTCCATTGAACTTTTAAGACTCGATTGATTGGTCAAGGGAGAATCTAATTTGGATTTTGAAACAATTTTGTGTTGTTCCACTTCCAAGTTCCAAGTGTCTTCACTCGTGTGACAATCAAATTCACCAATCGAATAGTTCTTATTTATGGTTCAAGACACAAAGCTTTGAGTCGTTGGAGTTGAAACACAATCAGTTCCAACACTTTCCTGTAATAGAAAAATCTTCACTGCGATCATGCGATCCTGCAGCAAATTTCTCTCCCTTACAATAATAGGGCAAAAGGGAGAATGCAGCTGATCCCATTGCAATCTTTTCACGTGACAAATTTTACCGTGCGGAAAAATCTCAACAGGGAGGATGCATGTGAATATTCTGCTACAGGATCTTCTCCCGAACAGTTTGCTATTATTATTCAGGAGAAAATCTTGCATGGAACGGTCTCACTGCCACTTGGTGAGACAGGCTAATGAGATTACACCATTTATTTCGGAAATATAAAAATATATTATTAAACTATAATTTGGTACAATCTTATTGGACGGTCTCATTGCCACAGCAAGATTTTCTCATTATTTGGTTATTTTTTCCATTTGGCCAATGTAAACTTTGACTCTTCATATCACCAGATTTCTGTAGGACGACTGAACTATTCAAGTTTTTATGCCCATGTTCAAAAGTTATCTCAACTCTGAAGACCATTTATAAGTCTGCCGCATTGAAACAATTAAATAAAAATTTGTGTTTGAAAGTTTTATCTGAAAAATGGGGGGAAAAGATCTAATTTACAAAATTTCTACTGTTTAAAGCCATAACAGATGCTGTGTGGTTCAATTAGCCAAGAGAAAATGGTCAGACCCGACAGTGAGTAGTTCCACTTGAATCACTCATAATTCTGCCTTTCGAGATGTATCCGAAGAAGCACGATATAGGAAAGGAATTCCGTTGATGAGGAGACAAATGGCCAAAATTTACGAAAGTGAGGCTGTTTACTACCTTCAAGCTAAGCGTGATGTTCAACTCTTTTGCAATGCTCGGCTGATGGGTTCTTGGAAATATTGAAGAGAGATAAACATTGCTTCCTGTTGGCAGAAATGTTATCACCGTATGTAGTAAATAGATGTTTATATAGTTTGACAGAAAACGAAAAATCAACAAAAATAGTACCTCTGTTCGAATTGTTCGACTTCCTTGATGGGGGCATGTGTTGAAATATGAATCAAATACCTCACGCATTTTTTTACCCTTTAAAAGGAAGAAAGAACAAAACCAAGAATCAGTACATATTTGCTTTTCACTGCTGGTTTATCAACAATAAATTAAGCCTATAAATGCTTTCCATCATATATTAATCACTGCCAAAGCATCAATGGCGTGAACATAACTGGATAATTATACTTTGCAATATCATATTGAACAGAATGAGCAATAAAAATTCAGCCAAAAAGCACGTTTTCAAATGTTTTGCTGAAAATTTAACCAAAACAATCTGTTATTCAGAGACATCAAATAAACAAATAGTTAATTTTTTTTCTTTACTTTTATCATCTTGTCCAATAAAACTAGAGAACTGGAAACATAATTCAAAAATTAAATTCATTTCTTTCTTGTAAATGGTTCTAGGGTCATGGATTTCAATATCGTTACTCCAAAAAATAAAATATTTTAATGGGAAGAATAGTTTACGGTTGCAATGTACCTTTAAGTTATCATCTGCCTCAATACTCTCTTCCAAACCAGCAAGTCCCCCAAAAGCAATCAATAGATGCCTTAAAAAAAATACATATTCATTCAAATTAATAAGTATCATGAATGGAAGACAAAAATATAATATTTCATCTCAATTCAAGCCCAAAAGATCTCTTTAATAGATTCAGGTGGAGGTATGTCAATAAATGTTCTACTTACTATAAACATGAAGTCCAGTACCTAAACATTTTATGGTTGAATTTTGAAAAGAGCTATGCCAAATCAGAGGTTCATGGTCCCCCCAACGCTACTGCAGTAATAATGCATAATCTACCTAGCATGTAACTGTGAATAATGTATGTGGAACTTATATCATTATTAGGTAGAAAGAGCAAAGATTATGACTATTCAGAACTAACCAATTAAGATGTAATAAAACCTAGACACCAATAGTCGCTAAAGAGTAAGTACTTGGAGGAAGTTACAACTACAGGGTCTAAATCAAACAAAACCAAACCTGAAAGCAGGCAATGCAAGTTCCGATGAATTAATAATATCACCATGCTCTGAGGTACCGATCACATAATCATAGCCACCCTGTCATAGATACAATAAAAGCTGGTTGAGAACACCTTGGTTAGCAGAAAACAATATGTTGCCTTGACATGTAAGGTGAACAAGGTGTCAATGTATATGCGTATACCTTGTATGAGCAATCTTTAAATACAGAACTAATATTGGAAGCATATCGCACTTTATAACCCCAATACATTCCTGATTCTTCCTTGGGCTTAGATGACGGAACAACCTGACGTGGAATATCTACATAAATGCAATATAAAATCATAAACTTCATGAGTTGCAGACTAAGTAATTTATGAATATCTACATAAATTATTCACCTCAACGTTAACAGTGGAAGAGAAATAATTTTAATGAAGCTAGACTAAGTAAAAGAATATTGTTCTGAGCCAGAAAAAGAGTTATTTAGTACTTAATGAAAACAATCATTTTGAAACAGAAGAAGAGAAACATCTATCATGCATAATTCCTAAATATAGTATTAACTCATAATAATACATCTTTGGCCAAAATTGAAATTCATAGACAATTATCAATTTCGCTGCTATGCAACAGTATGCAGATTTCAAGAATTCCAAATAACCAAATAAAACCAACTTACATATAATGATTTAGACAAATGATATAAACTTGAGCATCAGAATTGAAGTCAAAATTAGATATGCACATGAAATTTGACTGAACGTGACAAAAAGTTACATCACTACAAACAAAAGCCAATTATGACTACATGGAGAGTATATCCGAACAAATATGATTGAGTTAGAACTCTGGAACGTCAATATAACTTTTAGAGCAGGAATTACCATCATCTAAATTGCGGTTGGTTCCCATAGCTACAGTTACTCTTACTCCAGGTTCAAGCACTTGATCAATAAGAACATCCTGCATTTGCAGCATTCAATCAATCAAAACTTAAATTTATAAGACATTTGTTTCTCATCTTGATTTTGAAGGGTGAAAAAAGTTTCAAATCAATCATAGAAGCCAGTGCAAATATTTCAAAATGCAATATTACAGTGCATATTGACCAGCTCACATAACCATGTGTGCCGTTACAGTGCAGTGGACAGTGAACACTACATGTCAAACTCACTAGCAAATTCAAATCACAGTAAGTGCAGTGAACCAGCTCACTTCTAGATACTGTTTACAATCAAAAGTAGGTGCTAATTTAACTGACATGACCAAAAAGATAATTATAATAAGAATCCATATCGAACAACTTGAGCTTGAGAAATTGAAATTAAGACACATTAAAGTAAATAGCTACAAGGAACACAGAGTAGGACAGAGATTAGAATGAAAAACTGTGAGGATGAAAATTCAATGAGCTTATAATTTATTTGTTACAACTAGTTTCTTTGCACAAAAGCTTAAGGCCTTGAGTTAAGTAAGATGAAATATTTTCAGTGTGATACTTTTAAAAGTATGTTCAAGAGATCAAAGGAAACAAGCAACGCTTCCAGCCCAGAGCCGTTGTATATGTTTAATTCCAGACAACTTTCTACACTCCTCATGGAATAAGGAAAAGTGAATAAGTAACAATCATATAGAGCAAGCTTTAGAAAAAGTAAACTGTAACAGAATTACATACCTTACTTAAACCCACATTGACTAGCGTTCCTCCAGAGTTTGGCACTCTTCCTTTTACTGTCACACCTACAAAATTATTGATATTATCCAAACGTTGGTGATAGCTGTAAGAGGAGGACCCAAACAAAGCATACAAATGTATAATGTATATCGAGTAAGATAATCTCCGTAAAGGATGGATGAAAAAGTTAAAGTAAAATACCTTCCCTATATGGTGCCCACTCATGCTTGCGTAGATGATGTGGAGCATCAAGTGGGGGCAACAAACCCTGTAGAACACAAGATACAAACAACTCAAGTTTACTAAAACAAACAGTCAACAAAACAAATGCTTCAACATATTGCAATCTATTGATACACACCACAAATCTGAGGCTGCTATGCATAGGGAAGAGGGCTTTTCTCAAATACTGCGGGGTCTCAAGATACTGCAAGATCCTTATAAGAAAAGCTGTACCGCTTTCATCCTCATCCGATTTATTAGCAGCTGAAGCACGATAATCATTCTCTGAAGTTCTCTTATTATCAAATACCACCACCTATTCTTTAAATTAGAGAACAGTCAGTCAGTCGCACACTCACACCCACTTGTCCATAATTATCAATAAGAAACTCCAGGAACAAACATCAAAACTTGCTCCTACATAACAAAACTTCCAACGCTGACACGAAAGCCAGAATACTACAAAGCAATTACTTAATTTCAATGAAACTTAGAATTAATGCAGGAAATGTAAATAGAGACCTCATCGATTCGAAAAATTGTCATGGCACGAGCTAGTTGACCAGCCAACTGACAGGAAACGAACATTTATTAATAAACATAGGTGATAAAATGGCGTTAAAGAGGAAGATAAATAAAATGAAGAAATTTAAGCTAAAGAGGAAGAAAAAGAGTGTACTCGGGTGGCTAATTCGTAAGACTGAGTGTTGTCGATGATGGAGCCGGGCAAGGCTATGCTAACTGTAGGTAATTCCTTCGATGCGTCGTCGTTTTGCTTGTCTCTCTTCTTCTTCTTCTTCTTCTTCTTCTTAGTCTTTTCGTTAGAGTCTCCGTTGGCAGGATCGAGCTCGTTTCTGGTTTCGCGATCATCGACGAGTTCTGGTTCTGGTTCCAATTCGGCTCGCTTCTTCTTCTTCCCCATTTGTTCGTTGTCTGACTAAAAGAAGCGCGGCTTTTGCAAGGGTTTATGAGACTTCGGCTACTTCAGAGGGGGTTTTGTGTCTGTGCTCTGTAATCTGTAGTGTAGATACAGTGCCGTAGACTTAGAGTAGATGTACCGTACCTGACTGTACCGTTGATTTAAAGTTTAGTAGACTATAGATATACCGCTTATGCTATAGTTGGAATTCAAAAATAGTATACATCTTTATAACCGTTCGTTCGATCTTGTATCAATATTGATTGGAATGAAATGATTGCTTTAGATAGTAAACATGGGTGTATCAAACTATAATAAACTTTAAATTTTGAATGAGGAAGTATTTAAAGAGTTTAACCCCTCAATTAATTAGGTTAATATTATCAACATGGTTAATTAGGTTGATATTATCAACAGGGCAGGCTTGATTCTCTTTGATAAAGTACGATGAAACCCACAACCTTAAAACGTACCACTGGATTAATCTCAACTTATCAAAATCAGCTACACATTAACATCATAATAAATAAGATAAACCATATAAGGAGAGAAACTTGGGTGCGGGCGGATGCACCAACAAAGGAAGATGCACAGTACAAGCACCTGCACCCAAGATTTTTCCGAGAATATTTTTTCTTTTTTGGAGAATGTAAATAGATTTGGGTATCCGATCTTATATATTTCATGTGCTATTCAAATTTTATCTGCACAACAAATGCTGTTCCGAGTTTATCAATTTCTAAGAAAACCCTAGATATCTAATCTAAGGCAACTTCTAACTCCCAGGAGCCAAGACTCTGCAATTCAGCCTTGAACAATGAAAAATGTAGATAAAAGGGGAAATTCTAGTGACCATAATTGTAAATTGGTAAAAAAAAAAAAAAAAAAAGGAAAAAAATAAAAAGACCATATAACCTATTTACAATCAACTTTACAAGGCACCACTCTAAAGGTGCTGTCAAAATCTAAGAAAATTATAGAGGTGTTATCCTTTGTTCGCAGAGTTCTAGCCTCACTCAACAAAAAATTAGCAATCTTCTCGGTCGATTTCTCAGTATCTGCAGAGTACTTCTCCTTCGTCTGGCAAATCAGATTGAAAAACTTTTTATTCAAAATTTACAATGCGGAAGGATAAAACTTAAGGCAATATTATTACTTATCCAAGAAAAAAAATCACAAAAATAAGGTAAACTAAATAATACCTGGTGGGCTAGCTGAATTGCCTTCTTTAAACTAATGACATCCCAGAAGCCATCGCTGCAATTTCGGCAAAACACAGAGAACATTAAAAAAATACATAGATCAGAAGCAATACAATAATCAGATTTATTTCTTAATATCTGTTCAGATTTAAGCATCGAAAATTAGATCCATCATGCAACAGTCAACATGAATCGAAAGAGAGGTGTATAAAAAGGAAATTAGCTATGACAAACATAGCCCAGAAAATTGAATATGTTTATAAAATAAATAATTGGCAAGATATTGATCCATTAAAAAAATCACCTTGCTAATACTGCAATGGCTTCGCTAGTTTGAGTAATTTGCACAACTTGACTTATATAAGGCTCTGTACTGAATCGGTCATCCTGCTGTTTCAAAAATTTGTCTCCAAGCATCCTTGCAAGGTTTATTCCTGAACCAGAGGACAAGGGTGAAAGGTTGGCAAAATCCAGTGTATAATGTAACAAATCAACTAAATAAATTTTGTCCCTACCACATAATCGTGTTTCCCCATCTCTCAACGGCTTTCCAGCTTCTTTCATTCGGAGCTTTTCAGAAGCACTAACTATTCTGTGATCTTCAGTCATCTTAATTTGCTGTCCATCAACACTGCCACAATAAACAATAGTCAGCTGTAAACATAGTTATAAAGGTATAGTTGCAAAAGCAGAATTTCAATCAGTGTAAACCAGATAAACCATTGATATCTATGTCTATGATCAAATCAATGGGAACACACCTCATTGGCACTACAATGGTAATTATTTGAAAGAACCTTTAAAACTTGTCACACAGTTTTATGCAAGTCTATCGATAAGTTAACTATCTCTATTATTAACAAGATTTACCACTAATAAATGCAAATATCCTCTTATCTCCCAATAATAATAATATCTGAAATTTTCTCAAAAAATATATAAATAATTTAATAATATTATCTCAATATATAAAAGAATGTGTATTCAAATTTGCAACTAGGGAAATTAAAAAGGCAAAAACACCATAAGGTAAACTAATCAAGAAAATAATAGGTTCACATGCTATCCTACCATGGACCCCATCAGAGATATGATGAGGATTTTCATGATGTAATTAACTAGAGATCCTATGAATGAAAAAGAATGACAACATAAAAGCATACCTCATGACACAAGCCGAGTCCCCAAGATTTGCACATTGCGCAAATAAATTATCACCATCAGCCCAAACCAAAAGCAGCGTAGCAGTACAACCCTGCAAGGAATTGTTTATTAAAATATGCAAAGCACAGTTTTTCTGAAAAGAATCAAAAGATAATACTAGGATAAATTTGACAATCTGTCACACATCTGCTATCTTAATTTAAGTCAAGCTGCAAAAATGCATAATGCTAATTTTTTTTAATAAGAAGATGAGTAAAGTGATGTAACCGCAACCGATAAGCAAACATCAAGAAAGATTGACGAGTAGTAATATCCACAAAATCTTTTCCACGTGATTTTTCTGAACAAAGTTACAAACTTTTCGTTTTTAAAGAACCCCACCCAATGAAAAACAAAAACAAAAAATAAAATAGCAAGTATGAATTACAAGTATTGTGGTGTGGGAATCATTAGTTTCCAAAATCCACATTAATGTCAATACTGTAGCCATTCATAAACATAAAATTGCAAAACCCGTACAAGCTAAAGGATATTCTAAGACAGGATGATGAAATCCAACACATGACAAAATAGTTACAATCATATATTTAACTTTGTTCAGACGAAGCATTAATTCAGGGTTTAAATAATTTGACAAAATAAGAAAAATGAGGGGGAATTACAGCTTGAAAGAGATACTATAAAAAAGAAAGAAAGATAGATAGACAGCATATAAGAAACTAGAACAAATATTCTAGATACATACATCAAAGCTTTCAATAACAAATTATAGATAAATCATGCAAATGGAGAAGAAAAAAGGATCATGAGAAACCAAGCAGGGGAAAACCTCATAATGGTAATTCATGGATTCTTCCGTTTGTGAAAATGCAACCCGCAGAACATCCGAAGCATCACGTTGTGACAAAACCATCTCTCTTTTAAGTGAATCCGACAATATAGCAGCAACCACCTTGGGCAGCATTCTGGGGAACAAATTTATGAAAAGTAAATACTGAAGCATCTGACCACAGCCTAGACCATGAAAAAAATGAATAAAGGGGGAACATAACCAATGACGGTAATGATTATTAGATGTATCTCAATTTCAATATGCATATTAGGAAAGCATGATTAAGTGAAAAAGAATAGTGAAAGAAATTCACATATAGATGACATTTTATAAATGGGCAACAGGGTTCTATGAAAATCAAGTCTCTACACCACTTGATTTTAAACTTAGCAGACTTAACCATCCACTGTCATAAAAAAATGAAAAGCAACTTGAACATAAAATATAAAAACATCAAATGTAAACAATAAAATTTCTAGAAATGTCAATAAAATATTTCCATCCCATTGCAAGATAGCAGGCTTAGCAGCACACCGAAAGTATATTAGAAATACTTACTCGCTAGCAAATTTAGCAGCCTCTGCACCGCCATGTCCATCACAGATGCCAAATAATCCAAACTGCAAAGTAGGATTTACATGCCATTAGACAGTTCATAAAATGCATAATTCCAATTAGACACAAAAATGCAACAAGTCCGAAAACCTGATCAATCCCAGGAAGAGGCCAGTGATAATAGCAAACATCTTCCATAGGAAGTTTCTTTCCTCCTCGACGCAAAGCCATAGGATCAGATGCCACACCAACACCAAAGGGGATCAAGCTCTCATTTGGAGATGTAATATGAACCTGCCACAAACAAACAGAATTTATATATTGGGCACTAACCAAGAAAAGAAGTAGAGATGAGATTATATGCTTTAGGAACTAAGAAACTAGATGTTCTGCTTCAAATTATAGCCAAATGAGCAATTTAGAGACAAAGAAGAAGGGGTGAACATCCAATCCAAATTAATGCATCATTAAGATTATTCTGCTGTTGAAATTGTACACAGATCTAAGAACATAGTTTATAAAACCTGAATGCCAAATAACAGATAATCAGAGATGATAGAAAGCTTTACAATCAATGCAAGAAGTTTACAGTGTTATATAAGAATGAAAAACCCAACCCAATCAGCATATCAGTTCTCTTCATTTGCATGTATTCAAGTTAGTAGGGACATATATATAGCAGGATAACATAAAAGAAATGATATGATTAAAACCATACATCAAGGCACATTGACTTACATATATGCTTGACGTTGTGCCAAGAGTTATGACATTTCCACTTGCAAGCTCAACCGGGTCACCCCAATGTCTACTTCCAGAATCGGGATGGTTAATTGACTGAGAATTCAATAGAGTTCCATTTAGACTACCCAGGTCTACCAGCTCCCATTTCAATTTCTGAAACCACATGTCTATGCAATCAATTCACCATATAAACAATATGCATTGAGAAATACGGATCAAAGCGGTATGGTTTTCATGAGCTTTACGTTTGAATTCCAGTCTATTAGTGCATGTTTCCCTGACACCTCTGAATCTTTCAACAACAATTCACTTGGAGGAACCCTTCCAAGGGTCAGCGGAAGCCTAGAGGCATCTGTCGACTGTATATTAAAACAGAGCCCACGAGAAGGACCAGATACAATCTCCAAGGAGAGGCAGCCTGCACTTCTAACAGAAAGATGTGATGACATGCTTTACACATTCTGCCTAATCAAATGGCTTCTAAATCATTAACCCCTACAGGCAAGCCAAAGGAGAAAGAAATTACTTTGATATGCAACAGCCTTGGGCACAAACTCTTGAATTTTTTCATTTTCCAAAGTATGTTTCAATTTAGCACTTGGATCTTCCTGTCTACTATGCCTTCGTATTTCAGCTAAGTGATCCGTCACAAATGGATGCTTAAGTGTCTGGCCAACCAAGATTTCCTCAGTAGTATCAGCAATTATATCTAATACCAAGCTATCACCTGGGAGAAGTGAACAATAAAATTTAGATGCTAAAGAATGATAGAACAACTACAGCATAAAAATAAAGTGAACATAAAGGGATGTAAATAACAAGATAAAACAGTAAACCTTGAGCCACATGAGGAGTTGTGGTGGGAAGCCTCTGTTTGTGAACAAGTCCATGTGTCCGGGGAGAGCGTAAAAGCCCTTCATTTTGGTAACAAGCTCCCTCTAGATCATAAGTTCTTGTCAAATCATTGCTTTGATCTTGGACCACGCCTACCTCATCCGAGACGAGAGGCCTCTCTAGTTCACCAGACTACAAATGAAGGCATCACATAATTTCAGCATTTCTATTTGTAAAACTGAAGATTCCAAACAATTCATATCAAATGCGCAAAAATATCATAACTCCATTAAAATGCCAATCTACAAAATCCATTTCACAGGCAGCTACGCCCCCACTCAATCAATCAATTAACCAAAACCAATCCATAACAAGTCAATTGTAACCCCTATGCTTAAAAAACCATCACCAAAACTAGATTAAAAACAAACATTACATAAAATTCTAAACCACAAGCTTTTCAATAACATATGCCAACTAAAAAAAACGATCTTCTAACCTCCGACTAAAACTAAAACCCTCATTGTACCTATCTGAATTCAACGAACAACATCACAATAAGAAATAGAAAACAGGAACGAAATCTGAGAAACCTAAGCTTTGAAAAACCTGTAGAATTTTCACAAAAAAAAAGATAGAAATGATGATTGGGGATGGAACCTTGACGGAGGAGCGAGAGCGAGCACGAGAGAAGAAGAAGCGCCATGGTTTACAGGCGATAAGGATGAGAAGGAGGATCAATAGCAACATAAGGAGGATGATGAAACCGACAATGTTCACTTGTATCGCCATCGTCGTCGCTACGCGCGCTCTCTCTCTCTCTCAAGAGGAGAGATTTTTCAGATTGGGTCCCGATTTGCGAGAACCTCGCTTTGAAATGGTCGCACCATTTTTTTATTTTTATTTTTTCTTCGATTTGTTTTCATTTCCATTTATCGAATATCTCTTAATTATTATTATTTTCATTTATTATATTTATATATATATATAGTATAATGGATGGATCATGGATACGTCTCCACCAGTCCACCTATACATGTCACACTTGTCATGCATGCACATATACATTCTCTTATGTAACTATAGAGAATGAGATCAGGGAGGAGTAGTGGAGGACACACATGTATGGAATATTTTACACTATTTTTTTTTTTTTGCTGGGCCTTAGAAAAACAACAGCAAATATATGTGTGAGGTGTCAAACGGGCCGGGTCCGGGCCACTGTCAATCTTAAAAAATGTTTATGATGGTTTGCCGGTCGGGCCTTAACATCAGGGGTTGGGCTTTAGGACTTATCCGCCGAGCACAGACCCTTAATGTAGTGGACTGGACTGGGCTTGCAACGAAAAAAAGACAAATCCGCTATGGTACGGGTTGGCCCAGCCCTTTTGATACCTATTTATTGTTAGAGGGTACATATAAGGTGAACAATTAGAAATGAGAGAAAACCGAAAGTAACCATCTAACTTATCATACTTTTGTTTTTAACCACTTTTGAAACTTTAATTGTTAATAACCACTTTTTAAAAAAAAATTCAGTATAGTACCGTAAATTACAAGAGTACCCCTAAAATTATTATTATTTTTTAAAAACCTCAAACTTGAAACCATGGCTAAAAACTTATATGTTAAAACTTGAAATCATGACTAAAATAAAATTTGAAACTTGAAATCATGCCTAAAATGAAATTTGTGAAACTTGAAATCATGCATAATTTCGTTTCTCCCCAAATTCCCTTCTTCCCCAAATTAGGTTTTTTATTTTTTTCATTTTAGGTTTTTTTTTCTTCTTCTTTCTGCAGAAGGTGTCGCCGGCGGAGGGGCAGCTCGACGGCGCTGCTAGAAGATCGTGCAGCCCAGGCGAAGCTCGACGGAACGATGGCGCACGACGGCACGCCGTCGTCGTCGCCTGGCATGAAGCCAAGAAGCTGTGGCTGTCGGCGAAGAAAAGAAGACGGCGCTGTGGCTGTCGCAAGGCCAAGAAGCTCGCCGGCGCTCGACGGGAAAACCCTTGTCGGTGGTGCGCTCAGTCGACGACGCCGGCGACGACTTTGAGGGAGAGAGAGATCGGGGAGAGAGAGAGATCGGGGAAAGAGAGCAGAGGAGAGAAAAAAAAAGAGAGAGAAGAGGAGAGAGAGAGATGATTTGGGGGTTTTTATATGAGGGTTTGTTAGTAATTTCTCAAAAAGATGGTTATAAACAATTAAAATTTCGTTTGTGGTTAAAAACAAATTTTCCATAATATATGTGGTTAGTTTTGGCAATTTTCACATTAGAAAGGGTGTGTATATAAATATATATATATATATATATATATATATACAGATTTTCTATTATCAGTACGTCCTGACAATAAAAATATCAGGACGAAGAATGTGAACCACTAGATTTACATGCTTTGACTCGAAGTGTATGCAGTTATCAAAACTTCTCCATAATCTGTGGTTCACATTCTTCGTCCTGATATATTTATTGTCAGTTCGTCCTGACAATAAATATATCAAAGAAAGACTATATATATATGTGTGTGTGTGTGTGTGGTGTATTTATAAATGAGTAGGTATTAAAAAAAACAAAGGCAAAAAAGAGTAGGTGTATTTAAAACATTGGAGCTTTATTTAATTAAGGTATGTCTATAAAGGCTAGTTATGTATATCAAAGAAATTACCATATAATGAAACAACATCACATAGAGTCTTTCTTACTAACCAATCTACATTAGAGGATTGGTGTTTTCATTAGAAGGATGACATAAGAATAAAAATTTAATTAAAAAAAATACAAAAAATATAGAATAAATGCTAAGTACTATCACAGCTTTTATATATATAATTTCAATCGTCCAACCGATTTGATAATAGGTTTTTTTGTACTCGTCCATCGTTTATTTATTATCTAAGTTTGTACAGTCTTTCTATTATCAGTTCATTATGACAATAAATATATCAAAACGAAGAATATGGAAGTATGTAAATCTAGTGGTCCACATTCTTCGTCCTGATATATTTATTGTCAGGACGAACTGACAATAAAAAATCTGAAGTTTATAATATATATATATATATATATATATATATATATATATATATATATATATATATAGTCTTTCTATTATCAGTTCGAACTGACAAAAGTTATATCCGTTCCTTGTATGTGGGCCACTGGATTTAAATACTTTGACTGACAAGTGTATGCAGCCAAGTTAAAATATTTAAATACATGCAAGGAACTGATATAACTTTTGTCAGTATATCAGTTCGAACTGATAATAGAATTTATGTATATATATATATATATATATATATATATATATATATATAATGATAAGGATCACGATTTATATATATAATCTCAATCACACCACCGATCAGGTGATAAATTTATTTATACTCATAGATCGGTTTATTTATTATCTTAGTTTAAGAAGAAAAAAACCATATATATAAAATAAATGTCAAAGATTATTTATATATGGAACCTAAATCCCCAGACCGATCCGGAACTAGGCTTATCTATACTCATCGGTCGTTTATTTATTATCTAAACAGAAATGCAAAATAAATGTTGATGATTGCATTTTATATATAGAAATTCAATCACCGAATCGATCCAATAATAGATCTATTCATCACATATTAATTAAGCAAAGCCATGCTTAAATAAGTTTGAGCTTTGTAATAACGATAGATCGTGTATTCGTGTTTGATCTATCTTTTTTTGGTGTGTGTGAGTATATATAATGAACTTCAATATAATCTTGTACCTAAATCAAAAACATAGATATCAATATTCACAATAATATTATCAACATACACAACCAACATGATATAAATCATCATTTAAGAACAGGATATTAAAAAAGAAGACTAAAAAGTGAAACTCTTGTAAAAAGATGGAGATAGTTTTAATTTACCATATTCTTAGAAGACTCCATGTAAAAAGCACTCAGTTGCAATCTTTAAACCCAAATTGCCCTCGAATTGGAAGATGAATGATATTCTCAACAAAGCAAAATAGACATTTATATAAGGACTAAAATGAAGAATATATGGAAAGTTATATATTTTTGGTAATTTATTCTATCCTAGATTTAATTGGTTACTAAAAATAGCGTGACAAATATGACTGTGTAAACAAAGGTGCTAGATATCATATTTAATTAATTAGATTTTTTTAAACCCATAGAATTATCCTAGTGGTATCATATGACATGATGAGGTTGGTCTAATGGTATGACTCTCACACCTACATCAAGAGTTGTACGTTTGAGTCTTATCCTCCACCCCAAAACCCCAAATTATTGTAATTTTTTTTAAGAAAAACACCAACAGAATTAGATAAAAATATCTAGAGCAAATTAGGTATTTTTATAATTGATTATGAATTAGTTTCAGTTTTTAAAGCTGTTGGATTTTTATTTTTTTTTTTTAACTGCATTTGGATATCATACTCATAATATTTGGTAAGTGTTTTAGTCATCATAGTACCTAAATAATAACATACCTATTTGTCTATTCCTTCTAAGGAATTATATTTATATATATTGCTTGTATTATTTATTAGGGGGTTAATTGCACTAAAGCAACCCTGAAGTTTTCCCTTAAGCCAAAATATTACTAACTTTAAAAAATTCAACACAAACATACCCTCATGTTAACCATCATCTATCAATTGTTAATGTCAGAAGGGTAGTTTAGTCCTTTTACAATAAAAATTATTTAAATAAAATTATTATTTAAATAATTAAAATAAATAAAATGGATGGAGGCCTCCACACCATCATTTAGTTAACAAAAAATAAAAAGAAATATCACCATCTTCAAATCGAACTCCATCAGAGATTGAGCTCTCTAGAGAGTGCTCCCAGGTCGAGCGTCCTCCATTAATGGAGATGAGCTCGATCAGATCCATCAATGATGGAGCAGATTTGTTCCATTTTTTTAATTATTTTTTTAAAAAAAATTAGTTGAATTTGTTTTTGGAATAAATATTTTTTATTTGTGTTTATGTTGGTTGATAGTGATGCAATGAGGAAAAATTTAAAAATGAATTTGTTTTAGGAATAAATTTACTTGATTTGTGTTTGTGTTGGTTGGTTCTGATCAAGATGAAAGGTTGGTGATAATGTCGAAGTTGGTTTAATTTTTTGTAATAAATAAAATATTTTGGATGATGTGGTAGGGGTATATTTGTCTTTTCGTAGATTTGGTTGGTCAACCGTTAACTTTAACGGTTTGACTTTAAAACTAGGGTATGTGTCTGTGTTAAATTTATGAAACTTTCTGATATTTTTTCTGAAGGGAAAAATTCAAGTTACTTTAGTGCAATAACCCTTTATTACGAATATGGGGCCAATATTCTTTTATCTACATGAGTAAAAAGGGTCGTAATACTTTGACGGAAGAAAAAATTAGGTGGGACAAACGCACGAGAGTGACCATGACAAACAATATGCCAAATTGGAATGATATCACAAATGATTCGTAATTTGGTATGCAATGGATGGGAGTACTACGCCTGCTGTAGCCTTACATTTTGCTAGTTTGGTAAAATTATTGAACAAAAAATATTTCTTATATAGATGTATTATTACAATCAACGATAAACTTATTATTACATTAAATTGCTAACTTTACATAGATCATAAATGCTATATTCTACTCGTATCTGATTATGTTTTACCTTATTATCAGCTAGTAAGCCACGTCAGCATCAAAAGGTCAAAGTGGATCACATATGTTGTCAAAAGTGCTCCCAATAGAATAGTGAACTAAACAAATCGATCATAAAAGGAACTGTCGATCAACTTAATTGGCCAACCCACTCGACGTACCATGAACAATACAACCCGATTAAGGGTTGCTTAAAATGGAAATTCGAGCTTTCTTAAGGTCAAAAGAATCTCGCTAAGATCCGACTCTCTTTTTCAAGATTCTTGACAAACATTTAATGTGTCGTTTTTAGCATGCCTAATCCCACTTACTAAGGTAATCCTCCATGTAAATGTCTAATCCTTCCAATCTCGTTGTGATTAGCCGATAGAGCGGATAATCCATATGGTAGGGTGACCTACCAGGCATACGAAGCCATGTCATTTGACGATGTGTAAATAATACTTAATCTTACATGGTGTAAAGGCACTTGAGTATTGTCCACCTGAACACTTTTCCTCCCTTATGAATAAATGAGTCATTTTGACACAATTCATTCATTTCAAGTAAGCCAAATTTCTCTCTCAATATCATCACTAAATTGATAGTTGGAGTATAAACGTTGGCCACTAATCGGTTCTCCTAACAATGTTTTTAGATTTTTAGATAATTGTGACCAAGATACCCGAGCCACCTGAAGGTCCTAATCCTCCCACATTAAACAAAAATCTACTACTTTGAAATATTAGTCACGATCCATTCGAGTAAGACTTCACATCGTAATTCTCTCATTCCACCGATCAATAATGATTATTGCACTTTGACCCTTTAACTTTCTTATTGACCAAATTTGTTACCTATATATGTTAAGTGAAAAATATCATGCACGAGAATAAACATGACAAACATCATGCCGCATGTGATAGATATCACCAGGGATGGCCCTGGGTCTGGACTAGAAGGGCGCTTGCCCATGGCTTATCTTTAAAAGGGTTTTTCTTTACATGAAATGAGTTATGAGTTGAAATTAAATGAAATTAAAAGGGCCATATACATACATATATATATATTGTTGTGACAATTAAAATGTGCCCAAGTATTATTTTAAAACAAGCCAAGCAATACTAAAAAACAAACCACATTTCACTAATGCCCATTACCCAATTACCCATTTTACTTTTTCTTTAGACCCTTTTTTTAGGGTTTCATATTTTCATTCATCAATCTCCATGATCTGTCATCGCTTAATTTTTTTTCTCAACCAAACGGTCAAAACACAGCTGCTGCATCTGACATCCCTCTCTAAAGTCTCAAACTCTCATCCATTCAACTATTCAAGCATCTCTGATCTCTCTAAAGTCTCATAGTTCAATAGAACTTCCAATAGGCAATAGCACACCAATTTTTTTCGCACTAGGATTTAGCTACCGTTTCGATCTACGATTGCCCTTGTCTCGGGTAATAGGGATATTATTTTATCTTCTTTGTTGATCGCAATTGTTTCTGAGAAAGCTTTGCTTCTGTTGTTTTGATTTTTTTTTTTATCTCATGTGATTGTGTGAGATCTGAGTTACGGAGATAATAATGATACATATATTTAAATCAATAAACCAACAACAAAGAGCCTGAGTAGCTCAGTTGGTTAAGACTTGTGGTTTTAACCTCAAGATCTAAGGTTCGAATTCTGATGTTGGCGTTTTACTTTTTAAATTAACGATCAAACAGATTTTGGATGGAAAACTTGACAGAAGGGGTAAAATGACTAATAGTTTGGGTTTCAGGGGGTTGACTGGCCATTATTGTAACTAGAGGAACTAGTTTATCTAATATGGCAAACCTCAAGGGGGAAAATGATAATTTCCCTATAATTAATATATGAATATATGTTTTGATTATATTTTCAACAAAAAATAAATAAATCAATCTTACGATAATGCGGTTTGCGGGACTGGTGCGAGTGTGCAAGTGTTCGACCTGTTGAATCCAATTGCTTTACAGATTTTATTGTTACAATATTACTTTATTTGTTATTTTAGTTATCAGTGTTTTATTGTTCGTTGTTTTTATGTTTTATTGTTTGTTGTTTGTTATTTTAGATATTAGTAACATGTTTTCTAAAAAATAACAATCTAGATATAAAAAAAGGAAAAAAAAAAAAAAAAAAAAAGGACATAGAATAGAACAATCGACTCAGTCTCAGAAGGGAGTTTTAGAAAAATTATTTCCTAAAAAAGTAGAGTTGAGTTGTTCACTTGAAAATCAAGTTGAAGGTTTAACAAATGAATCACAACACCTAACTCCTCATTTGACATGTCAACACAATGATCATGATGTGAATCATATTAATGATAATGAAAACTTGGGCAATGAAATTGAAAATGATGAAAACCAACTCAATGATCATGATGCGATTGACATGAATGAAAATGAGAATGTCGGCAATGAAATAGAACAACCAACTTCCCATTTGGATATTTATGATCCAAGTATTTAGGCAAACCTTGATAATAAAATGATTGATTTATTAGTGGAAAGAGGTTCTATAAGAGAACCCAACCTCTTCTTTCCTTTGGATGGTAATTATAGACATTTTTTATGTTCATATTATACTCAAAAATTACCAAATTAAGAGACTAAATATTGAAAATGGTTAGTTTACTCAAAGCATGTAGATAAAGTATATTGTTTCCGTTGTAAGTTGTTCAAGATAGGAATGAAAAGTTTTTTATCACATGAAGGATTTAATAATTTGAAGTATCTTAGTGAGAGGCTTAGAGAAGAAGAGAATAATATTGAGCATATTACTAATATGAGCACTTGGATTGATTTACAAATCAGATTAAAAAGAATGAAACAATTGATAAAAATATGCAAAATCAAATTACAAAAGAGGAAAATCATTAGAAATAAGTTTTTGTAAGAATCATTGTTGTTGTGAAATGTCTTGTTAAGCATAATTTGACTTTTCGTGGAACAAATGAGAAAATTTACGGAAATAATAATGGTAACTTTTTGGGTGGTTTAATTGAAATGATAGCAGAGTTCGATCTAGTAATGCAAAAGCATATTTGATGCATTAATCATAACGAGATTCATTATCACTATCTTGGTTATAAAAATTCAAAATGAGTTTATTTCTACGTTAGCCTCTAATATCAAAAGTGCAATCAACAAGAAAATCAAAGAGGCAAAATATTTTCGAGTGATACTTGATTGTACTCCCTATATAAGTCATCAAGAACAAATGACTTTGATAATACGGTGTGTAGACATGTCCATTAGTAATATACAAGTAGAAAAGTACTTTCTAGAGTTTTTAAAAGTGGATATACAATGCTCCCCATATATTTTATGGCATAGTCTTAATCTAAATGTGTGTGATATGACTAACTCTTGTGTTAAAGCAGTATCTTTTTTCGGAGTTATTTAACGAATATATTCATTGTTTTCTAGTTCTATAAAATGATAGAAATTTTTTCAAGATAATGTCTATAACTTAACTCTCAAAACATTGTCCACAACACGTTAGGAAAGTCGTATTGATAGTGTTTTAGCCATAAAATATCAAACTCTCCAAATAAGAGAAGCTTTGTTATAATTACATGAAAGTAGTGATGATGCTAAAACAAATAATGAAGCTGAAAGTTTAGCAAATGAATTTGAAAATTTTGAGTTTTTAGTAGGTATGACTATTTGGTATGATATCTTATTTAGTATAAAGTTAGCAAAATTTTGCAATCTAAAAATATGTGTATTGATGTTGCTATAGAACATTTGAAGGGGGCCATTTCTTTTTTTGAAAATTATAGAGAAAATGGGTTTACATCTGCCATGATTGATGCTAAAAGTATTGCATGTGATATGGAAATTAAACCCTTTTTTTGTTAAAAAAAAACGTCAAATTCGTAGAAAGAAACTGCTTGATGAGAATGCACATGAGGATATTGGGCAATCGACTGAAGAATCTTTTAGGGTGAATTATTTCATTGTTGTAGTTGTAGTTGATATTGCTATTGCTTCATTGAAGAGTAGATTTGAACAAATGCAAATATTTGAAGGTCTTTTTGGGATTTTATATATTTCGAAGAAGTTACTTTCATTAGATGATAATAAATTGAAAGAATGTTGTATAAATCTTGAATGTGCTCTAAAACATAATACATTTTTATATGTTGATTCAAAAGATTTTTTGAATTGAGAGTGTTACAATTTGTTTTACCAAAAGAAAAAAAGACTGCCATTGAAATACTTGAGTTTGTAAAAGCTTCTGATTGTTATTTGAATGTATCAATTGCTTATAAGATATTATTGACTATACCTGTAACTGTGGCATCCGCTAAAAGAAGTTTTTCTAAATTAAAAATATTGAAATTAATCTTATTTGCGGTCAAATATGTCACAAGAAAGGTTAAATGGGTTGGCAATCTTGTGTATTGAAAAGGAAATGTTGAAAAATATTGATTTAAAAAATATTATTAATAAATTTACTTGTCAAAATACTAGAAGAAGACATTTTCAATGATGTTTTGATACTCTTTACTACTTGATAATTTGAATATTGTTGAACAGTTGTTGCCGAGATATTTGAGAACTTTACAAATGCTTATGAGTGGTCTATCTTTTATAATTTACTTTGTAAATGCTTATGAGTAATCTATATTTTGTAATTTTGTAAGATATTAACAACAATTTTGATGTATGACATTGATATTGATATATAAATAATTCAGAACTTCTAGTCACATTTTGCTAGACTTATATGGGAAATTCATTTGTTTATATAATACATGTATTTATCATATGATATTATTTTATGTTTAATGAAATTATCATTTTCGGACTAAATATACGAAAACATGTTATTTATATATATATATATATATATATATATATATACAGTTTTTCTATTATCAGTTCGAACTGACAAAAGTTATATCAGTTACTTGTATGTGGGCCACTGGATTTAAATACTTTGACTGACAAGTGCATACAGCCAAGTCAAAGTATTTAAATCCAGTGGCCCACATGCAAGGAACTGATATAACTTTTGTCAGTTCGAACTGATAATATAATTTATGTATATATATATATATATTGAAAAAACTATGAAAATGAATAAGGGGCTCATTTTAGAGATTTACCCCGAGCCTTTAAAAAGTCAGGGCCAGCCCTAGATATCACATTTTAATATGATTGTAATTCAGCATGCTATGTGAGTACTACTATACTCGCTGCACACAATGTTTTTTTTTTTTTTGTTGATATTGTAAAATTATTGAAAAAAAAAATTATGCCTTTTATATATATATTATTACAATCTACAATAAACTTATTATTACATTAAATTGTTAACTTTACATCGATAGTAAATGTTATATTTTACTCGAGTTGACTATGTTATACCTTATTATTGGCTAGTAATTAGCTACGTCAACACCAAAAGATCAAAGTGGATCACATCCTTTGTCAAACGTTGTTCCAATAGAATAGCAAACTAAATAGATCGATCATAAAAGGAACTATTGATCAACTTAATTTGCCAATCCACTCAAGATACCATGAACAATACAACCCGATTAAGGGTTGCTCAAAATGGAAATTCAAGATTCCTAAAGGTTAAAATAATATCATTGAGATCCGACTTTATTGCGAGATTCTTAACAAGTATTTAATGTCGCATTTAATGTGACATGTTTAGCAAATCGAATCCCATATACCAAGGTAATTGCTCACGTGAATGTCTAATCCCACCAATCATATGACGATGCATATAAAACATTAATCCTATTATAGAGCGGTGATTTAATGTGGTAAGGTAGCAAACTAGGAGTGTGAAACCGTGCCATATGTCGATACATAGAAAACATTTAATCATATGTGGTGCAAAGACAGTTGAGTATTGTCCACGTACCCCAAGATATTCCTCCTATATGAATAGATGAGTCATTTTAATATAATTCATTCCTTCCAAGTAAGTAAAACTACATCTCTTTAAGATTATCACTAATTTGACCGTTAGACTATAAACGTCGACTACCGGCTAATGTTTCTTGATTTTCAAGTAATTATAACCCAACTACCTAATCTTCCCACATATTAAACAAAAATCTCCTAATTTGAAACATCAGTCACGAGCTATCTCGGCAAGACTTCACATCATAATTCTTTCGTTCTATCAGTCAATAGTGCTTACTTGGCATTATGACCATTTGACTTTCTTATTAACCAAATTTGACCGTCATCAAATTATATTACACAATTTTTTATTTTTTTTTACATTTTAAGTGAGTTATATATATATATATATTTATTTAATGCGCACTGATATTATAAAATCAATTTCTCAACCATCCATCGTTAGATTCATACTTTTATACTTAATCAATATTTATTTATGTTTAATCAATGACCCACACACACATGCATTGCTATCACCGGTAACTTGTGAAAGAAAAACACACAAACATATGCATTGTTATCACCAATAACAACTCGTGAAAGAAAAACATATTAAAAGAATGAGTAATACTATACATAGGGCCGGCCCTGGGTATAGGCCCACGAGGCGACCGCTTAGGGCCCTTGTTTTCCAAGGAGCCCCAAATTCACTTTACTGTGTATTTCTATCTAGAGGCCCAAGTAGAGTTTTTTTTAAAAAATAGTCCATATGTCAATTATCACTTAAAAGGCCCACCAAAGAAATATTTATACTTAAAAACATCCCATAATTTATATATGTTTTTTTTTTTTTTTTTTTCAAGGCCCATTAAAGAAACAAAATTATTATACTTACGCCACCACAACATATAAATTGAAAATTGCAATTCACTATATCAGACATTTGAAATCTTTTTAGGGTTCTTTGGCAGTTGGCAGCTCTGTTCTTGCGAAATTGAGAATTAGTGGGAAAGTAATTGTTCTTTAGTGGGAAAGTAATTGTTCTTGGATTGGAATTTGGAAGCTCTCTTCTTGAAATCAATTGTTATTGTTTTAGAAGGTAATTTAACACCTCTTTTCCTTCTTCTTCCTCTTTTAATCCAAAAAAAATTATTTTCCTTTTTCTATTTTAGTTTTGTTAGAATTTTGTATGTATTATGTATTATGGAACCCGGAAGTCAGGAACCCAACTACCCAAGAAAAAATTGTTCTTGAATTTTTCTGTATGTATATGTATTGTTAGAATTGTTCTTGAATTTTGTATGTATTATGTTAGAATTTCGTTTTTCTATTTTATTTTTGTTATAATTTAACACCTCATTTTCTTGTTGGATGTATAATGTACACTTGTGGTTGTTGTTGTCAAATACTCAAAGTCAACTGGTCAAGTAGTTTATTTTGGTGAATTTATAGGCTTAAAGCATATTTGTTTTTGTTTTTCCTTTCGAATTGAATGGAAAGAGTTGAAGACTTAATACTAACATTGACAATTGATATGTGACAATGTTAACTCTCTGAATCCAGAGCATTGATAGACAACTTTATCAAAAATTACAACACAAGGTCTCTAAGGATTACACCATCAGGTGAAGTATCTTGATTCTCAAACTATTGATTGTTGGCCTGTTGGGTTATCATTTGTTGTTTGATTGCATTATTTTATCGATCATGCCTCATATTAGAAAGTATAGTTCCGAGTCTAAAAAAAAAAAGAAAAAAAAACAGATAATAGAATCATTAGTTCAATCTCAAGTTGGATCTCTTGATAAGTTCTTTAGTAGCACTAAACAAATAGAGACTTCACTTAATGATGTGGTAAATGAGGAACATGAGAATGATAACGAAGATCATGATCAACTTATGAATGCGAATGATAACGAAGAACCGAATCAACCTATCAATGAGAATGATCATGAAGAATCGAATCAACATGTGAATGAGAAAGACAATGAAGATGTTCAAAATGAAGATTTCAGTGAAGAACTTGTATTTTCATTAAACATTGATGATCCAGGAAATTAGGATAAAATTCATCAAAATGTTAGAGACTTTTTGGTTGAAAGGGATCCTAAAAGAGACAATGATGTCATCTTTCCTAAAGATAACTTAGGTAGACATTTTTCTTCCACATATTACATTCGAAATTTACCAAATGGGGAGAAACATGATAGAAAGTGGTTGGTATATTCAGTTTCTTCGGACAAAGTATTTTGCTTTTGTTGTAAGTTGTTCAAACAAGATAGAAACAAGACTCAATTAGGCCAATTGGCTAATGATGGATTCAAAGATTGGAAGAATACTAGTGTGAGGTCACTAGTCATGAAACTAGTCATGAACACATTGGTTGCATGAGTAGTTGGATTGAATTGGAAAGAAGATTGCAAAAAAAATAAAACGATCGATGAAAGAGTGCAAAAATAATATCAACAAATAGAGAGAACATTTGAGGCAAGTATTACTAAGGATACCTGTTATTGTGAAAACACTTGCAAAAAATAATTTGGCATTTCGTGGAGATAATGAGACGCTTTATCAGGAAACAGTAGAGATGATAGCTGAATTTGATCCAGTAATGCAAGAACATAGTCGACGTATTTTATCACATGAAACTCATTACCATTATTTGAGTCATCGAATCCAAAATGAGATTATACAAATGTTAGCAAGTGAAATAAAAAGTTCAATTGTTTCAAGAATCGAGGAAGCGAAATATTTTCAATCATACTTGATTGTACTTCAGATGCAAGTCATTAGGAACACATGTCTCTTGTAGTACGATGTGTGGATATTTCATCAAGTCTTATTGTAGTAGAAGAATTCTTTTTAGAATTCTTAAAGGTAGATGATACATCGGGACTTGGACTTTTTTCTGTGCTTACAAATGCATTAAACACTATTCAGATTGATATTTGTGATATAAGAGGGCAATGATATGACAATGGATCTAATATGAGAGGGAAACACAAAGGTGTACAAAAAAGACTACTTGAAATAAATTTTAGAGCATTATACACTCCATGCGATTGTCATAGTTTTAATCTTGCACTTTGTGATATGGCTAATTGTTGTGCTAAAACTAAATCTTTTTTTTGGAGTGGTACAATGAATATATTCCTTGTTCTTATCTTCTACAAAATGATGGAAAATTTTCAAAGATTACGTAGAAAGTTTCACGCTTAAGCCATTATCAGAAACACGTTGGGAAAGTCGTGTGGAAAGTATTAAAGTCATAAGATACCAAGCTCCATAAATAAGAGATGCTTTAGCTCACTTGGCAGAAACTAGTGAAAATCCCAAAACAAAGAGTGAAGCCGAGTTCATAGTAACATATGAATTTGAAAATTTTGAGTTCTTGTGTTGGCAAGGTCATTTGGTACAATTTAGTGTTTGCTATTAATTCTATTAGCAAAATTCTACAAAATGAAGACATGCATATTGATGTTGCTATTAAACAATTAAAAAATCTTACTTTCTATCTTGAGAAATTTATAGAAACTAAATTTGAGGAGGCTATAATTAAAGCTAAAGAAATTGCAAGTGAGATGGAAGTTGAAGCCGTATTTTGTAAAAAGCGCATCATTTGAAGAAAAAATCAGTTTGATGATAATGCTAATGAAGAGGTGACACAATCTGCCATAGAATCCATTAAAGTCAATTATTCCATCTATATAGTTGATCAAACACTTTTTTTCATTAAAAAATAGGTTTAAAAGAAACTTTTGGGTTTTTGTATGATTTGAGGAAGTTAAAGTCTATAAACAATGATCAGGGCCGTCTTCAGACATTTCGGGGCCCGATCCATTTTATGATATTAACAAAAATCGAGGCCCCATATACCAAATACAATGTAATTCTTCATTTACCAAATACAATGCAATCCACATAAAACATTTATCGTATTTAAAAACATAAAAACAAAACATTGTTTAAATTTCTATTCTTCTTACTTTTTGAAGTGCAAATTTACTAATTACACTGCTATCATCAAGATTAGCTAACACTTTTTTTTCGATAGATAACATAGCCAATCCAATCCTGCAAAAGATTGTATTACCATATCTCTTCTTTCTTTCGTCTTTCTTTTCTGGCTTCCAGAGTCATATTTTCACCGACCCATCATAACTATTCAAGAATCAAGATTTTACCTACAAATATAGGAATTTTTTTAATTCACAAATATTTAATAAATTCAAATCACAGCATTAAATGAAATGGCAACCAGGAATTGAGAAAATTCAGATGAAAAACATGAACTAGCATGTCTCTGAAATCTCCCCCAATAGTTAATAAATTCAAAGATAATGGACTGACTCTGTAAAAGAGTTGCAGAATTTGTTATGATCCACACGCTTCGAGGCCAATAAGGATCGGCAATTTTGAAGGGCATTCAAGTTTTGATATGTTATGGAATTGATTAATTAATACGGATAATAAATTGAAGCGAAAAATTAGAAACCGTGAGTTTTATAGATCCTAACAGATAACAAAAACCATTCTCAATACCAATTTAAAGGAGGAAGTGAGTAGGAGATAATGAGATATATAGAGCACTCATAATTCATTACATCCATTAAAACAATAAAACAAAAACAATAAGGCAGTAAATCAACAAAATCTATTGCCACAAATACACGATTTATTCAATTATATAGAATTCACCAATGCATAAACAAGAGAACGCAAAAAACACAAAATCATACCTCACTAATCACTATACACTAAAAGGATCGAAATTTCAAAAAACTGGGAAATATATGTATATAAATCAAATGCAGAAAGATAAACTAAGCAAAAATCAGTACAATCAACAACCTTTCAATAAATGAAGTAAATTTACAATTCTTACAACGTCCAATCAATTCATAACTAAGAAAATTCAAGAAATTGAAGCAAAAACCATACATATCATTTAGAACTCTAGAGAGGAAAAAAAAAATGCCCAGGAAGAATTGGGCATGGGGAATCTCTACGAGTAAAGAAATTAGAATTGGAACCTGTGATTTTGTGAAGCAAATCGAAGGCGGCCAGTCAACGGAGAGAGAGGGTGGAGATTTTGACTCAGACAGTCAGACGATGTGAGCAAGTGAGCAACGATGAACGATAAATTGGAAATTAGAATTAATTGGATACTTGGATGTCTGAGATAAATTGTAATCTGCTGGGCCTTTTTTTTTTTGGATATTTGGATATTTGGATGTTAGAAATTAGAATTTAGTTGGGTCTTTTTTGAATTTAAATAAATTGGATGTTTGAGATTGGGCCCTTTTAAATTTAAATAAATTGGATTTTGGGGCCCCTGATTTTACAAAAGAATAAAAGGTAAATTGGATCAATTGGGGGCCCCAGCGAACTGCTGGGTTTGCTGGCCCTATGGGCCGGCCCTGACAATGATAGTTTGAAAAACTATTATTCAAATCTTGAAGATTGATGAAACATGATGGAGTTTCTGATATTAATGAGAAATATTTATTTTCAGAATTTCAAAATTTGAAAGAAGGTTTACCAAAAGAAACAAAAAAGGCAATTGAAACGTTGAATTATCCGAAAAAAAAGGACAGTTGCTTTCCAAATGCATGGATTACTTATAGAATTTTGTTAACTATATCGGTCACAGTTACCTCGGCATAAAGAAGCTTTTCAAAGTTAAAGTTGATTAAATCCTATCTTCGGTCAACTATGTCATAAGAAAGATTAAATGGCTTAACTATGTTATCCATTGAAAAAATATGATAGAAAAACTTGATTATGTAAGCTTAATTAGTATTTTTGCTGCTAAAAATGTGAGATGAGTAATATTTAAGTGATATATTATTTGATGTAATTATAAAATTTTTATTTCAATGACTTTTATTTGCTATTTTGTTGTGTTGCAGTCTTTATTTTTAGTTATTATAATGATTTTTATAAGTATTTACTAGAGAAAAAAATCAAGTAAACATATATGGAAAGTTGGGATTCGGGGGCCTCAATTTTACAATTTGCCTTGGGCCCCCAAAATCTCATGACTGACCTTGATTATACAACCCAAATAATTAATTCTAATGATATGGCAAGTGAGTTATCATTGTCACTAAGGGCGGAAACAGCCCTGGCTTGATATAGCCCACCCAAGCATTTGAAAAATATATATATATATATATATATATTATTGCTTTCAAATATTATATATATATATTACCCATTACAGAATTAAAATTCTATTAGTTAGTACCCATAAGTTAAGATTATCTTTTAGTGAAGATAAAATAAACTATATGATTAAGTTTTTTTTTTTTTTTCCCTCTTTTATGTATGTAATTATTTCCATGTTTAATTCTTCAATTACTAAAAAATAAAAATAAAAAAAAACTATTTGTTCCCTTATCGGTTCGTTTTAGATTTTAAAATAAATAGTTGACTTATAGTTGTTTAAAAAAAAATTACTATTGTTTTGTCATTTTCAACTATACGTACGTTTTTTTTTTTTTACTTAATGAAATTTCTCTCGTACAGTCAAGACACACCTTTGTCAATATATATATTTTTTCATAACAGCCCATCTTGAAAAAAAAATCTGGTTTCGCCCCTAATTATCACATAGATAATGGGATTATATGGTTAATGAACAAACCACTTGTCATATCATTTGATGAGTTGAGTTTTGGGTTAATTTTTTGAATTGTCTAGCATTAATGTAAAAGAATAGGTGACCTTGAATTATCCATTACATTGTGTTACATATAAAATGAGTTTTTTATTGGAAATGTATCTTCAATATTTTTCATATATACAAAAAAAAAAAAAAAAAAAAAGACCGCAGGGTATTTTTTTCCACATCCACCCACTTTTATTTCGCGTTGTTCATTTAGTCCATTTTGGGTACTCGATCGTCATTGTCATCATGAGAAGTAACATGTAGAATATTGAAAACATTTCTTCATTTTTTTTGTCTGTTATATATATTAGAATAACAAATTAAAAAAGTTTAAAAATGCGAGTCAAATCTAGACTGTGGATGCTACCGATTTTCTAAAAGGGTGTTGAAAATGATCTGGTATTTCACAAAAAAATTGACAGGCGTGATGATGATTGATGATAATCAGCTAGCACACATGGTTGGAAGTTTGAAGCATATTAAAATGATTGCAATATATCACTTTCATGTGTTTAATTTTCTCCTCGAGATAAGAATTGGTTTTCATCATTTTGGTTGTGCTTTATCCAGCAGTTTACATGCATTAATTTGTCTTCTTGACCTATTAATGTTGTATAATTATATATGATTGTGCTACGTTTGGAAAGATTTTTGCAGTTGAAAAAGTTGATTACGATTCTGTTTGTGTTCGATGGGTCGAGTCTGGCCGTCAAAGTGGGAAAAAAGGAAAATTAATGACTCCCAAATCAGTGGTTCGAATCCTACCAATGACAAAAACTTTAACGAAAAAAACAAAATCAGGTTTAAATAGATATCGTAAAAAAAAAAAGTAATATAGAATAGCAATGGTTTTTGCATAAGAATGTTTTAAGCAATATTTTCAAAAAGGCGTGGCTATATTTATATATATATAAATGTTCAAGTCAGTGCGCACTAATATAACTTCGTCAGTGCGCACTGATATAACTTCATCAGTACGTTGGATGTAGACCATTAGATTTACATACTTTGACTTAAAGTGTATGCATTTGTCAAAACTTCTCTATAATAAGTGGTTCACATGCATTGGTACTGATGTAGTTACATCAATGCGTACTGACTAGAACAAGACCGTATATATATATATATATATATATATATATATATATATATATAATCAATGCATATGGATTAATGATTATGGAGAAGTCAAAGTATGTAATTCTAATGGTCCACATCCAACGCACTGATGAAGTTATATCAGTGCGTACTGACTTAAACATATATATATTTGAAATAAATTAATTAGGATATTTATAAAAAATTAACTTAAATCTTTAATTTCAATATTTAACTATTCATATACTTGTAATTATAGAGTTGCCATTTATTTTTAATTGTTTTTTTTTTTTTTTCAAGAGTCAAATTTTACCTTAACTTAAATTTGTTCTTGAGGTTATATCATGTTGGAGTAGCCGCCTCAAGTGGTATATATATAATTATATATAATTTGTTAGTGAAATTTGGGTATCATTTATTTACTATCAATTTAAAGGTGTTCATTCTACATTAATTTAACTCATGTACTCATGTACAACAGCGTACGTTAGTACATACTCTTGGATTGGAGGTTGGAGTCCCGTTCCTTTAAATCAAATAGTGTGAGTAGATCTTCAACCGTATTTATAGCGATAGCTGCATTATACGGACCGTCTCAGTAAATCACCGACCCATTTAGTGTCGTATTTCAAAAAAGAACTAACTAAATAAACTAATATTATAAGAGGTGTCTGCGTGGTTAACATAACTTTATGTTAATTTTGTGTGCGCATCAGCAGAATCAGCACTATAATACATGGTTGTGACCTGGATTATATATATATATATCAGTTAGTTGAATTATGACAAAATACCACAATCCACAAAAGTAAAAATTCCTATTTTATTATTTATTTTAATTATTATTATTATTATTATTATTATTATTATTTCTTATGAAGAATTTCAATGGCATGAAACCACATGCATCTCCGAAAGTAAACATTTGATATCTGCGATTCTTGTGCTTTCTGATTATTCGCTTCTTCTTTTTCCTCATTTTATAAAAAAATAGTGAAGCTGAGATATGATTTTCTATATTCTCCAGCTTTTTATTACTTTTGGAGTTTTGGCATGTCAACTAATTCCTTGTCCTTTATATATGAATATAAATCACTGAAAAAAATAAATTAATTAAGAGCAGAACTCCCTCTTTCTCTCTCTCAAATTTACATTTAAATTACACAAGTGTCTATTAAGATCCCGTACGGAAAAAAAATATGCGTAATTCCACATCTAATTAGCTTTATAATAATAATAATAATAATAATAATTTCTAGTTGTATTAATACAAAATTAAAAATTCAGAATTTTTTCTTGTGGACTTCTACATTAGAGAAGCCCCCTCTGTATATGTATTTCTATTATTCAAGTAGCAATTTAATTATTAATTTAGTCTAGAAAACCTTAATTAGTTAATTTTGAAATGTAAATAGTAAAAAGGTGTAGATAAAAAAGTGTTCAAACTTAAAAGCAGGCAAGTTGCGAAAAATCTGGTCAATAAAGATTTCGTAGTACATACAACATCAACTTGGATTTAAGCAGATTCTTCTGCCAACTAAGAATTAAACCCTGTGATTAATTAGCTTAATTATAAGGAATCAAATTAACTGTCAAATTTTGATGTCCCAGTTTGTGTCCAACCAATCAAATTGGGATATGTGTGCACATTTATAGAAGCAGTTGAAAAATAATTATTAAATGTGCACACATGTCCCAATTTGATTGGTTGGACACAAATTGAGACACCAAAATTTGACAGCTGATTTGAGTCCTAATTGTAATTATTATCAGTTGAAACTTAATTAACACGCCTTTTTCAATAGTAATTATCTGCTGCTGCTGCTTTTTTTTTTTTTCTTTTTCTCCCAAATAGTGATATCAAAGAAAGACAATATTCCTTGTGTCTCTCTACGTTTGTGATCATTTATGGTACGATTATTATTCCTAAATAGTTTCTGTTGATGGTAGTTTTAAAAAAAAAATCAAAATTTATAATAATTACTTTGTAGTCGGTCTTAGTGCATGTTTGGTTGAGCTTTCTACTGCCTCAAAAGGTCTACCAACGTCTATTTGAGTTTTTTTTATAATTGTTTGGTTGAGCTTTTGAGATTGTCTATTTTAAATTGAGTAGAGACTAATAGAGTTTAAATCTCTACTAGGCAAAAGCTCATGATGAGGTGCTTCTTCAAATAGACCTTTTTTTTTTTTTTTTAAATGTCTACCAATCAAACAATTATAATTTTTTTAAAAAAAAACTCTATTTCTAATAAATCTACTACAAGTAGATCTTTTACCAATATATGTTTTTCAAAAGCTCAACCAAACAAGCTCTTAGAGGCTGTTTTTTTTTTTTTTTTTTCACTGTAAGACTTATTGTCTTTTATATCTTAAATTAGGATAATTAATTCGTTTGTTTTTCCAACTTATATCTTATTTTAAGATATATATGTCTTTTAGTAAAAAAAAATTTTAAAAAAAAAATTGACTTTTATCTTATTAAAAAAAGTGCTACAATAGAGTTTTTTTTTTTACTAAATTTCCATAAATATCCTATAACAATTCATACATTTACAATTTTATCCAAACATAATAAAACCCTAAAAATCAATTTTCTAAAAATTCCCAATTTTAAAGAAACCCTAATACAACCTAACCAACTAACGGGGGCGACGGCGGCGCTGCCTATTGGGACTGAAGGAGGTCGACCACCATCCTCCCATTCTTTATTCTTTATTCTTTATTTTTTATTTTTTATTATCAATTTAAAAAATAAAATTTATTTTGTTACAAATATCAAAGGATATTGGAAAGGTTATAAATGGAAAAAGTTAAAATTTTACATTTATAATAAGTCATCTAAAATGAAAAAACAAACATATCATGGTATCTTAATTTGTAAGGCTTATCCATACGTCTAACAAATTAAAGTCTTATAAGACTTTAGATTTAAAAAAAAAAAAAAAAAAACAAACAAACAACCCCTTAGTCTAATTACAGTGTAGGTGGTGTACAATATCTCACCTTCCGCGTAAGTGGTGTGGGAAGTTCAAGTCTTTCATACTATTGTATACGTATTTTACAAGTATGTGTGGAAAGTTTTCTACTCATTGTTATGGTGCAGATAGATATTCGGATGGTGCATATAATACTTGATATCAGCAACTCTCGGCAAACTTCTAATATCTTTAGTGTTATATTAAAAAAAAAAAAAAAAAAAAAAATCTTGATCTAGCTAGAGAGCAACTGTATATGAACAGTTTGCAATATATAGTTATAAATTTATAATCATGCATGCCAGTTGAGAATATATTTATATATTTAAATTTATGTTTAGATCACCACCCTAAATGTCCTCCGAGTCACTGTCTCTAAAGCTAAACCTTCGTCGGTGATGTTTACATTTTGCTCCCAATTGCTTTTTTTTTTTTTTATGGCCGGGCTCAATGCATGATTATTATTATTATTATTAAATAAATAATTAAGTTAATATCTTCCATCAAAGTCCATGATTTTACACGTCCACAATTCATGATATCAATGTAAATAATTTAAAATTTTATTAGAAATTTCTACATCAAATTTCTACAATTCATTGAAAGTTTCATCTAAAATTCATCACATATATATATATCTCTTTCTAACTTTATTAAAAATCTTCTCTCTCTCTCTCTATCTATATATATATATATATATATATATATTATATACACACATTTTTTTTTCTTGAAAATCAGATAAATATTTATAATTGTAAAATTCCCTTGACATTGAAAACTTCATCCAAATTATGTTATAGCCTCTCCTAGTAATCAAGGAAATATTTCGGTATTTCCTATATATAGAGAAAGTTTCGATGAGAAATCAAATATATATATATTATTTTAAAATCCGTTAAAATTAATTCTCTTTTAAAATTTTGAAATTTGTGGAAACCTAATCCAAATTTTGTCACAAAGAGCCTCTCCTAACATTTGTAAGAAACATTTTCAATACTAGACAAAATATATAACAAAATTTTATTTAATTATACATGACAAAATATATAAGAGAGAACATATATGGATGATTTTAATCCTGTTATCAAAATTAAATCTATATGCTTTACTTGTGATTGGTGATAAAATAAAATGATCGACCAATAGCTGCATAACAAGTTTGCATGGATTACGTAGGAAGGGCCCCTCTATAATTTTTT
Organism: Acer yangbiense; assembly: GCA_008009225.1. Classification (NCBI taxonomy): domain Eukaryota; kingdom Viridiplantae; phylum Streptophyta; class Magnoliopsida; order Sapindales; family Sapindaceae; genus Acer; species Acer yangbiense. Next base: position 7,059,313 of record CM017761.1, on the reverse strand, counting down.
TTTTTTCATTTTTTTTTTAAAAAGAAGGGATAATTACCCCAGTGGCCATCGAATTGATGACACACTATCAAAATGGCCACTGAATTGGAAAATTGTTCTAAAATGGCCATTATTGGCAAACTTTGTGACACTAATGACCATTCCATCCAACTCCATCTAATTCCATCTAATGAGTGGCATTTTGGTAAATAAATTGATGCCATTAATTTATTTTAGATGTTTTTTGGGAATCAATTTTTTCAATTAGTGACATTTTAGTAAATAAGTGGATGACATTAATTTATTTTAGATTTTTTGGGGAAATCATTTCTTTTATTTTTTGAAAAGAATAATTATATTTAGTGTGTAAATATATTTATATATATATTGCTACATATTAAATAAATTATAATTGCTGCAACAAAAAAAAAAAAAAAAAAACACATAAATCATCTCAATAATAATAGTTTGGCCTCTATTTCTTAAACAAACTTGTTTTCTTGAACCTCGCAATATCTCTTTATATTTGGTGTATATATATATATATATTTCTTTTTTAAGAAGATTAAGGTTATAAAATATAAAAAATTTAAAAAAGAAAGAAGAGACATGTATATTGATCTAAACCATTTCTTTTGTTTTTTGAAAATAATAATATATTTAGTGTGTGTAAATATATAAATATATATAATTATACACACTAAATATAATTATTCTTTTCAAAAAAAGAAAAAATTAATTTCCCAAAAACATCTAAAATAAATTAATGTCATCCACTTTTTTACCAAAATATCACTCATAGTAAAAATTGATTTCCAAAAAACATCTAAAATAAATTAATGACATCCCTTTATTTACCAAAATATCACTCATTGGATGGAATTTGATGGAATTGGATGGAATGGTCATTAGTGTCACAAAGTTTGCCAATAATGGCCATTTTGGAACAACTTTCCAATCCAGTTGCCATTTTGATAGTATGTCATCAATTCGATGGCCACCGGGGTAATTATCCCTAAAAAGAATGATATGAATAAATATATATTAATAAATAATTAATTAAAGAAAAGAATTGAGTGGGAAAGGTGGCACTAACATGGTCAAAAAGGTATTTATAGAGGGAGAGGGTGTTTTGTTTAAATGCTGGTGTAAGCGCATGAACTGGATTCTGCTGTCTTTTTTTATAAAGTCTTCATTAAAATACCAATTTTTTCATGAAAAATATAAGATAAAAAAATAAAAAAATCAAAGACTTAACTTTAGGGCTTCACTGAAGGCCAAGAAGACATGACGTATTCTCTCAGTTAAAGATTCTCCATTAATTTAATTGATATTAATTAATTAATTAATTACTTATAATATTCAAATTCAAACAAAAACGTTGATGGATTCTGATGTGAATTTCATTCTTTCTCTCTCTGTTATGGGTAAATAATTATTTTAATTAATTAATTAAACAAAGTCAAAAGAAATCAGATTAGCTTATGTCCCTCTGATGCAAATTTGATTCTTTATTTCTTTAATTTATTTATTTTAAGATATTGATCATGATCGAGAAAGAGAAGCTTTTGGTGTACTAGGAAAGAGCTAGCTTTCTTACTCGTTTAGAGCTACCAAAGGGTAATGTTAATACTTACTAGGGTTCTGTGCATGTCTTCGCTGGTGTTTTTTTTTTTTTTTTGGGTACTTTATAAAATCATGAGGACCACACATATAATAATTCCTTTTGTGTGCTTTGATCATTTTCTAAGTTTAAATTATGTTAAAGGGGCTGATAGATATTTTTCCTTTTTCATTAAGTCTTGATCGAGACTTGTTGATGAGTTGTTACTCTCGATCGGTTTCGCAATCTATGTGTTTTATGTGTAGATGCATGTTAATTAAATATAATTTAATTGTATGATCTTTTCTTCCGATCTGATCAGTTTTGTCTATTCGACCTAAGATATATATGGGTATATATATATATATATATTCTGTTAATACCAATTGTTCTCTAGAGATCTTTTTTTTTTTGTTTAATAATGTTGTTGACAACGATTTTGAGTTTAGTGAAAATGTATATGGTTAGTGAATATATATATATATAATTCTTCTTTGGTCAGACCCGTCTTGACTCCTAATTAACCACAATGTTACGAGTGAAACTGCTGATTATATTTATGTAATTATGGCATGACATTTATATATATATATATAGTCTTTCTATTATCAGTTCGAACTGACAAAAGTTATATCGGTTCCTTGCATGTGGGCCACTGGATTTAAATACTTTGACTGACAAGTGTATACAGTCAAGTCAAAGTATTTAAATTCAGTGGCCCACATGTAAGGAACTGATATAACTTTTGTCAGTTCGAACTGATAATAGAATTTCTGTATATATATATATTTGTTGTTATAAGTTGATTATGTTCAAACTTTTAATTAATTTAGTGATTTAGTGAGAGAGCGTTATCTATTTTTGACCATATCATAGGAAACATTATTACACAAACCCAACTGGAATTTATCAGAAGGATAAGGTGTAAGCTAGATTTTATATTAAATATAAGCTGGTATATATATATTTTCCATTTTTTTTCTCCCCAATTTGTAACAATTTGTGACAGGAGACTTTTATTTTTAAATTTCTTGTTCGATGTTGGAGGTTGTTGATACATAGAACTTGATCTAGAAAGGTTCTCCAGAACTAACTTATCCAAATAAAATTTAAGAGAGAATTAATACATGGCATAATATTTTATCAATAATGTTAAACATCCCACATACAATCCCACCATTTCCATCACAACACACGTGACAGTTGATGTGTCACTTGGTGAGTGGACACATATTAATTGATACTTATCTCTCTTACCTATGTATTCACTCACCAATTAATGTTTGTCCACTCACCAAGTGACACCTCAACTACTACGTGTGTTGGGATGAAAATGGTGGGATTATAGATAGGCAGAAATTCTATTATCAGTTCGAACTGACAAAAATTATATTAGTTCCTTGCATGTGGGCCATTGGATTTAAATACTTAGACTTGGCTGTATGCACTTGTCGGTCAAAGTATTTAAATCTAGAAGCCCACATACATGGAACTGATATAACTTTTGTCAGTTCGAACTGATAATAGAAAGACTGTATAGATAAGATGTGTAGCATTACTGATATTTTATATAAATATAATATAATATAGGCAAGGTCAACTTCTTTTGACCAATATGCCTAGTTGACAACACAATAACATTTCTTAAACACTTAAAACATATAAGAAGGTGGAACACATGAAATTTAGACACTTGTATATTAGAGGAAAAAAAAAAATATTTAAATTGCTTAGAGAATTAAAGTTTGAATATGTATATACATATGGGGCTCCTGTATATAACCTGATCTAACACTGTTGATAATATAAGTTTGTAATATCTTTAATGGGTGGTCTGTGGCTTCCACGCATTGGTCACTCACTCTTAGATATATCTTCTCTCTTTCCTTTGAGAGACTTTCTACCATCCCTCACCAACCCCACCAGGCCACCATCATCAATAGAACAAAAGCCATAACAAACTAATTAAAATATTTTTTTATAAAAAAAAAAAAATCAAAATCAAAATGGGAGATGTTCAATTCAATTCACGTATGTGTATTCACAGAAAGGCAACGTGCGAAAGTTATCGCACACGGTACTTCTACAGGTACACATTGATATATATACATTTCACAGCTGATGCCAGTTGCCTTTGACATCAGCTGCCTTTTGTTTTCCATATATATATATATATATATTGCTTTTCAAGATGGTGCAAAAGAGAGAACTTAGAAAGCTATAACAGCGAAACCTGCTATAAGTAGAAATGATCATGAGTCCTACACACAGGTTTTTGATAATTTAGAAATCCTGCGAACCCGTTTAGTGATGCTAAGTTCGAAATTGGAGTTTCTATCGAATCCTACAACTTTTAGGAAACTATGGTCCACGAGGGGATACGAACCTCAAAACATTGTGGGAACAAACCACATATCTGACCATTCTACTAACCATTGTTAGTATATTGAACATTGTCGTAACTTATTTTAAACATTTTAGGGTAGGTCATTTGCTGTCAAACCCCACTTGCTCTAACTATAGTTTGGTGGCAAGTGGATTCACGTACCTTACTTGCTACTTCACTGCTTAATTGTACTTCCATTATTATTATTTTTTTTAATGAATTATAATTAACCTTTTAATTAAGAGAATTATTATAAAAAGAATGAATTTGAATTTAATGGGATTATATAGGGTTTGTATGTAGCTAGGTTATATAGTTATTAGCACCTAGCCGACAAAACTAGAAAGAAAGAAGTAAAGGGGATGGATGATAATTAGTTGAGTTAGTGGAGGATCACTTAATTAATCTTTCCTTTTCACAAACATTGATGGTCTCTTTAATTAACTAGCTTGTATATATATGTCTGGTCTGATTCCTATGTTGTCCGTACAATTAGTGTTTTTATGGTCACTTAATCATAATGAAGTTTTAAAGCTGCCACACCAAGAAACGGATTGATGTTAACAGAAACCAAACCAGTTTTGAAAAAAATAAATAAATAAATAAATAAAAATTGGAATCTTTTTCAACTTAATGTTGATTCCGATAATAAAAGAAAAGTCCGTAAAGATTCCACAAGGAGGAGTTAATATAATACTAATTAATTATTAATCTATGAAGTTATATATGTCGGTGAGATTTAATTCTAATATCGTATAAATCGAAAAATCAATGTGTCACATGTACTGTTAATATATATATATATATATATGTGATCGATCAGGTGGTTTAGCTGTGGCTTCTGTGTTAACATGGTAACATGATGATAGATATGAAAAATTAAGAAAAAATTAATAGCTATAGGTCCGGTACTACAATTAGGTCAAATTTGAGTTCTTGAGAGAAGGTGGGGACTCTCACGACACCCATGAAATCAGCTGATTAAATAATTTTACTGAAAATCCATGGTGGGTCATGCAGCTGTCTGTCGGTTTGGTCCATCCACTCTCCTACCAACATTTGTTTCTCTAGACATAATTATACATGTAACCACACATTTAATTCACTCTCTCTTTTAGAAACCAAAAAACAAAAACAAAAATTCACCATTTTTTTTTAATCAGACAAAACCACTCTCCTGTCTCCTCCTTGTAGTATTATTATTGGGACTATGGAAGTAGATATTCAAATCAAGATGCAGTGTTATTCCATCTCAATAAGTTTGGACTGATTTGTAGGAAAAAAAAAAACTGTTTTTTTTTCTTTTCTTTTCTAGGGGTCTTTCTCTAATATTAATTTAGAACTAATATTTCTTTTTTTTAACCTTTAAAACCCATCAGAATATATTTATAATAAAATGTTTTTTTATGTGTTCTCAGAATTAATAAATTATATATATATATTAGTGGTTCTCTTATAAGGGATCCTTTATTTTAATTTCGATAAGGAATTTGATGAAATCAAATCCACTTTTATGAATTTTGATCTTAATTTTTTTGTGAAAGATATGTTTAATGAGATCTACCTATGAATAAAATTTAAGAATTTTTCAAGCACTATAACTATATTTTTTTTAATTTTCCTATATTTTTTCCCCTATTGTGATTTCATCATAAAGTCCTTACCGGAATTAAAATAAGAGATCCCCTATGAGAGAACCACTGATATATATATATATATATATAATGTACAAAAAAGTAACTGCACACATCATGGAAATTTCAAAGGTAGCCTGCTGCAGGCTGATATTATCATATCATGTTATATTCCTTTTTGATTGCAATTCAAATGAAATAATTGAAGGTTTTGACTCTCACAGCACAAGAAACAATTGATTTTTATAGTTTTTATTAAAAGAAGAAGCAATCACTGTCAAAGAATCAAGAAATTGAAGGGAGAATCCATGGTTTCCCTGGCCTTTTGTTGGCTTTCTTTTGGAAGGTAAAGAAAAGGAGAATAGCAAAGCTGGTAAATTTTGGAGCAATGTTAAAACTAAACCCCATCTGTCTATCACTACTCTATCTTTAACTACATTCATTCACTCAAGCCCATAAAAAGACATCCACATCCTTCAAACAAAAAAACATTCGCACACACTAGAAAATCTTCAGTACGTGAACCGGTTGTATTACTGAATGGTGCACACGGCCACAAATGATAAGATATATGTATACCACATAAGCTTTTTCTGCACATATTCTCATCTCAGTGGTTGGGCGTACCACTTAATAGTACATTAAAGATTTTCTTTAACCACATGGAGATTTCAACGGAATATACAAAAATTATTAGGTGTGGAATCTCACACGAAAATCGTACTGTACGTATTCGATTCCATAACGTTGTTGACATGTTACACAACGTTATGGATGCGTCAACCAATGCGGGATCTTACACCTGAAAGTGACTATATACCATACATATAATTATAGTTAAAAATAAATAAAACAAAACACAAAAACAAATATTGAGAGTATATTTTTCTTTTTCCCCACTTTGTTTTGTTTCTTTATTCTCTTTTGCAGTGTGTGGCAGAGTTGAGAATTGTATAATTCAAGTGGTGTAAAAAGGCCCCTCTTTCTCTCTCTTCACTACACGCACACCCCCTTCCCACTTTTTTGCACTACAAATTCACACCCCACCCTTCACTTGTCTCTCCATGTTCAACCTCTCTTCTCTCCTCTCTCTATCTTTTTTTTTTTTCCTCTCAAACAACACAAATTCCCTCTTCTTGTAACCCAGAAAAACCCTGATTGAATTACTCTGTTTTCCATCCATTCTTTGTTGTGAATTCTCATATCTCTCAGAACCCAATTCGATGGCAACGATTGTTTGCCAATCAGGTTTGCAGTCATGTCTTGAGTCACAAATAGCTGAGCCAAGAACACTTAGGCTCAGATTATCTTCTACAAGAGTACCTCCTCACTTGCCTGAACCACTCGAATTGACCTTCAAATCCTGTTTTTTAGATTCAAACACCCAGCCAACACTCGAAGAGATCAAATGCCGTTCTGATCATCATCAGGAAAAACCTCAAGATCCGGGATCCTGGAGCTTCCTGGAAACTATCACCAATGGCTGCCAATTGGAATCCAACAAATCAGACAAAGATCAGAACACATATGTCCATCCTCTGTCCAAGCGTTCTTTGTCCGCACTTAGTGACAAGAGCTTGGAATTGTGTACTGAAAATTTAGGTTGCGAGACCGGAACTGACATAATCGAAGACAGCATATTCTCAATGTCTGATTCTTCCTCCTCCTCCTCCTCCTCCTCGTCGTCGTCGTCTTCAGACTCTGAGAGTGGAAATTTTCAGACAAGGGAGCAGAGAAAATCACGTCAACTTTTGAAAACAAAGAAAGTGAGCAATAATTGTCGTAATTTTCCACCCCCTTTGACTACAATAAGAGGATTGGAATCTCTTCAAGTGAGGACCCACCGAGAAGATGGACGGTTGATAATCAAAGCCATCAAGACCCCATCAACACCCTCTCTCTTTAAAGCTGAAAGAAGCCATGGCCGTCTTCGTTTGAGTTTTTTCAAAGGTTCTGAGGAGCCTGAACAACAAGAAATGGTCACCGATGAAACCACTCTCGACGATGAAGACAACAGCACCACCCAGCAGCAAGAAGAGTTCGAAAACAAAGAAGAAGAAGAAGAAAACAAAGAAGATGATGAAAATGGTGCATACAGAGAAAAGGAGGATATGGATGGAAATAATTTAGAAGTTGGAGGTGAAATTGGAATAAAAAATATTCAAAGGGCTGGGAGATGCAAAGAAAGTGAGTCTGGTGGTGACAACAAAAACATTGGATTGTTAAATTGGGAGCCTTTTTGGGTGGCTACATCTTAAAGTTTTAGTTTGGATATCTCTATCGATCCATCCATCTATCTATCTATCTAATAATAGTAATATTAATATTTTTTTTTTTTCCATAATAATTTCTTTGCCTTGGTTTGTCCTTTTTTCTCCTTTTGTCCTCTCTTTTCCAGATAATTCTATTGTTGATTCGAAAGAAATATACATGCTTGTGGTTGCTGGTAGGTAGTTATTATCGTTATTTGAAGATGCATCTCTCTTTATTTGGCCATGTCATAGGTGAAACCAAAAACTCTGACACTATAAAACAAGCTCAAATGCTTCCAAAAACGCACCGTATCCAAGAAATAAAGTAAACGTCGGTGGAAGTATAGAAAATATTGTAAATATTCTCGAAATATCATACGTATTCAGAAACTTTTTATATTAATTTGATTCAAGTATTGATATTTGCTTTTGTTTTTTTCCGTTAATCTTGAAAAAACGTGCAAGGCTATTCATTGATCACTGATCAGTGATAGAACTTCAATTTTTATGATTAAATAAACAGCAAAATATGATTAAAAACGTGTTTAATTATATGAGTGTTCTAATTAATAGCAATTATGAGATTGTAATCCACACCAGTTTTCAGATAATAACTCCATAAAACAATGTAAAGTTTAATAATACTATACTAAGTGTAATATAGAAGCTCATGTAGACATAAATATGTCGTGTTTGTTTGTAATCCTCTGTCTCCTTTAAAAAAAAATAATAAACAAATTTATTTGACTTGGAGAGAAGGATTTCAAGTTTGAAATCTCAACATTATTAGTTTAAAGAGATAAATATTCTCAGGAAATTTATTTTATTTTATTTCATTTTTCCGTATATTATAATTATATATATATTTTTTACACTATTATATAAATTCGGGATTTTTTTGGAGAGGGGGGATTCGAACCCATAACCTCGTTGTGCAAGTGTGAGAGGTTTACCATTGGACCAACCTCATCTCGTCTATTATAATTATAAATTTTCAGAAGTGAAAAACCAGTTAATCAATTCACTGTGATTTTTATTTAAAAGTTGCTTCTTCGTTTTTTCTTTTTCTTTTTCTTTTTCTACAAATATGGTTCCATAAAAATAACAATCCTCTAGTCAGGACGTAATTTAACTAGAATTTTTTTTATTTGAAACAACTCGAGATCAATCATTTGCCTACAATATATATTAACAAATAACAATCCTATGATAAATTAGCATTATTTATTGGATAGTGTTAACCTGTGCCCTAAGAACATAGGTTAACAACTAGAAAAATACTAAAAGAGGAAAACATTTATTACAAAAATACATTTATTGTATTGATTGAAACAATAAATGCAATAAATATTTTCCTCTTTTAGTATTTTTCTAGTCGTTAACCTAAACACACAGGCCACAGGTTAACACTATCTTATTTAAAATATGATCAAAATGGTCAGGATTTTTTTTAATTTATATATTTTTTTTATTAAACAATCACAAAACTTAGATAAAATTTTGTATCTTTATCGATCGGTTAGGAAACAAGTTGCCCAAATACATTTCACTTCATTTTTAAATTTATATTTTGTTTGATTAAACAATCAAAAACCTTAGATAAAATTTTGTGTCTTTGTCGGTTAGGAAACAACTTGCTCCAAATACATTTCACTTCATTCAAATGGCAAGAAAATTTATTATAGAAAATTTGTGCTAGATACCGATGGCTTCTTGTGTTGGTGGTTAGAGTCTTCAAGTGGAAGTTCTACCGTAAAGATTTAAGCCTTGATAGTTGTAAATATTTATCCCATTTTTAACCATAAAATCTCAAAGTGTGGGGAGCCCTCTCCTAAAATGGGAGTAGCTATATGTAACGTGAGAATTATAGTCTATATATAACCTCTTCCTAATAATGGAAGTAGTATTCCGGACCGTACTTATATTTTTCCAAAATTAAAAGTCATAAATTTTGTTGCGGCTAGCAGCCAATGGAAGTATGGAGTATGGAAGGAGCTAAATTTTAGCCTGCCTTATCCAGTTGCAAGTTGAGTTAATACGTGGTGCCAGTTCCACCATCATACAACAAAGATACTCAGGATTCCATCTGAACCGTACAGTCTGACACAATCTACATCGGATTCATCAACTTGATTGGAAAATTCAAAGTTGATTTCCTAAATATTGTTTTTGTTAAAAGTAAATAAAGTGCAACTCTTCGCAAGTGGTAATGAACTAAAAGTCTAAAAGGATCTATGATCTATCAACTATCGATTTCGTTAAAAATATCGGTATTAAAAATTTAAATAATTATATCATCAATATATTTAAAATATTATGATTATTTAAGAATATTTTTTATATCGGATCTTTCAAAATATAAAAAAAATATCATGATATTTCAATAAAGGTATCGATATAATTTACTTATTTACATGTATTGACCTAATTAATTTTTCTAGAAAACCAACCAAAGATGAGTTTGGTCTGGTTTTATATGCTATTTATTTTTTGATGAAACAAGGTCGTTCACTTAACTACACAAGAAGAAAAATATTAACCATGTAAATTTTTATGCTTCAAGTGTCATTCTTTAGAAAATGTTCATTCAAACTCCACACAATACATGCCGCTACTAAAATTATTACATGTTGTAAGAAAAATACATAGTTTCTAGCGGCGTAGCCCTGTTGATAGATGGACGAGCTTGGAGTTTAGGTAAATGACTCCTAAGTCAGCGATTCGAATTCTATCAATAACAAAAATCTTCAAAAAATACTTTGGCTAGATATGTTGATAGATAGATACAGTAAAAAAAAATGAAAAATACATTTAATTGATTATTCACATCACACTAGCGTAGGGAGAGGGTCCACAGGGACCATGAGAGCATGACCCCTTTGGCCCTTCCGTAAAAAATGTTATATATATATATTTTTTAATATTACAGTAATTCGGGTTTTTGCCTCTTTGGGGTGAGAAAGAGACTCGAACCCACAATATCGTGGTGTGGGTGTGAGAGGTTTAACCATCGGACCAACCTCATCTTGTCAAATAAATATTTTAAAAATTATAAAATTAACATTAAATTTTAAAACCTTTTCACCTTTACCCCATTAATTTTTTTTTTTCTTTCCTTTTTTGTGTTTAATACCCAAAACTAATATATCTGGATCCACCCCAGCATGACGTAGATATCATTAACAATAGTATATACTCTGTGTATATTGAAACTTTTTCTCAAGCATATAAATGTTTTGGCATTTCTTGCAGAAACTGCCTTGGATATCATTAATTGATTTTGTACGGATTTAATTTTAGAGAATATGGCCTCTGTTGTAACACGTAAACCCTCACATGTCTCAAGTAAATTCTCTCTTGAAAATGATCGGTAACAAAATCTAGATCGTACCTTATTTTTAAGTGAAATATTTTTGTGTTTTGTAAAAATTAATTAAACAAAATTATGAATTTTAATCTATTTAGCTTAGGTGGAAATATATATATTTTTATAATTATTACAATAAATTATAATAACGAATGAGTTAGGGGTTTATCGAAACTTATCAAGATCAAATAGTAAATGTGAAGATCGAATATATACTCTCATGACATCAAAATGATATATATATATATAACTCAGGTAATAAATAATTGATCATACAAATATAATATTTTATTTTTTATCACACAAATTAAATACTTATCAATACATTCTTATCAATACATTAAGGTTGGTGGTGTCACAAAATTTTGATTTTTAGACTTCTTTCTTCCATGTAAAGAAATTTTGATTTTGCTAATTAAACTATTCGCACGAAGACAATAGAGATTTAATTTTGCTCTTATATTCTTTTCAAATATTTATGACCGTAAATAATTAAGATATACAATTAAACAGTCTTTTTATTATCAGTTCGAACTGATATAAAATATATCAGTTCCTTGTATGTGGGCCATTGGATTTAAAAGATACTTTGACAAGTGCATACAGCCAAGTCAAAGTATTTAAATCCAATGGCCCACATGTAAGGAACTGATATATCTTTTGTCAGTTCGAACTGATAATATAAAAATTGTACAATTAAAATATCTTCTTTTATTAATTAGCAATTTGTAAATCTTATACCTACTTTATTAATTTTTTTAATTTTTTTTTTAAATATTACTTAAATTCGAGATTTTGGGTAAGGGGGACTCGAACCCATAACCTCGTAGTATAGGGTGTGAGGGGTATACCACCAGAGGCGGAGCCAAGATTTTGACTTTGGGGGGACCAAGACAGAAGTTAATATTAAAGGTCACCCAAGAAAAATATATTAATATACTAAAATGTAATACCGTTTAGTTTTTAAGATAATGATACAAAATAATAATAATAATAATAATAATAATAATGACACTAACTTTGAGAATCAAAATGGGACTTGACATTATAATTTGTTTCTCAAAAATCATCTATAATTAAATTTATTTAAATTTATTTAAATTCCTTTACAATTTCCATTTCAATATACATAATCAAAGAATCTGTGAGAAAATAATCTTTCATCTTGTTGCATAGATGAAATATCTCTTTCAATTGTTCCTTAATCAAAGAATTTGTGAGAAAATAATCTTTCATCTTGTTGCATAGATGAAATATCTCTTTCAATAGTCCCTTAATCAAAGAATTTGTGAGAAAATATCATTGTATCATTAATATATTTAAAAAACGATTATTTATACACTTATAATTTAACTTTATAATATTTATGTCAAACCAAATAAACTTATAAATATTTGTGAACAAATTTAAATAACAAATAAGTAAAATAAATTTATCAAAACTATGGTAACAACCTAACAAAAATATAGATATATAATAACACAAGCTTGAAAAATAAAATTAAAATATTTATTAATTTATAATCTCAAACCTAAAATCTTGGAAGTTCATAAAAATAATCTTAACGGTCAAATAAAAAAATTGCTAGTAAACAAACTATGTTGACTAAACCATAAGAACCACCTCAAAACAAGATGGATATTGAATGATAAAATAGTAAATAAAGTATTAATTTGTTCGAGTGAATACCTAATAAAAATAAAAATAAAAATAAAAATACATACATATATAGATGGTGGCTATCAATTTTTGCCACCACTATCAAAATGGCTACCAAATGAGGAAATTGATAGAAAATGGCCATTTTTGGTAAACATTTTTATACTAATGGCCATTCCATCCAATTCCATCAAATTCCATCCAATGAATGGCATTTTGGTAAATAAGAGATGACATTAATTTATTTTAGATGTTTTTTGGAAATCAATTTTTTCTTTTGTTTTTTAAAACAAATAATTATATTTAGTGTGTATATACGTATAGCATATCTCAAACATATATATATATATATGTATTTCTTTTTTGAGAAGAATAAGGCTACAAAATCTAAAAATTCTAAAAAATATATTTTAGATAAGTTGAAAAGAAATATATATATATATATATATATTCTTTTTTGAGAAGATCAAGGCTATAAAATTAAAAAAATTCTAAAAAATATATTTGAGATTAGTTGAAAAGATATATATATATATATATTCTTTTTTTTTTAAAAGATTAAGGTTACAAAATCTAAAAATTCTAAAAAATATATTTGAGAAAAGTTGAAAAAAAAATATATATGTATATATATATATATATATATATATATATATATATATATATATATATGTTTGAGATATGTTATATATGTACACACTAAATATAATTATTTGTTTCAAAAAACAAAAGAAAAATTTGATTTCCAAAAAATATCTAAAATAAATTAATGTCATCCTCATATTTACCAAAATGCCACTTATTGGATGGAAATAGATGGAATTGGATGGAATGGCCATTAGTGTAACAATGTTTGCCAAAAATGACCATTTTCCATCAATTTCCCTATTTAGTGGCTATTTTGATAGTGGTGGCATAAGTTGATGGCCACCGGGGTAATTATCCCATTTAACTACTATACAGTTCATGTATAGTTGTGGGGGTAATTACGAGATGAGGTTATTTCTTTTTAGTTTTAATTTTTTTTTTTTTTAAATTTCAAATCTTTAATTCTTGTAGACCTTTGGATTGAAATCCAATAATTGAAAATTAGTCTTGTAACTATATAGTAAATGTGTAGTTGTTGAACCCATATATAGACTATATTAAGAAATAATGTATGAAATCGTAAGAAATTAAAATACTAAAAGGGATTGATTTTGTCTTGGCAAAATAAATAACTAAATATGGAAGAAATTAATTTACCAATAAAATAGGGGTCCAAGTTAAAATTATCATTTACATATTATAATATCATAATATACATATAAGTAAATTTTCTTGAATTTTTGATTGGCTGGGGGGCCATTCCCCCTATTGGGGCCCCTTTGCATTCACCCATGTATGTTACTAGACCAACCTCATATCGTCGACTTTATTTACTCTGGTGTGCATCAAGTAGAAAACTTTTTCATATATAGTTATATACTAAAATGTAAAATATGAGGGGGATGATTTATCACCCTCCTCGAGATCTTTATTATACAGCGAACTTAAAGGAGGAAACAGGGGTTTTTGTCACTTTTTTAAGTTGGTATTTCAAGGAGTTTTTCTTCTGTAGGCACATAAGTGTGAGCTTATTTATAGCACATTTATCCACCTCATCACTTTTTACTAAAAAAAACAATGTAATTGTTCAAATAATGCTTACATGGCCAAAAGTAATGAGGTGGATAAATGTGCTATAAGTATGCTCACACTTATGTCTCTACAGGAGAAAAATTGGTGTTTCAAGACTATCACCACTTTAATAACGTATGTTTTAAAGACACTAAAGTAAGTGACTTCCAAAAATACCCTTCTCTATTTTTTTATTTACTTTTCAATTTTTTTTTTTTTTTTAATTTAATCTTTCATCTTCTTCATATAGGTCTATTTAACAAACCTCCGATGGAGGTTGAAATCGAACAAAACCAACTTCATAACATTATCAATGCATTTTCATTTGATTAGTTTAGTGGCGCTACGCTGACGCACTCGGGGGTCGAGTTCATTTCCTGTGTTATTTTGGTTTTGAATCTTCCATTGTTAAACTTGAGAAACAATAATAGAATAGAAACAGAGGAGCACAAAACAACAACCCAGTGTTTTCAAGACTTTGTGTTTACTTTTCGAGATTTCTGGGTTGTTGTTCTATATTCTTCTGTTTCTGTTCATCTTCTCCAACACTGAATCCCCAATTCGAAACCCTTTGTTTTCAGAGAAATTTATATACTTCGTTTTTTCAAAGAAATCAAAAGTCGCTATTGTGTTTGGTTGTGGTCGTCAACGGCGACGTATGTGTGTTCATGGTCCATCGTCGATTGGTCGTTGTACGTGTGTTTGTCGATTCGTCAGTTCCACCTCCATTGATGGCGGATTTGGTAAAGAAGACCTTGGGGGGGGGGGGGGGGGGGGGGGGGTGGGGTTGAACCTCTAAAAAGTGTTTGAAATTTTTTGGACTCGAACTTAAAGAGTATTTAACCAGGAAAATATTTTCTTTTTTGACATCTTTTTAATATTAATTTGAATACTTATTATTATTATTTTTGAAAAGAATTTGAATACTTATTAAAGTTGCAGTCAAGGATGTTTCTCTACCAAGCATTCCAATTATCCATTTATTTGACCTCACAAAAAAGTTTTCTAATTTATTTCAATTATAGGATAAAGTAGATAAAAAAAAGATACAATAAGTATCAAAGAAAGAAGGAAGTTTCTAAACGTATCCTAAAAGCAATTCAATTTTTTTTTTTTTTTTTTAAAAACAAAAAAATTATAGGATTTGTATGATTTTTGGATTTTGTTTAAATACAGTGAAATCTCGATAAATAAATGTTTAATAATAGTTATTAATTTATTTAACTTAATTAAATATCATAAAATTTTATTTATTTGAGTGCATGGTTTTTGAAAATGTTAAAAAAAAAAAAAAAAAAAAAAAAAGGTTTCTAAACTGATTTGTATGATTTTTTGATTTTGTTTAAATACTGTGAAATCTCGATAAATGAATGTTTAATAATTGTTATTAATTTATTTATCTTAATTAAATATCATAACATTTTAGTTATTTGAGTGCATGGTTTTGAAAATGTAATAAATAAATAAATAAATGGAAGTTTCTAAATGTACCCTAAAAGTAATTCAAAAAGTTTTTTTTTTTTTTTATATAAAAAAATATATAGGATTTGTATGCTTTTTCGATTTTGTTTAAATCCGGTAAAATCTCCGTACATGAATGTTTAATAATTGTTATCAATTTATTTATCTTAATTAAATATCATTAAATAATTTGGGAAATATTTTTAATTATTTAAAAGTGGTTTGTGATTTAATCAAGGGTGTTGATACAATTAAATGTGAAGCACGTGCTGGTAAAAAATAATAAAAAAAAACAGCACGATTGAGAATTTGAGATGGAATGGAACGACCTCATCATCCGGTATCCACAATATTACTATAATTTGCAGAATGGCTCTCTTATTTCCTTAAAATTACGTAATCACAGGTTAAGATAGTTGATTAGAGATGGCAAAATTAAAGTAATGTTTTAAAAACTAGAAAATGAAAGTATTTGTGTCTTTTTTCCAAGGGGAAATATTTTTGTATAAATAATATTATATTTCCCAAAACTTTACTCAAATTCATTATCAATGATGCAATAAACTGATTTGTAGATATCATATTATCATCCCATCACTCGATAATTTATATGATTACTCCTATAAATCAACTTGTCACAGTTGGATAAATAATTCTTGTACGGTTTTAAATAAGTGGAAATGGTGGGAAATGTCACTTTTTTAAAGTGGTTTTGTAAGAAAGTCGCCACTTTAATAACTTAAGTTTAAAAAGCACATATTATGGTGAACGAACAATAATGCCTTTACTTTACACATATTCTCTTACTTTGAAGTTTTTTTATATTTTTTTATATTTTTTATTCTTTCATCTTCTTTATAGAGGTCTGTTTAACAGACCTCCAATAGAGGTTAACAGACCTCCAATGAATGTTGAACATCATTGGATAATTAGTTTAATGGCGCTACGCAGACGCATTCGAGGGTCGAGATTTTTTTGGTTTTGGTTTGATTTGTCGATGTGAGTATGGTTGTGAGTATAGTTAAGGTTTTAATTTATGAAAATTTGTATAGGAGACGATGAAGATTTGGGAATTTTGAACTGATTGAAAAGTCTCGGAGCCATAGTTAAAAGGCTCGGAGACTATTTACAAAGTCTCGGACAGTGTATGAAAAGTCTCGGAAAAGGCTCGAATACAATGTTAAAAGTCTTTGTTCGAGACTTTTTGAATCTCCGAGACTTTTAACATTGTATTCGAGACTTTTCAACAGTTCTCCGAGACTTTTCATACACTATCCGAGACTTTGTAAATAGTCTCCGAGCCTTTTAACACTGGCTCCGAGACTTTGTAAATAGTCTCTGAGCCTTATCAATTTGTCTCCGAGTCTTTTCAATTAGATTCAAAATTCACACAACCAGTTTAAGGTTATTGTTTTGATGTGGTTTTTGTTGTTCGCCGTGAAGTTTTCAAGCGTATTTCTTGCAACCAATGTTTTCTCTCTCTCTCTGTCAACTGTTTTCTCTTTAGGTTTGAAAAGACACAAACCGATAAAATAAAGGTATTTTTGTCTGGTCACCTAAATAGGTGCCTTTTAAACTTGAATTAGTAAAGTGGTGATATTCTTACAAGAACTGCCCCAAATATAATAGTGACAAAAAATTTTAGAACCCTTTTGAATAATCTAACATTATTGTTTTTGTAATATTTTCAATCAAATGCGGTTGTCAAATGACACGATTGTATAGATGATACATGACATGTAAGATTTTCTCGTTTTATATATAGTCGATGTGAATTTAGAACTTATCCTAAAATCTCAAAGGACGTGTGATTTTTTTTTTTTGGTCACTATACAAAACAAAAAAAAACAAAAAAATAGAAATAGTTGCAAAAAAAAAAAAAAAAAAAGGGAGCAATTTAAAAGCTTGAATTAACTCCATTAAGAAAATCATTTAAATTCCTCCATGTATTGTCTGCTGCTCTATGTGCAATCCAGAGTATGACATATAGTTTGATCTGATCCATTACATGATCTAGGACCAATGCCGCATCGCCAAGTATAAAAATATTAGGTAAAGTATTAGTCCGCACAAAATGTGGACATTTGCATAAAGTAGCATGTAATCACATATAACTTTATGTTTATTGTTTTTATTTTATTTTAATTAAGCTAAGAAGTAAGAACCTGGATTCTAACTTGGTAGCTAAGGATTTCAAAGTGTTTTAATTTGTTTTTAAATAAACAAAAACTGTTGGGATGACGAAGTCTTGTAAAGCCAATTAATTGGAAAGCAACGTCTACTACTAATGGAGACAACTTTTTTTCAAACTTTAGAAGCTCTTTTGCTGGTTGAAAGAGCTTGTTTTAAAGTGAGTTCATTGATTGATTGGGTTAATTAATTAATTTATAATGAATGTGCTTTTCTATAAGCTGACAATTAAATTCATTGAAGATCATGCAAGTTTTTATTTTTATTTTATTTTATTTTATTTTATTATATATATATATCATGAAAAGATTCCAGAATCGTTTTACGAAATATACATTGAATTCAAAAGCATATTTAGATGTGTATGAGTTATGAATAATCTAACGTCAATATTTTGATATTGGGTTTAAGTTTTTATCTTACATGCATGATATGAGGTGGTCGTTAATGTAAATGTTATACGGATAATATATATTTTTTGGTAAAATTGGATTGACCTAGAAGAAAAAAACATAACAAGCGATCATATGCTAAAAAACTCATAGACAGTATCCATCCATATAATAATAAAAAGAATAAAATGAAAAGTAACAAAAACCAGAAAAGCACTAAAGCCAAGGGAAACATTCCCAACAAAAACAGTGGTGCGCAGGTCACAAAAAAAAAAAAAAAAAAAACAGAAACGAAAAACATTAAGAAAAACGAAAAGACTCTCGACCCATACAATCATTACCAACCAACAAAGAGCAGAAAGACGGGGTGTTAGACCACCACGAATTGACCTTCAACCCCAAAGCATGCTTAGAAAGAGCGTGCTTAGATACAAATCAAATTATAGATATAGAAAGTTAGAAACCATCATAACATAAATGATTTCAATATTTTCAATTCTTCATTTTTTATTTGCTTTTTATTTACAACCACATTAATTTGGGTATATATATATATATTATTTGATTCTCATTATACAACCATAAGATTGGACAAGGTCCAACCAAACAAACAAAAAGAATACATCTACTTGATGTAAATTATTCTATATCTTTTTCTTATATATCTACTTAAAAGAAGAAGAAGAAAATAATGACCATGTATATAATTAAATTAAATGCTTTTATACATACAACGTAAGGTGTCATTCTTATCATCAACATATGGAGAATGTGAGTGAATCTAGTCACTAACACACGATGCGCAATCTATGAAGGACTAAAGAGAGCAAGAAACCAACATTTTGGGGTTGAATCATAAATAATGAAATATAAAAATTAAAGAAAACTTTTAACTTTATATTTTTTGTGGGTCTAAGTTAAAGAAGACATATATGACATATGGCGTCACCAACAAAAGGAACCACACCAGCAGAGCACAGTCGTCAAAAGCTAGCCATCATCGTCATCCTTTGTTAGCTAGAAGGACCCTACCCAACCAAAATTGGATGATGGATCCAAGGGACAGTATATACGGCAAAATTGACTATAATCTTGCTTTGGATATATATGGATAAGTCTTTATTTTTGAAGAAATTTATTTGGTGATCGAGAAAATGTGGTCAATTATTACAATATTTATGTTTGTATGTTTTTGACTTATTGCTACATGCATGAGAAAATTCTGAGTGGTGTTGTGACTTGTATAGTATGGGTGTACTTATAAGTATTATAATATTAAAAATAAAAAATAAAAAATTCGAGACGGGAGTTACGTCCATAACGTTATAATTTTTTTTTTCAAGACCGTCACGATCGAGAAGCATAATCCAATACTAGTATACTACCACCCCTTACTAATAATTTATATAACCTATATGCATCTGACTGGATTTTCTATGCATCATGCCTACAGTCTTTCTATTATCAGTTCAAACTGATAAAAGTTATATCAGTTCCTTATATGTGGGCCACTGGATTTAAATACTTTGACTGACAAGTGCATACAGCCAAGTCAAAGTATTTAAATCCAATGACCCACATGCAAGGAACTGATATAACTTTTGTCAGTTCGAACTGATAATAGAATTTTTGATCATGCATATATATATATATATATATATATATATATATATATTCTATTATCAGTTCGTCATGACAATAAATATATCAGAACGAAGAATGTGGACCACTAGATTTACATAATTTGACTCAAAGTGTATACACTTGTCAAAACTTCTCCATAATCTATGGTCCACATTTTTCGTCCTGATATATTTATTGTCAGGACGAACTGATAATAGAAAAACTGATATGCATATATATATATTTTAGTTCTTGACAAATTCCAAAAGATTTATTGAAGGTAATTAAGTGGAATTGGGATCTTCAATGGGGAATTTTAACGGGTTTTGTAATATTATATAAGTAGAGGTTTTTGATGAATTTTAAAAACCATTTGAATTTATCAATGTGTTAGCGACAAACAAATTAAAAAATCCATTAGATTTCTACATATCTCAATATGAATATATAGTGATAAGAGTGATAAGACGAGATGTTGACCAGTAGTTTGTTTCTCACGGTACTTCCATAAGATTGTGGGTTGGGTTACCGGTTATGTATTCTCCTCCTCAAATTTCAAATTTATCGTAATAGCTAAAAAGAGGAAGAAGAAGGAATGTATAGCTTAATTTCTCTCCTAGTCATATATCCGTTCCACATTTTTTTTTTTTTTTTTTAAATTATTGGGAATCAGGATCTGTAGGTGTATCTGGACACCCCAACTAAACCGGCATATTATTAAGATAAACCTAAACGAAGACCTACTACACGTATCATCATAAATAAAAGAAGTGTAAAAGTTTAGAGCAGTCCACCGCCAAGTAATCTGCATGGTTGTCCTCCCAATAAAATTGACCGATTACAAAATCCATTTGTGCGATCGAGCCATTTGTTCCACATATAAACAGATAAGGATGCACATCCATCCACAAGTACTACACACAGTACACGATGGTGCCACAATTGAAATATATATATTTGTAGCAAGTTAAGGAAAACACGTACATCAACACATATACACACAAATAGTGTATGTCAAACAAAAGAAAGAAACACACCTTTCATAAAAGAAAGAAACACACCTTTCATGCATGCATGCATATATATATTATCTTCAAAAAAGTTGTTTAAAAAAAATATTATCTTCAAAAAAAAAAATCGGAAGAAAATAATTTTTGTAATTTTTTTTTAAATGTATTTTATTCCTTTTATCATCCATACGAAAAATCACTTTAAAATTTAATAAATTCTATTAAATTTCACCAAATATAATCTTCATCTTACAAAGTATACATGGTCACCCATTCTCAATGATCGATGTTCAATTCAAGCATGTGCTTATATTGAAAGATTGAACTGTTTGATATCTGTGGCTACAAAATCAAAATAGTAGGGATGGCAATGGGGCGGATTCGGGGCGGGGTGGCCTTCCCCGCACCCCACCCCATTTATTTTTTGAAAACCCATCCCCTCATAAAACCCCACCATAGATGGAGCGGGTTGGGGCGAGGCGGGGTACAGCGGGGAGTGCTTTCCCCATCCACACCCATTTACCCCATTTATAATTTTTATTTATTTAAATAATAAATATATAACTATCGAATATGATATAATATATAAAGTAGTAAATAATTCCAATAAACTATTAAAAAACATCTTATAAACATAATTCTCACAAGTAAATTCAATCATTTTCAAACATAAGCATAAAAGTATGAAGTCAAAATGTTCGAAAATCGTAACGCTAATCATCTAATAGTTGCATTTATTTCTCTAGTTCTCTCTTCTTTAGTTTGTTTCCACCCCATGTTATTCTTGTATGTTTACATAATTTTCTCTTGATAACACCAGTATTGGGTCTTCACTTTCTAGTGCATCTGTAGACATATTTGTGCCTACCTGAAGTAGTGATAAACGATTTAAATTTAATTCAAGAATTGAGAATTATTAAAGTAATAAACTTGAAAAAAAAAATTTGTTGTTATTATACTTTTAATTTTAGAAGTTATTTGAGAAAGAAATTTACTGTATGTCCTCTTGTGTTTGAGGTTGAAACTTGAACGGTGAACTTCGAGTTGTTTGAGGATTAGAGACTTAGTGTTGAAGTTAGCGGCTAGGGTTTTTTAATAGTATTTTGTTTTGTCAATTTATGTTCAGTAAGTGTGAAGAGATGTAAAGTTAGGGTCAATGTATTTATATAAATATATATATATATATATTTCATTTTTTAAGATATAATTATTTTTGAAACTACGTAGTTTAACTAAGTATTATTTTAAATGGGGCAGGGCGGGGTGGGGAGTATAAAACCCATCCCCGCCCCATACCCATTACGGGTTAGACTATCTATCCCCATCCCCGCCCCATCCCCAACAAATTGAAACCCATCCCCACCCCAAAAGTGCGGGTCCCCACGTGGCCCCATCCCCATGGGGAATTTTGCCATCCCTACAAAATAGTCACATCTATGCTGAGTTGGGTGAGTAAGTTGATGCAATCCACAGGATATTATAGCCATTGAAATATTATACCTCCTTCAACCCCGGCCTTTTTTTTACATATAATTTTTCACTGTTTCATTCATGGCCAATGCTGTCTCTTTCCTTGAATGCAAATCTAATAAATTGCTTGATGATATAGGAAAAGTCAAGTGACTTAATGTGTACAAAAGAATTAAGTTACGCAATTATTCTTTATTCCGGACAGATTTGAAAATAAAAATAAAAATTCAGAACCATAAGTTCTTTTGTAAAGTTACTAAGGCTTAGTTTGACATTGTTGTGCTATGCGGAGAATTGCTTTTAGATTTACTGCATGTGAGAAGAATCAATGAGTGTTTGGTAAACTGATTTTTAAAAGTGTTGTGAGAACCATAAACATGTTATAAAATAAATAATTTGTTTTAAAATATAGAATTGGTATTGAAGATGTTTTGAAAATAAATAATTTATTTTATTTTTGTGTGACTATAAACATGTTATAAAATAAATAAATAATTTGTAGTGAAAACATGGTCAAGGAATAATAATGCATTGTCATTTAAGGGTAACATGAAAAAGAAAAAGAACAAAAATCAACCAAAAAGATTCAGAAGCAGAAGCAGTTTTTTAAAAACCACAAAATGTAGCTTTGAAAAAACTCAGTTGGGAGAAGCTAAAAGTGGCCAAAAACACTTTCTTGGAATTTTACCAAACACCCTAGTCTATGTCCAGAATCACTTTTTGTCCCAAAAGCAGCTCGATCAGGAAGCATTCCCAAACTGAGCCTTAGTTTGGTGCTTCATGAGGTTCTTTTGAGACAAAAAGTGATTCTAGGCCAAAAAGTGATTCTGGGCATAGACTAAAGTGTTTGGTAAAATTCCTAGAAAATGATTTTGGTCATTTTTGGCTTCTCCCAAATGAGAAAATGAGAAGCTACATTTTGTAGCTTTTAAAAAATTGCTTCACGCAGAAGCAATAATGAAAACAAATTATCTTCAAAGGGTTTTCTTGATATATTCGCAATATATTTGGTAACAGATAAAAAAAAAAAGTAATAATGTGTTATGGTTACAAAAAAATGAAATAAATTATTTATTTATTTTATAACATGTTTATGGTCACACAAAAATAAAGCAAATTATTTATTTTCAAAACATCATCAATATACATCCGTGTCCTTTCTAGCAAAATAGTCACAACATTTTTTACTTGCATTTTCCATACACATTGAAATTGCTTTTGGTTTTAACAGCACTTTTAAAATTCAGTTTACCAAGCATTCAGTTGATTTTTCCCATAACAAATCCAAAAGCAATTCTCCCTATAGAAGAACCAAAAGCAATTCTCCGCATAGTACAACAATATCAAACTAAACCTAAATCTGTATCGACAAGAGAATGACTCTTATATAAAGTAATAAGGTATATATATATATATATGGGCTTTGCTACATACAACCGGGGTTACGGCACCGTCGCAGTCCCGTAGAAAAAAAAAATGAAAAAACACATAGGACCCACGTAATAAATACATAGGGGCCATGTGTTTTTTCTCTTTTTCTTCTATGGGGCCGCGGCGGTGCCGCAACCCCGGTTGTATATATATTTACACTATATATATATATATATATAAACAAATTTTACAATAAATGAAAGAGAATAAATGTATGTGGATTCCTTAAAGTTGTACGGTCAATATTAGATTGAAAGAAGCCAAGAAGAGCAAGTAAGGACCATGAGCCATATATATACCTGTCAAGTTAGTTTTGGATTAGGACCACTAGATCGAGTCTACATATGTATTCTTATCCTTTTCGATTTGCAGATTTATAATTTTGTAGGGGCCAATAATGTCTGCAAGAAATTATCATGAAAGCACTTGTTCTAAGTTGGGTATATATCATGTCAATTAACGTTTTTGATGTGTACAAATAATAAAGATAAGAGAGATGTATATATCAGAAATTCTATTATCAGTTCGAACTGATAAAAGTTATATCAGTTCTTTGCATGTGGGCCACTGGATTTAAATACTTTGACTTGGCTGTATGCACTTGTCATTCAAAGTATTTAAATCCAGTGGCTCACATACAAGGAACTGATATAACTTTTGTCAGTTCGAACTGATAATAGAAAGATGTATATATATATATTTATTTATTTGTAGGACAAGACTAAAATATATATATATAGTCTTTCTATTGTCAGTTCGTCCTGACTATAAATATATCAGGATGAAGAATGTAGATCATAGATTATAGAGAAGTTTTGATAAGTGCATACACTTTGAGCCAAAGTTTGTAAATCTAGTGATCCATATTTTTCATTCTGATATATTTATTGTCAGGACAAACTGACAATAGAAAATCTGTATATATATCAGTCTTATATATATAAATCGAAATTTAGCTAAAATTTTGCAACCCTAAAAGCTAAAGCACATATGGGTGTATAGTACTGGTCAAGTGATCACTCATTGGGTTCACTAGCGACTAGCGTACGGGCGTAGCATTGGTGTTTGACTGACTGTGCGTGCACTGTGCACATGTGCACCGCAAAGCCCCTAATTTGAAGCACATTTGCCGCACAAAGACACGGCCCGTGCTACCGTGAGCATATAGAAATAAAATTTTGTCGGTGTTTATTTTTATCAGAATTGGATTAGGAATCAGGATTTATCGGAACCTACCTAAATAAAACATTACAAGAAAGCTCGAATCTACTCTAATAATAAAAGTTCAAGTAATTTGTATCTGACCATAGAAATATCTTTTGAATTCTTTTCCAGTCAAATCATGTGTTATATATATTAATTGGATATCTTTTTCATGTTTAATTTTCTCTGATATATATATATTTTTTATTCACAATCTTTCAAATCATGATCATGTTGGATCTCCCAGAATCCAGGTTTTTCACGACTAATATTCACTTCTCCTTTTTCACTACAAAAAAGGAGCAAAAAAGCAAGAAAACACAGCCCATCTCATCCCCACCATTGATCACGATCATAATATATATATATATCATTTCATGCACTTTGGTCTCTTCTTATCTTTTCAAAATTTCAATCAAACTCTTTTTTTTTCCTTTATAATTCATTGCAAAGTTACTTTCCTCCATGCACAACCCAGAAAAAAATCAAAACAAATAAAAAAGAATATCATTAAAAAAAAAAAGTGAGAAGATATATTATATTGTCTGTATTTTGACCTTACCTACCCATTTGAGAGGGAACATGAAGAATTTTCATAGATTTTTTTCGCAAACTCTTTTGAGAGCGAAGACAAGTTCAATCCTGTACAGGAAATTGGTGACAAAAATTCCTTATTCCAAGGCGGCCCAAAAACAAAGAAAAAACATTGGTGGGTGTCCCAATAGTTTCATGTTCCTACTACCACCTGATAAAATCATTCTTTGTGATCATGCTCGAGATCCTTTTTCAAATGGATTATTTATTGGGATTTTTATTTTATTTTTTATTGAGGCACGTTTTTTTTTTTTTTTTTTTTTATAAATAATTTAGTAAAAACGAATTTAAAACGAAATGGTAAAAAAAATTAGATACGTTGCATTCTTGTTTTGTTAACAGGAAAATTAGTGATATGAAACAAATAAATGCCACAAGTTCTACAACTATATGATTAATATTATTTTTTTAATCCAAACAAAGTATCCATTTTCATTTCTTATATACAAATTAATCTGGGTTTAATTTCAATTTTCTTTTGTAGAAGTCTAAGCAAATCAAATCAAATTTTTAGATCTCTATACTATTTATAAGGTGCAAGAAGTCAAGAAAATCTTGTGGTGAAAACAAGAATGTCTTCTTGTCAAGAAAAAAATGTATATAGGCTCCGCAAATCTCGCCACATTGGTTCGCTTTTTACAATTTGGTTTGGAGGACTCGCAACATTTGATTTGTCTCAGATTCTTCTAGCCATGGAAACTTATACACAATTTATCATCAATCTACCATAGTCTATAGTCATTGTCAAAAAAGAAAAAAAAAATCTGCTAGTCATTGTGGTCCAATTGCCTTGAAATCACGTTAGCTGCCTTAGAAAAAGTCTTAAGTAGGATAAAGAAGATTAGATATGTGGTTGCTGAACCAGAAAAAGAAGAATGGTTATCCGTAAACGGGGGATCATTAGTCCTTGCAATACGGAAATAAAATTTAGATACAACAAATTTAAAAAAGAAACATAAAATTTCAAATGCAGTGTGTATTAATATGCTATAATTATAAAGTTGAAACCAGAAATTTAATCATTCAAGCTTCATAAGGGTATATAACTCGGGCTAGTTTTCGTAACACAAATTAAGAAAATACTTCTATTTCCGCGCGTTTCAAAATCATCAATACCATACACGATACATCAACTTGACTCAAAGAAAAGCATACAAAGATGCTGCCTAAATTTCTTGGCTGAACCACAGAGGCAGAATGCAGCACGGCGAAAGGCTGTGCTGCTATTCATACACATATATATATGGCAGGTAGACCACTATAAATTATTGGACACCATTTCGCATAAAAAAAATATATATATAGGATTACATATATAGACACGCCCAATGGAAAAGCATAATTAATTCCACTAGGTATACATATATAGGAGAGGAAGTACATACAATTACTGGCCTGGGAATACGAATCGTAGCCGCTCTCTTGGTCGAACTAGAATCTGATCCTTTGGAGATGATGTCTTCCCTCCAACACCTGCTTGGCGCAGCATCGCTGCAATAGGAACTTTCCACATTACACCTCCAAAAGAGATGAACATATATTCGTACTCATGAATCATACATTGGTATCAGATACATCCAATGTTTCAATGTAATTAAAACATTCAATTCCAATCTTTCTATATATAATAGAAAGTAGTCTCATTTAAGGTCACGGTATGCACATTTAAGAGGGACAAACGGGGTATTTGTGCTTCAACTATAGGCTCACTTGAACAAGTGTTCATTGAGTGCTATCCAAAAATATTGTCATAAAAATGTATTAAGTAAACCCAGATTTCTAATGATCATCCAAAAAGAAAAATTCTTCCTAGATAATGATAGCCAAGTTTGAGCTGTTTGAGCTCACCTTGTTTAGATTTAACTGTATTCGTGTTTATCAAATCTGTTTGAATCGTTACTAAAGTTTAATCAGGCTTGGCTTGATTTAGCTTTCTTAGATAAAAAAATAATGATTCTGATATAATGTTTATAGCATGTTTGAAAGCTGAAACGAGAAAAATGGCCAAATATGGCAGAGTCTAATGTCAAGATTAATATACTAGTTACTAAAGGTCACTCAATGCTGCTGCCACTAAGGTTGAGTCATGAAAAGGGATTTGGAACAGGCCACCTGCACTTTTCAGCCCTGGACTTGCACATACAACCTCTATTTCTACGTGTATTTAGTGTATATGAAACCTTTTCACAAGCCAAACCAAGAAGAATTTAGACTTCATCCGGACTTGGGCTCATTTAACAAGCTAGTCATCAACAAACAAGTCATACTTTTGATACTCATCAACAGCTTGAATTGTTTA
The DNA here is from genome assembly GCA_008009225.1 of Acer yangbiense. Taxonomy (NCBI): domain Eukaryota; kingdom Viridiplantae; phylum Streptophyta; class Magnoliopsida; order Sapindales; family Sapindaceae; genus Acer; species Acer yangbiense. Next base: position 7,031,101 of record CM017761.1, on the reverse strand, counting down.
GAATCCAAAATCTAAGTTCACACCGTTAAGGTCAAACATTTCAGTTTGAATCATTTTTGGACATAAAACTACAAATCTTCAACCCCTTAGTGGTAGTGCAAAAAGAAGTTTTTTAATACACCTGTTTCATCAAGCTCTAATAGAATTTCCCCATAACATTACCCAATATAACAGGAGATCCCCATTATATACTGCTGTGCAACTCAAGGAGTTGAGAAAAACCTCTTTTCAACACAGTATTTAAGCAAGCTAATTTTGAAATGCTATAAATTTTTAATACTTTCCAACAAAAAGACACTGAAGTTTTTTATGACAGCCGAGACCATTAGGTCCAACAGAGCATAAAAACAGACAACGAAAATATGATGTGCTGAAAAGTAGAACTTGCCTCGTTTTCTTTCAAGTTCTTCGTCAAGCTCTTCTTTCCATCTTCTCTGTCTCTCTGAGAAGCTCATACTGCACAAAAAAAAAAAACGTTGTCATTCTCAAGCTATAGAATAGGTAGAGGAAATATGTTGGAAGATATAAACTAAAACAAGCATTGGATGCCAATTAACAAACCCAGGGCTAATTGTTTCCTTCTGAGCATCGTGAGGAACCTCTTTCCATTCATTAAGTTGAGGCGGCTGAATTTCCTGCAGAGCTCGATCTTGCATGCCTTTAACATTTGATACATGACACATTTTACTCCCAGGACTAGCAGTATTGGCAGCTCCAATAGCTGCAGAGAGTCTTCTACTTGGTAGCCGCTTGGGTGACCTACTTTTAGGAGGTAAGTTCATAAAGTTTTCGCCATTTGCAATTCCAACTGTGCTTCGCTGACCAGTTGCATTCAATGTGCTGTAGAACTCTTCATATAAAGGTGATTGCAGCTTCTTCAGATCTAGAGCCTGATGAAGTTTTAAAGAAAAAGTGAGACAATGAGATATTAAACTTCTATTATAGAAATATCAAAAAGTCATAATGATTTACAGAGCAAATGTAAATTGACCCATTTTCCTCTCTACTACCATTTTACTTTCATAGATTCTCTTCACTGTAATCACTCTTAAGCCAGTCTTTTTGGTTCCTTCCAATAAATTGTTTGAATTGGCAAAGAAATAATCACATAGTAATGCCAACATCCATTATATAAAGAAAAGTAGAATAAGATGACCATAATAGGCACCTTCTCATCCAAAAAGGCCCTAATTTTTGACTCTGTAACTTCATCATCATCCTCAGCTGCTGATGAACCACAGTGAAAAGAGAACTCATTCTCCCTTTTACCAGATAATCCAGTGCTGCCAATGGCTTCAGAAAGTGCTTGATCAGAAGATATATTTAGTACATTTCGCTCCACCTCTGGAATTTCGTCGAACTTACATGGCCAGTCATCAGTTGGCTCACTCATAGGATTAAAGCTCTGATTCAAACCATCAATTAGTCCAACATTATTAAATTTAATATAAATTTATGGCACAAAAGAGTTTAAAACAGGCCAACACCTTATTAATATCTGCAGATGCTAAGACAGAGTTGAATTTTACTGATGCTCGGATCCCAAAATCATCTTTGTCATCTATCTGACACATGTCATCATCACAGTTGCTTGCACCCCAGTAGGATCCTCGCGATGAATGGTTAGGGTACACAGTTGAGCACCTCACACTACCAATCTCGCAAACATCCTTCAAACCTGTGCAGCTTGACCGTCTAATCAAAGAGTTCATCCTGTAACATCAATATACTTTCTACAATCAGAATTCACATATGAACAATGATCAAAATATCATGCAAACTTTAGAATCTATGAAATAAAAACACTTACGAGTTCCTAAGATTCATCCCTGGTGTTGCCATTGAATTTCCAGTGTCCTGATAATAGAAAAGAGAAAAAAAAAAAAAAAAACTATGATTGGTTAAAAACATTCAAAAGAATAGAATACTCAAAATGAACAGGCTTATTAAAAGTATACTTACCATGACTGAACTACGAAATACAGGATGAGGTTCCTGATATATCCCAGTGACAAATGGATGCTGCACATGTTTTGCAAAAGATAGTATTATGAGTGAAACTAAACTTTATCAATTTTTGCATACTATATATACACTGTTAAAGATTATTATAAAGAATTGTTAAGGAAAATAATCTAAATTCACAATTACCTGTAGCAAGTCTGCTGCTGTAGACCTTAAGTTTGGTTCCCTGCCACCACATTTTAAGTGTATGAGTTGATACCATCGAAATCATTACTAAGAAATCAAACTAAAGACAAAACTATGTTATTGGCTATTTCAACAAGAAAAGCCAGAATCTAAGAACCTTTGAAACTAAAATGAAAAGAATAGTGGCTCAAATAAGCAAGAAAAAAATATACTTCTGCAAGCATTTCAACAGAAAATCCTTTGCCTCACTGGAAAGATGATCAGGGATGGGCGGATGAGATTTAGTAGTCCCAATGTGGAAGAGAGCAGCAACCTATAAAAAATAGCATACTCTTATTCTGCAACTAATGAAAGAACCTTCGTGCACACCAATCAAATTAATAATAACGTTTAATAAGTAGCTTTAAGTGTGTACCTCCTGGTATTGTTGGCTCCATGGAGGCTTTCCTGTAGCCATCTCAATCACAGTGCACCCCACACTCCATATATCAGCAGAGCTAAAAGGTTGAATTTGGGAAATAATGAGCTCTTGAAATCATAAAATAAAATTTACAGGCACGTGATTCTATTTTAAATTATTGAAAAGAGAAAAAAAAACACTGTATGAGAATTTGAAAACATGGATATGTACTTCAAACCAAACTAAAAAAACTTTTTTTTTTTTTAAACTATCATCCAAAAATCTCAACAACAAAAGTTAAGAAAATCACGGTTGCTAGCGTAGGTGCTTAGCTGAGTTGACCAAGGATGATTTGAGCAAGCCTTAAGTTAGAAATAAAACAACTCCAGGATAAGTCTGAGAACAATTTACTTCCAAATATCAGTCAACAATTTCTAACTTACATTTTCTAGACCGAAGAAAACCGTGAAACTTTTCAACAAAATTAACCCAAAAACAATTTCTAACTAATATTTTAACTGCTCCTACTTCCTAGGAAGGACTATAAACCAAAGCTGAAGCAGATAAAAAATAGGATGTCTAGTTTAGATAAAGAGCGTAAGCTCAATGATAAAACGGAGTAAGTCAAAACTCCTAAAGTTAGACAGCAATGAGGTAAATTTTACATCCCTTTCAATGCAAAGTCAAAGTGAGGCCTGTTTCTTCTCTATTTCCCTCCAATTTTAAAAATCAAAGTTGCAGAATATAGGTTTATCCAATTCTAAATCAGCTGATAACATTCAAGCAATCTAAATATGTTAATCGGGAATAGTAAATAAACTGACCGCTGACCAAAGCATTATCTACAATTCTAGCAAACTTTCCCACAACATTTAACTTTTTGACTTGTTTTCTAAGTATAATTGGATATTGCTGTCAATATTATCCAACATGAGCACAATTACGAATAATCAATATATATGTTTAACACCATGCATAGGATGAAATGATGAAATGATGAAAAATCATGTGTTGCCGTTTAAAGAACGCCACTACATAGAACAGTCATAATTTATCATGCCCTACAAGTTAGTAATAAGGTGTGATTTCTTATCCGAAGTAATGAAAGCATGCTGCCTAATTTACTAGAAGGAAAAGCACTATTCATATCCATATGCTTCAACTAGTCACAACATCATATCATTATTCAAAGTCTCATTACACAACCTTGACATCATACTTCACCACATAAAATTAAAAGTTATTAAAAAAAACACATAATAATTTGAGCACTCTGCAATATTCTCATTCTCACTCTCATAATTATTAGAAAAGTTATATCATGATCATCATAGTAATTAGCATGCTTGTAATAGATACCGGATCTCACCATAGAGCAAAGTTTCATCAAATATAAACCAACAAAAAGAACTTGCAGAAAAGGCACATTCATGGAAATATATAGACCTTCTAATCTAACTGTGTCAAGACAATCACATAAATATAAGCATGAAGTCGAAAATCTTCCTTACAAGCTATGCCCAGTCTGGAGAATAACCTCCGGAGCCATCCAATAGGGTGTACCCTTCATTGACTTGGCACCATTTATTGTAGCCTGTAGCAACATTAAGACCTCAGTACTGATAAGTATAGAAAATCTACAAGAAGTCAAGAAGAATCAAAATTTTCTTTTATTACTTACAAAAAAAAATAAAAAATCATACCAGCTCTACAACTTTCTTGGATGCACCGAAGTCTGCAAGTTTAATGCACCCTTTATTATCAACAAGAATGTTTGCTCCCTGAATGGAACATTCCCCTTGTTAAATTAGATTACAGAGATAAAGATGTATATAAGTTTCTTCTGAGGAGAGCTGAGAGAAATTACCTTAATGTCTCTGTGCATAATTCCATTCATGTGAAGATAATCTAGTCCCAATAACAACTGTTTTGTATACATTCTAATAACCTGTTAATCAGAGATAAGCCACTTCAGCATTCCAGAGCTCCCACATTCTAAAATTGAAAAAAACTAACAATCTACTGTCACTTACAGACTCAGGGAAGGATCCAAATTTTCCTAATAGAGACGATATGGATCCACCAGGAACAAATTCCAACAATATATTCAATGATTCATCCTCTCTTGCAGTTCCCAAATATCTCTAAGTAATAAGATTTTGGAGAAACAAATTAGATAGTGTGCAAATGAAATCAATTCCATGAAAGCCAACGATATAGTAACTCACAACAATGTTTGGATGTTTAAGATTCTTTAAAAGCTTCACTTCTTCCTCGAGTTCTCGAATGTGAGCCTGACATGTAAAATTTAAAAGCAGATTGCAAAAATCAGTGAGATTCAAAAAGGCACTTTAATAGCACACTTAATCTCAGTGAGATTTTGTTTTAGTTAGTATTTCTTAGATTAATTTATCGCCTTTTACGTACAAATGAATTCGACTTCTATAGCCGCCGAAAAGTATAGTCAAACTACTTATTAAACCCGGTTAAAGAAAACTAATTAATCATACAAAAAGTAAAAAATAAAACAACAACAACACCTCACCTGCGTTTTCTCTCTCGAAGCACTGTTCGCTGCAATTGAAACCTACAACCACAACAGAATTTTTTTTTTAAAAAAAAAAACCTCCACAAGAAAACCAACAACAACAGTAATTAAAAATCAGTAACCTGTTTAACGGCGAGAAGCTCCCCAGAGTCCAGATTCATCCCCATATAAACTCGACCAAACGCGCCACACCCAATCAACTCACCTTTCCTCCACCGGATGGACGATGAGTCGGTTTTAGAAATCGGCGGCAGGGCCGGTATCTGCGGTTTGGAAAACAAACCGATTCTCGATTTCCGGATGCTGGAGCCGATCTTCTCGACGAAGCCACTGAATCCTACTCCGGCATCGTCTCCCGACGTGGATCGAAAGACCAGGGATCGGCGGACCGATCCGAGTATGTCTTGCATAGTAGCGTCTCTGTTTCGGATTCCGAGGAATCCGTCGTCGCTCCCTAGGGTACGGTGGCGGTGGTCGTCGTCGTGTTCGTGTACGGAGAAACGAATTAGGGTTCTGCGAGGAGCATTTGAGTGTAGAAGTTGAAACTGAGAGAGAAATTTGAAGGAGGGAAAAGGAGAAGGGATCTAATTTTGAAAAATAAAGAAATCTAAGATAAAATAAAGGGTAAATTACATTGCACCCCTTGAGGTTTGGCCTTAAGACACTTAGATGGAAAAGTTTTGTTATTATACACTAACACCCCTGTTTTACCATGGTAAGGTCCAAAATGCCCTTGGGTGTTAGTGTAAAAAAACTTTTATTTTTATTATTATACAAGGGCATTTTCGACAATACAGGGGTGTTAGTGTAGAATAACGAAATTTTTCCATCTTAATGTCTTAAGGCCAAACCTCAAGGGGTGCAGTGTAATTTACCCTAAAATAAAATGATGGTGTAGTTGTTGCCCGTTGGCACATTGTGGGTTTTTTTTTTTTTTTTTGTGTTTGTGGGTATTTACGTAATTGGGCTCTTGTTAATTGGTGGTACTATGCTGTTTGAATATTTTTCACACACATGCCCCCGTTGCTATTTTAGTATTTTGACTCACACGTGAGAACGAGTTTAGACTTTGGATTTGGGGACGATTTTTTTTTGTTTTGTTATGTTAACATGTAACCTCGGATTATAAGAGTAAATATTTAGATCTTATGTATAATGTTTAATCTGTAATACACTTTTGGACTGCATATTTAGTATTTGATTTTGGTAAGTCTGACTCTTGAGTTCTTGACGAAATTGGTATCAAAATTTTCTTTTCTAAGAAAAGCTATGAGCACCTATCAATGATTGATAATTTTTTTATATATAAAAAAAAAATTGTATATTGATGTATATATTGAACATAAATTTATTTATTTTAAATTCTAAATATGTATCTTTGAGAGATTTTAACACAATTTCTCTTTTATTTTTGGACAATTCCTTTTCATAATTTTTTTTTATTTATTCTCAATGTTTAAGGAATTTATAGTGTCAAAAGTGGGTACAAGCTGGCTGTTGAATCCAAGTGGAAGAATTTGTGCTCGAGCTCGTGCCAGAAGGGGGAGTGGTGGAAATTAATGTGGAATTTGGATATCCCGCTAAAGGTTAAAGTCTTTCTTTGGAGAGTTAGCAACAATGCAATCCCTTCCCTTGAGAACCTCCATCACATGAAACTTTCGCTAAACCCGTGTTGTGGCTGCTGTGAGGAAGAAGTAGAATCGTCAGCTCACGCTTTGTTTTGGTGTAGAAGGGCGGAAGAGGTGTGGGAACTTACTGAGTTTGGGGCTCTGTTGGGAGCTTTCAAGGGGCTTGGTTGCCTTGATATTCTCTGCGGGATGGCGTAAAAAGTCAGTTGAAAGGCTTTGGCTCGGTTTGCTTTGGTGCTGTGGGGAATCTGGTCTAACAGGAATCAATTGGTGCATAGCAAGGCAAGGAGATGCCCAGGTGAGCTCATTTATTGGGTGACTGATTTGCTGGAGGAATTCCAAGGGACATGGGAAGCCCTCTCTTCTGCTCCTCCTTCTTCTGGATCTTCTTCAGGCTCTGGTGGATGGTGCCTCCCTCCTCCTGGTGGCCTGAAACTCAATTCTGATGCTGCAATTTTTCCAGGCAGGTCCTCTTTTGGTATTGGGGCTATGATCAGGGATTTCGAGGGTCAGGTAGTGTTGGCTTTATCGAAGCGGCTTCAGGGCAACTTTTCGGTTGATGTTTGTGAGGCTTTGGCTCTTCATGAAGGTTTATGCTTGGCAAAACAGCATGGTCTTTCGGTTGGGTGGGCTGAAGTGGATGCCGCAAATGTTGCTGCTGGGGTTTCTTCTTCAAGGTCTTGTAAAAGTGTTGTTTGCTTTGTCTTCGACGATATTTCCGACTTGTGTAAGGACGTCGGGGTTTCTAGCTGAAAGGCCATTTCCAGATGTGGGAATGGTCTTGCACATAATCTCATGTCTTTGGCTGTCTCTTCTTCGAGAGACCATTGTGGCAAGGGTATTGCCTTCAGTTTTTGTTGGCTGGCTGTTAGAACCAGCATTGTTTGTTTATGTCAAAAAAAACAAAAAAAAAGGTTAATTGCAACACATCTTGATTCCTCTTCCTTTCTTAATACATGTATACTTTTTGTGTGGGTTGGGTTTCCTCCAAAATGTGGAGATGGCCCAAAAGGAGTTTACCGATTAGAAATGGTAAATCCCACGTATAAAATATGTGGAAGAATCAAGGACTATTTGATCATTTTGCACATGCTTATACTGTGAAGGGTTTCTTAAACCCTTGTTGAATGAGAGAGTGTGTGTGTGTGCGCGTGAAAAGAGTGCAAAAAGAGAAGAGAGAAGAGTGGCTGTAACTTTAGTGTGAAGGCTGTCTAGATTTCATCAAGTGGCATTTTGGAGGTCGATCAGCTCAAATTTTGCTGGTGTGTTTACCACACATAGGACTACATTCTAGACGGTGGAGATTGAGTTTGGAGATCTCTTTCTCATTCTATTGTATTATTTACATGTTTTCCCAAGATTAATTAATCTTGAGATTATTGTGTTGATGCCTCTAGATTTAGCTAGAGAGAACTTATGTATTCCCATTATTGTGATAGTGAAGATTTTCGAAGGGCTCGTGGTATTTACTTCTCACTTTGGGGGGATTTTCACGTAAAATTGCTGGTGTTCTTGTGATTATGATTGTGCTTATGGTTGTGTTCATTACTGCTGTATTTAATTGCTTCATACCGGGTTCACACAAGAGAGGATAAATATTGTTTGGTATTGTTAGAAGTGTGTTTTATCCTACAAAGTGGTATCAGAGTAAGGTTTTAGTAATCTTGCCTTGTTGAACAATGGAAGTTAATACAAGTAGTGATTAATTTCAATGGTTCAAATTATCATGTGTGGAAGGGAAAAATGGAAGACCTTTTATATGTTAAAGATTATTACTTGCGTGTGTTTGCGGAACAAAAACCCGAAGATAAGACTGATGTAGAATGAACTTTACTTCATCATCCGGTATGTGGGTATATCAGGCAGTATATAGATGTTTTGAACCCTATTAGTGGGGAAACACATGCACGTTCTTTATGGAACAAGCTTGAACAACCGTATGCTCGAAAGCCTTTTGTAAGGAATCCACTTAATTTCAATATGCTTCTAGAAATTAGAGAAAAATATAAACACAAATAAGGAGAGTAAATAAAGAAAAAACAAAACAAATTGTTACTTGCATGCTTCTTACTTCATTTACTAGATTAACAAGTGTATCACAAGAAGGGATGTTATAAGTATCTGCTAAAGACAACTTTAGCTTTGTTGTCCATCCCAAAAACAAAGAAAGACTCATAAGATAAAAATCTTTTAGTATGCCAGACTTTGTGATAGCCTTCAGAATAGCTGGCACCTACTCTAAAAATAATATATGAAAACAAATTAAAAGAAGTTAAATTAAAAATAGACAACTCTAATACAAATACACGTGTAAATTTCTAATACAAATACACGTGTAAATTTTGCTTACCACTATAAATAATGATTGACAACCAGAGGATGTAGTACCTCGCTTCTTGCGACTAAGTTAGGTTGAGTTCTCAAAATATTTTTTAGTGACCGGTGAAAATTGGCCAAAAATGCCACCCCTCACTCATAACTATATAATGCCTCAATATCTTCCGAACACGAAAGATTTTGAGGAGAAATACTATTGTAATAGCTCAGGCTCACAAAATAGATATTGTCCGTTTTAGGCTTCACACACGCGTCCTTCATCCTCTCGGATTTGCTTTGGAGCATGGGCTTCATGCAAGCATCCTTCGCCCATGGATTAAAACGCATCTACCTAGTTAGGAAAGACCAAAGCTTATATACAAACCATGGACCTTACTCGCTAGTGATATGAGATGTGACAATCTCCCCTGCTTCGGATCTCGCGTCCTCGTGAGGGTCCAAACACAATCTACATCCACACCGGGTAGCGAGCCTGCTCTGATACCATTTGTAATAGCTCAAACCCACTAAGTAGATATTGTCCATTTTAGGCTTCATGCACGTGTCCTTCACCCTCAAAGATTTGCTTTGGATCATGGTCTTCACACAAGTATCCTTCACCCATGGCCCAAAACGAGGAAAAGATCATTTTACACCTTGACCTTTACCCTATTAGAAAGGTGAGGACATGGTTTGTTCATATTGGGCGGTCTTCCCCCTAAAATGGAAAGAATGTATAATATACCCCTTATGTCACCTTTTCCATCCATTTTTTAGTTGATTGTTAAAATTGAAGGGGTAATATAGTAAAAGCATAAAATTAAAAAAATTAAAAATTAAAAACCAGAAAACACACTCTCTCTCTCCCCATACAACTCTTTCTATCTCTCTCTCTCATCGTGATCATCTTCTCCACCAGACCACCACCACCTCCAACACCCAAACCCTAACATAACCTGATATGGTACATTTCAGACCCACCAAGACTAGATCCATAACAGAGCCATTGCCCCCAAAATCACAAATCGACCCAAATCAAAACCAATTTGAAACCAAATCTTGGGGGTTTTGTGTGAGAGTTTCTGGTGCTTTCAATGGGGGTTTCTAGACGGTTTCTAAGTGGGTTTTGGTGGCAACTTCAGGGAGGTTTATGGGTGATTGATGGCAGGTTTAGGGCGATTTCTGGGAGGGATTGGTGGTGGTGGTGTGTGTTTCTAAGGTTTGGTTCAATTGATTTGTAGTGGTTGAACGTTTGATTCGGTGGATGGGTGTGTTTCGATCGATCTATATGTTCAATCTAGTGTTAGTATGTTAGTGGTAATGATGGTGTGTGGGGATCCTCTAGTTCTACAAAAAAAAAATATATATATATTTTATTTTTTATAAAGAGATGATCTGATCCATCGATTTCTTTGGATGGTATGTGTGTTGGGTTTCTAGGTTGGTGTTCTTGTTGAATGAGTGAGAGATAGAGAGATAAAGATTCGAGAGACATAGGGATGTGAGAGAGATGGGGGGATTCTAGAGATCGATTGAGCAGGGAATGAGACTTTGCGATTTTGGAATGTCTTCCCATCTATGAGAGCACCAGTGAGTATGGAAGAAACTTTGACGAGATAGATGATGATATTCAGTCTTTTTATCTTTGGTGTTGCTCTTCTGATTTAGGCTTTCTTTTCAACCTTTTCAGGCACCAGTAAAAGATTTAAGTCTCTGGTCACTCGGACAAACCCACATTCGATGATGACAGACTACTATTGGTCAACAACATATATGTAAATCATGTCGTTGCTTGTGGAGATACTAACTTATAAAAGCAACTTGAAATGTGTTTCATATATATATATATATATATATATTTGGGTTTCATTGTTTTGCGATTTGCTTTGTTTTCAATTTTCATAGCTCAACCAACTTGAGAGGAGGAGGGAGAGGCTTTGTAAAATGGTGTATTTATTACCAAGAAATATACAAAATGTAAAACTGATTTCAATCGAAGAACGTAAAAAAAAAAAAAAAAAAGAGAGAGAAAAAGAGATTGGAGATAATTTGATCTAGATTTCTTTCTCTTTTTATTTAATTGATGTTTTTAAGGATAAACAAGAAGAAATTTTTAATATTTAATTTTTGTATTTATTTTTTGCTATTTTTAATTTTTGTTTCAAAATTTAAATAAAAAATAAATAAATAAAGAAATATTTCCACTGTCCATCTCAAAGATGAACGGTGGAGATCCATATTTTTTTTCAATTGTGTTTTTTTTTTTGTTATTTTTTTAATATATTTTTTATTTAATTAATATCTTAGAGAGTTAGAGGGATTAAATGGTCATTTTTGGAGCAAATTGAAGGATAAAACGATCATTTGACTGTGAGGATTGACGGTCAACTCAAAAATGGATGGAAAACGTGACAGAAGGGGTATATTATACATTCTTTCCATTTCAAGGGGGAATACCGGCCAATATGAGCAAACTTTGTCCTCACCTTTCTAATAGGGTAAAGGTCAGGGGGGTAAACGATCTTTTCCCTCCAAAATGTGTCTAATTAGTTAAGAGAGACCAAGACTTATATACAAACCATGGACCTTACTCGATAGCGATGTGGGATGTGACAACTACCACCAGACTTATTAGGTAAAACCACCCACCCAAGCACGTATAAAATATATGTCCGGACATATCTTCTAAAATCCTCACTGTTTTCATCCTCTACATTTACATCCTGAAAGTGCTTTCTCAACTTCACCAGATTTATATTACTTTTTTCCTCACAAAAATTACATCCTAAGTGTTTCACTGTCATCTCTTTACCATAACCATCCATACCAGAAACCACATTACCATCTATAGCCTATAGGCAACCTACCATAACTGGTATATATATTTTTTAATTTCTCTTGCACATTATGACTTAATTTTCATTCAAATAAAGTATGGATACTTGCGAGAACAAATAAACAATTTCTTAATATCATTTTCCGGCTTGTTCACCACACACGAGACTACATTTTAGATGATGGAGATCTCTTTCTCATTCTCTTGTATTATTTGCATGTTTTGCCAAGATTAATTAATCTTGAGATTATTGTGTTGATGCATCTAGTTTAGCTAGAAAGAACTTCTGTATTCCCATTATTGTGATAGTGGAGATTTTCAGAGGGCCCGTGGTTTTCATTCCTCACTTTTGGAAGGTTTTTCATGTAAAATTGCTTGTGTTCTTATGCTTGTGATTGTGCTTATGATTGTGTTAATTATTGCTCTATTTAATTGCTTCCTACTAGGTTCACATAAGAGAGGATAAATATTGTTTGGTGTTGTTAGAAATATGTTTTATCCTACACTTTGTTGTGAAGTAACATTTAATAATGTGGTATGGCTAAATTTCAGCCATGCAAGCAATGCCAAAGGAAGGGCTTGATTATGGGGATGTGGTCAAGAGATTGTTATCAATTGTAGTTAGTTTTATTGTTAATGTTGTAGTGTGCAAATAACGGGGGAAAGTACAAGTGCTTTGCGGCCTCATCTGGTGTGGGTGGTGTCACCCACAACACATGAGTGATCATGTTCCTATTCTTTTGGTAGCTAATTTATTGCTTATTGCTTATTGCTTTATAACTGCTCATTCGAGCAAACAACTTATAAATGGATGTATGCAGTGTTGTAAAAGTCGCTAGGCGCTAGTCGGACGGTGACCCACCGCCTAGCGCCTAGGGGGACTAATCGGGGATTAGGCGAATGGTCGAAAGTCGGCCGTTGGCCGATCGATGGCAGACCGACGACTGATCAGAATTAAAAATTTTTTTTTTTCTGTAATTGAATAATATCATAATATTTCATATATTTTCATATATTGAACCTAAAATAGAAAATCAAATTCCAAAAAACTCAATATTGACTATTGAGAATGAAGTCAAGTCAAAGTCAAGTCAGCTAATTAGTGTTGTTGTGGTAAGCTCAATGTATGAGATTATTTCTAAGGCCACCAGCTGTATTACACAGATTCTCTCTCTTTCACTCTCTCCCACTCAATTTTTCTCATCTTCTCGATCTTCTTCTTCTTCTTAACTCTTCAATAGTACACCATTAAAATTCAAAACAAAATACAACAAAAGTTACAAAAGACTTCCATCCACTTTTGTCCCCAAAATCCATAATCTTCAAATCCTTAAATTTCTCTCACTTGACATAACTCACCAAACAAATTGAAGAAGACTAGAAGTGAAGAAGAAGAACTCAAGAAAGGACTGTCACGACCGGTCTACGGCAACGAGCGGCGAAACTGGAGGCGTAGTAGACGAGAGAAGAAAGCTCAAGAAAAGTTGCATTTTGGGTTTTTACTTTTTGGTTGAAAGTAGTATTGTGATTGCGAATGGTTCTCTGTTGAACCAATTTTTTTTTTTTTGTCTCCAATTTTTTATTATTATTTAAAAAAGGCACAAGTCGGTCAACATCGATTTGACCGACCAGACTGACTTTCTCCGACTTGCTTGTTTCCCGCCTAGTCACGCCAACTTCCTCCAAATCGAGGCGTCAGCCCTCCGACCAACGACTAGTCGGTGACTTTTGCAACACTGGTTGTATGCATATGTATTCAGTTTATCATGTTGAATGATATAAAATAACATTTCCTTAAAATCTCCCCATTTCTTTCTTCTAAATTATGCTCTTGTGTATTTGATACACATCAATTGGTATCAAAGCCAGGATTGGTTCTTATGGATGTTGAATTTCGTAACGGGGTTTACAAAACTCTAGCTCCTCACGAGTCTCGTTTTGACCAAATACATTCTACCCTCCAAACTATCGTGACAGAATTCCAAGTCTTACGTCTCTTTCGTAGCACGTCTGAAATCAAACTCAACCCCTTCGCACTTGGAGAATCTGCACACCCCTAACCAATCCAACACTTTTCGTTCAACCATCGCTGGACTGCTTGGTTCCCCACCCAACCAAAAATCGACCCCGTCTCCTAATACTACACAGGGTTCGTTCCATCGGATTACAGGCCAGGAGGCTTGTGAAAGGAGTAAAAAAGATGAACCAGATTTTTCTGCCACACCCAAAGAATTGCCTAGCGAATCAGCTTTCACAAACGATTTTGGAAATTTCCTTCCATGCTATGGCCAAAACCAACCATCTTCAGACCATTCAAGTTGTTGGCAAATTGAAGAACAAGGGAAGGCATAACCTCAAAAGGGAAAATATTGGCCCAAGTCAGATGTTCTGGTGAAATGGGCAAAGGTGCCGCGAGAAGATGTGACATGGAAAAACGAGTGGTGTTTCTCACGAACTTATCTCGACTTTGTCCTTGTAGACAAGGATAGTCCGATCGGGGAGGAATGATATGGCTGAATTTCAGCCATGCAAAAAATGCCGAAGGAAGGGCTTGATCATGAGGACATGGTCAAGAGATTGTTATCAATTGTTGATAGTTTTATTGTTAATGTTGTAATGTGCAAATAATGGGGGGAACCCACTAGTGCTTCGCGGCCACATCTGGTGTGAGTGGTGTCACCCACACTGCATGATTGATCATGTTCCTATACTTTTGGTAGCTGATTTATTACTTACTACTTTGTAACTGCTCATTCGAGCAAACAGCCTATAAATGGTTATATGCATATCTATTGAGTTTCTCATGTTGAATGATATAAAATAACATTTCCTTCAAATCTTCCCATTTCTTTCTTCTAAATCTGCTGTTGTGTATTTGATACACATAATGGTTAAAAAAAACTTATAATTTCTTTCTATGGATAGCAGTAAAACCAAACAACAACAAAAATATATATCGATCAATTTTGCAACTTATGAGAATAAAAAGTGGATCGTTCAAGTCATATCATATACAACTGTTAACGAGATTGAAGAGTATTCTCTCTAATGTTCGTGAGATTTAAGACTAGATATATAGGTCACTATCGTCCCAACTCCCAATTATGTAATCCCAATTGACCTTAAGGGTATGTTTGGTGGGGAGGAAAGAAAATAGGAAGGATGTGAAGATTTGGAGGGATAGAAAACATGAGGGAAAGAAAAGAAAATGATTTCCCTTCGAGTTGTTTGGTAAACAGGAAGGAAAGAAATGATCTTTTTATTACTTTTACTATTTTACCATTATATTATATTAAGCCCCCAAAAAGGAAAGAAAGGAAAGAAAGGATAAAATTGTAATTTTAAGTCCCCAAAAAGTAAGTCTTTCTTTCCCTGCCTTTTCCTCCCACTTTTGGGAGGAAACAAAATGGTGGGTCCCACCAGTGCCGGTCCTGACTATTCCGAGGCCCCTGGGCGAAATCTAAAAAATGGGCCCCATACCAATAAAATCATCCCCACTTTATCCCAAAATAAAAATAAAAAAATTCATAATTTTTATGTCTCCAAATTCCCTTTTTTTTTTTTTGGGTATTTAGTGGGTGGAGAAGAAATGAAGAATATATAAGTAATAGGTGATAGGAAAGTATAAAACTTTTAAAAAATAGGTTTTGTACTAAAATAAAACGAATTGGGTCAGGTTCTATTTTTTTTTTTAGTATTGTTTGAGTTTTTTTCTTTTTTTTAATTTTTACAACTCAACCCATAATAAAAACTCACATCACATATTTGGGGCCCCTAGGCATGACTGGCCCGGGGCCCACCCTTGACCAACCTTAGGGCTGTCCCTCGGTCCCACACACACATTTTTCCTTCCACTTTTCCATTCCTTCCATTTTTCTCTCCATACCAAACACACACTTCTCCATTTTACTATCCCTTTTCCCTTCACCCCTTTGTTTCCTCTCCCTTTTCCTCCCTACCAAACATACCCTAGAGAGATTTCAAAAAATAAAATAAAATAAAGAAAAACGGGTGACCCGAGATCAGGCGGGCTTCTAATCGGGGTGTTCGAACATAGCACTAGAAAAACGTGTTAAGATTGCCGTTAGTCCACGCCGTTTAAGACAACGAATGAAAGAGATAGAGAGAGAGGAGAGAAGAGAAGATGAGTCACGTTTGCGACTCCCGAGAAGATATCACTTTACACTTATTAGCACTAATAATTCCATTTGTATTTGTTTCGCGTCACTCTCACTTGTTCCCTCCTCCTCCTTCTCAGCTCACAAGAGACAAGATCCAACTCCTCCTAAATTCATGGATATTTAGCTTTCACTTGGTAGTTTCTGTTCAAATTTCACATGCTAATAATCTTTTGTTTTTGTTAATTACTTTGTGAGTTGTTAAATCACAACAAGAAGATGGGGTTTGATATTGAATCTTTGTCCGAAGCAACATCAGGAGCCATTGGAGCTCTGGTCAGCACCACCATATTGTACCCTCTCGATACTTGCAAGACCAAATACCAAGCCGAAGTTAGAGCTCAAAATCACCAGAAGTACAGGTTGATTTCTTCATTCATTTATATATATATATATTGGGTCCCCATTTATGTCTGCTTTAGATTTTATTTGAAATCATTTTCTTTTTCTTGAATTATAACATGTTTGCTGCTCATGCATCAATGTTGATGCCTATGTTGCCAGTTTTTTTTCTTGGAAAAAAAATTGTTTGAAATGTTCAAAACCAGAATTTTAGGTTGCTTTAAATAGAAATCGTATGCTCAGCTTACCTTTTAATTAAGTGAAATACTGGACATTATGGTTTACAATTATAATTCCAAAAGGTAATTGATTGAAATGCTTGTTGTTTAATATATAGAAGATTCAACTCTGAATTTCAATTTCTCTGCTGCTGCTGTTGTTCAGGAACATCTCTGATGTTCTGTGGGAGGCGATTGCTACACGTCAGGTTCTTTCGTTGTACCAGGGCCTTGGGACGAAGAATTTGCAGTCGTTTATTTCGCAATTTGTGTACTTCTATGGGTACAGCTTTTTCAAGAGGCTCTACTTGAAGAAAAGTGGAAGCAAAAAAATAGGAACAAAAGCAAACTTGATCATTGCTGCGGCTGCTGGGGCTTGTACGGTCGTAGTGACACAGGTGCATGATTTTTCGAAGTTTTGCTTTTTCTTTGGGTTTTTGCATACTATATGGTCTTGATTGAGAAAGTTGTAAATGTTTAGATTATAAGATTTCATAGAAACTAGCAATCTCTATTTTCCAATGTGCTTCTTGAGTTCAAATGATTTAGGTACTGTTTAAAAAACACATGGGAACTGGGAAGTAATTACGCAATTCCATGAGAATCATAGAGAAAGACTTTCAATGACGGAGTGAATGCTGATGCTGTTAACGATAAATAAATAACTTGTCGTATGGTTGTATTTGGATTCATGAATTTAGAGCAGATGGATTGGATATGTGTACATGAATTTCAGAAGGGATAGAGTTGATGCTACAGTTTGTTTTCATATTCTCTCGTGTCATTGCAGATACAAAAAATTTAAATAAAAATCTTCAAATCATCATTCATGAAAGTTGAAGTAAAACTCAAATTTTCATATTCACATTATCAAATCCTTAAATCTAAACTCAGCATTTTAAATTTTGCAAATATATTGTTTTTAATGGTAGTCGCAAATCGCAATTGCATCGATGCCCGTTACAGTCTTCAGGTATAAGTGAGTAGTGCACATTATGATGTTGGATTTTGTTTCCTAAAATTGCTTTTTTTTTTTTTCTTCAGCCCTTAGATACAGCATCCTCAAAAATGCAGACAAGTGAATTTGGAAAATCCAAAGGACTTTGGAAAAGCCTTTCAGAGAGGAATTGGAGTGAGTCATTTGATGGTCTTGGCATATCTCTTCTCCTGACATCAAACCCATCCATTCAGGTATTTTAATATGCCTTTTGATAAATCAGAACTGATCAGGTGCAGGATCCCGCACCTAATAATTTTCGTTTGATAAATATGTCGTGTGTGGCATATTTATAATATGATTTTTTTTTCTTGGAAATATATAATATGATTAGTTTCATTCATTCTATACAATATCTTGGAGGTGATGCCTATGTGCAATTCTATATAGGGGTATAATAACTTAGGAGATTAATGCCCTAGCTAAACGTAGAAGAAGAGTAAAATAAAACAAGAAATAGCAGCTCCTCCTTAAAGGAAAAGCTTCTAAAAGTTCAGCAAACTAGTAAAGAATATAGTAGATGTCAAGAACGAACTTCGGGTCGAAATTCTACCCAAAAAACAATTTATAATTTGCAACTTCTATTTTCAATTCTTACTACGTAGGTAGATTCTTTCTTTTCATTTTTGAAATTTTGGGTTAGGCAACTAGTAGAATTTAAGACTTACACAGAGCACGACGAAGTAAGCTGAAACTAGGATTTTCGTGTTGTACAGTACACGGTTTTTGATCAGTTGAAACAAAGACTACTGAACGGGGGGTTGAACAGAGAAACTGGCGCCGCCAAGTCATCCCCAGAATCTCTTTCTGCATTCTCTGCTTTCGTGTTGGGTGCAGTCTCAAAGTGTATTGCCACTTTCTTGACTTACCCTGCTATCAGGTAGATGGTTTATTCAATCAATCTGCCCTAAACTTTTCAACTCTTTTAGAAATTCATCTATAAGAAATCATTCCATTTCGGTTTATAAAAAAAAAAAATCAACAATTAATAAGGGATGATACTAAACTGATATATGAATTGCACCCAGGTGTAAGGTCATGATTCAGGCTGCAGAATCCGATGAAGATGAGAACAAACAATCTCCACCGAAGAACCAAAAGACAGTTGCGGGAACACTCCATACGATTTGGAAAACGGAAGGTCTACTAGGTTTTTACAAAGGATTAAAAGCCCAGATCCTGAAGACTGTCCTAAGCTCAGCATTGCTTTTAATGATAAAGGAGAAGATCACAAAGACCACATGGGTTTTAATGCTTGCACTTACAAGGCTTCTATTCGTTACTCGCTCTAGACTGAAGAGTACTTGATGACAGGGAGAAGTGCAAGGGCTATTAAACCATTGTATATTGAAAGGTTCCCCTGGATTCGTCTTTCCGGTGGACGGGATTTGTATGGAATGCAATAATATTTGATGCAGATTGGAGGCAAGTTTGTATTTTTTATTTTTTCTGTATGAAATATTCATATTATTCTGTTCAATAAAATTTATCTTGATTGTTAGTTGTAAAATTCAAATATTCCCTCCTAAAAATAGATTATTTAGGTCTTCAGATATGATTCAGATTAGTAGAAAATCAACACAATAGCTATAACAATCTGGTTCAAACAAATAAAGATTAGTAAACATATATTTGCTCAATAACTCATCAAGCACAAAAGGGTAGATTAACAAAAAAAGAACAATGAAAAAAAATATAAAAACTCAGAAATAAAGATTTCAAATACAGATTATGTGCCTCTGAGGTATGTCTCTCTGAAATTTCTCCACAAAATCAGAACAGATATATCAAAGGTACCTTGTAAAATGAATGTTATTTATAAAGAAAACGTAACGTGTGAATTTCAAGTACCTATCTAGTTGGAACAGCCAAAGAACTCCTTTGTATTTTAAGGTGGCATTTATGAGTCGTAATGTCAGGGAAAAAGAACGATTAACTTCACATCAGAACATCAAGAGAGCACCGATCAGACAGAACAGCAAGTTGTAACCCAGACCAATCTTAGAAAGCAAACTGGCAGCGTTTTTCGCGTTGTTACTTTTGTCTGTCACATAGCTTCCTTCAGGTGTGCTTGTGGTCAAGATAACAACAATCCAGTTACCATCAGAACCAATACCAGCTCCTGTGTACTTAGTGTTATTGAGATTGTTCGCGTACTGAGACTTGGTGTAGTTAGAGAGCACAATATCTGGAACCAGGTTAGGAACACAAGCAGGCATGACAATTCCATCCCCTGTGTTGGAGATGTTCAAATGGCACTTGGCTAAAAGGTTTGGGTAGTCAGCGATCTGTGGCTCAGTGCCTGGTACGGTGTTAGCACCTGTGGTGTTTGTACAGGGTTGATCCTTAAACTGGTCTGCTAGTTCATCAGCAAGGCACTCCGCATTGTCATTTTTCATTAGAGCTGTCAAATTCAAGGATGCCCTGTATTTGTTAATGTCTTGGAGAAGTGTATCCTCCTCATCTGCAGACAAAAAGTTGTGGAGAAGGGAAGTCAAGTTTCACAACATCAATTAAGAGATAGAGAGATTTGTTTCAAGTCCCGTGCTCTTGTAGTTATTAATCTAATTACTAGACAGCAAGGCAATTCAGATTATCATATAAGTTCCAAATCAAAACCAGGTTTGTTAACGTTTGAAGACGTAACATAGTAGACCAAGAAATGCAGAGGGTTTGTGTAGTGTAACTAAGATGGGAAAAGTTCCAAAATGTTCAGAAGCTATGTGTTACGCAAACGTGTTGTCGCCTCTATTGCTAAACTTATAAGGGATCTGACCAGTTAAAACATTTGGAAAGTAGGGTGAAGAGCTACACTTTGCCTCATGGAGAAGGATTGGAACAGAGAAGATAACAACAGACAATAATCAATGGTGTTTTGTTAACATTTGTGGAAAGGTTCTTTAAAGAGTAGTTAGAAATATAATCAATTTATGCTCTTGTAGATGAGAAATGATTTGTACAACCGGGGTCGCGCAACCTTTGTGGCCCCGTAGTGCATTTTTGAAAAAAAAAACATGTGGGTCCCACGCATCAAATGCACGGACCCCACATGTTTTTTACAAAAAATTGCATTATAAGACCGCAAAGGTTGCGCGACCCCGGTTGCGCATAGAATCACTCCTTGTAGATTGGTTGGTGAAATATAAGGGAAGAGGTACGGAAACAACAATCGTAATCTCAATTACCACAATATTTCGAGTAGCAATCAGGTCTGATTTGTTGAGAAAAGAGAAATACTACCACCATGTACTATAGGAGGAGTAAATCATTGTTTAACTTCTCTTATAACATTTTTTTTTTTTTTTTTTTTTTTTTTCTGAATTCTGATTCTTATATCTAGTTCTAGGATTCTCTGATTCTAGTTCTTTAGTACAAGGTTCAAACAAGGGCCAGAATCTAAGGTTATCGTATAATAGATTAGGACACGAAATTTTTTCGAACAAGGTTGTAGGGATCAACAAAAAGGACTAATCGGAGGAAATTGGAAAAAAAGGAAAAAAAAAGGCATGCAACCAACCTGATACAGTTGAATTGCAGCTTTGGATTTCTTGAAATTAATGCGTTATATAATCCTAATTAGATAGCTAATAAATGTGAGCATCTTATGATAGATTCTACTGCATAATTTTAACATAAAGTTTATATTAATTAAATAACACTTTAATCAAACTCAGAGCCACACCAAAAATCTGAAAGCAACTAAACAGATGCAACTAAAATAAAAAATAAAAAAAAATCCTCACATCCCCAACAAAGAATCACTCGATCAGATCGGTAATTACTACACAACATTATTGGTTAATCAAGAAATCAAATGCCCAGATCAATCCTAGTAAACAGATCTAATCTAATTTTTTTGAGTAATCAAAATAAGCTAGACATTACCAGATAATTGAAGATGTAAGAATGTAGATACTATAAATAGCCTCGAAATGGAAGAAAAGACGAAACCAAAAAAAAAAATCAAACCACAAATGCATGTTGAAAAAAAGAAGAAGAAGAGAGAAACAATTAAACAAAAGACTTACCAATATCACATTTAACAGTGAGATTCATCCAGAGAAAGCACAAAAGGAAGAGAAGATGAAGCCAAGAAGAAGAAGAAGCCATTCTCGTAGCTCTTTGTTTGTTGAGGAAGAAGAAGAAGAACCCAGAAGAGAAATGGTGTCGGTTATAGATGTGAAAATGAAAATAAAATAGTTAACAGAAGATACTAGGAAGCTTGTAGCTTTCCCTTTTATTATTATTCGAGCTTTGTTTATACGTTTCCCTTTGGTTGGTTGTCTCTCTCTTCTGGATCCGGATTCATAGTTAGGTGCTCGAAAGAACCGTGTGACCTGCCAAACGACGTCGTTGTTTGGTGATTCCCACATGTCTAAATGGCAGACGTTAACGACTTCTTGTAATGATAGGCATGCAAATAAGGATGTAATGAGATTTTTAAAAGGGCAATTACCAAATTGGTCATGGACTTTTTTCTTTATTCCAAGTTGTTTGCGATTTTTACAAAAGTGACCAAATTGGTTCCTAACTTTTTAAATTGTACCAATTTCATCCCTCAATTAACTTTCTGTTAGTCAAACCTAACAGTCAATGGTATTTTATTCGGGGCAATTACCAAATTGGTCCTGGACTTTTATTTTTATTCCAAGTAGTTTGCGACTTTTACAAAAGTGACAAAATTGGTCCCTAACGTTTTTATGGAGTACCATTTGAGTCCCTAACTTTTAAGAAACAACCAAAAACATCCCTTATCATTAACCTTGGTTATTTATACCGTTACTTTGATTATGGTTTACTTTTAAAAGACTTTGATTATGGTTTACTTTTAAAAGACTAAAGTACCCCTCAAAACTCTAAAGTTAAAAATGTTTAAATAAAAATAAAATAATTTTTTAAACAAGAATGTAATGAAAACAAAATAAAATAAATTATCTGCAACTCTCTCATTGATTCGAAAAACAATCCATATCTTATTAATTTTTCATTGATACAAAACCCAAAAAATTATAGAAACCTATATAAATTTTTTTATCAATATTGAACCCAAAAAATGACTCATTTTCAAGAACTTGAACCAGACAATGACGGAGTCATGGAGATGCCTTCAGTATATAAGCATTAGAGACCCATTTTTGAGAGAATAACCCATTGACTCCGAGCCAAACCAGAAAACATGTCATCCACGAAGCTGCCCTAGATCTCCCCCGATCTCTGTCTAGTGTTCTCCATCGGAGATATGAGATTTCTAATTCTTGAGGCACTGGCCGATTCTGGATTTGCCAACCTTTGATTTTTTTTAAGGGGTCAGATTGTTGGTAGTAAGTATTTCCAAGTTCGGTAGTGATTTTCGAATCAATGAGAGAGTTGCAGACAATTTATTTTATTTTGTTTTCATTACATTCTTGTTTAAATAATTATTTTATTTTTATTTAAACATTTTTAACTTTAGAGTTTAGAGGGGTACTTTAGTCTTTTAAAAGTAAACCATAGTCAAAGTAACGGTATAAATAACCGAGGTTAACAATAAGGGTTGTTTTTGGTTGTTTCTTAAAAGTTAGGGACTCAAATGGTACTCCATAAAAACGTTAGGGACCAATTTGGTCACTTTTGTAAAAGTCGCAAACTACTTGGAATAAAGATAAAAGTCCATGACCAATTTGGTAATTGCCCGACTAAAATACCATTGAATGTTAGGTTTGACTAACAGAAAGTTAATTGAGGGATAAAATTTGTACAATTTAAAAAGTTAGAGACCAATTTGGTCACTTTTGTAAAAGTTGCAAACAACTTGGAATAAAGAAAAAAGTCCAGGACCAATTTGGTAATTGCCCTTTTTAAAATAATCTTTTGATTAATAGAATAATTACAATAATGTTTAGCGAATTAATTGTTTTTCTAATACATTTAATTAGTCAATGACTCAATGTTGGTGAATGGTGGTTCAAGTTTTAAAATGAGACTCCACCACGGAGATTTAAACGCCGGTCCTCAATGTACGTAGATTTCGCTGGAATGGCTATTTTTTTTCTTATACCAACAATAAAAAAAAATAAAATTGAAATTTAATAATTTATCATTTATTATCTCCAAAATGTCAAGATTAACCCTTAATATATTAATAACCATTCCAATTAAATTGTTTCTCTTCCAACCCACACAAAATTAAATATGGATGAAGAATCCTAACTACTAACTCAAACAAACTATTGACATTTTTATTTTTCTTTCTACTCATCTCATGCAAAAACTAAATTGGAATTATTCATAGCTTTTATAAGCTCAATTAGTAAGTTAATATAAAATTAATTTCATCTCATAAGGTCACCTTTATAGACTTTTTAAGCTATGTTAACTTGACAAACGATGTCAACATAGGCGTATCTCAGTTGATAGATGAACGAGCATGGGGTTTGGGCAAATAACTTCCAGGTCAGCGGCTCAAATCCTACAAATGATAATAGCTTAAAAAAAAAAATACTTGATCTCGAATTAATAGATATCAAAAAAAAAAAAAAAAAAAAAAAACTTTACAAACATTGACTAGTCAAGCGGACCCGAAAAGTAAAAGTCTTTACAAAGAAATTCGGTGGAAAAATTTAATGAGTTCGAATTATTTTTTGAATTATTACAATATTTCGGGATTTGAGGAGGAGATGATTCGAACACATAACCTCTTGAATATATAGATATATGTGTGAGGGGCTTATTACTGAGTCAACCTCATATTGTCTATATTAAAATTTTGTTGACTATTCAAATGAAGGACAAAATAGTGAAATACTCTAACAAGCTCTTACTATTTTGTGATTTCTTCTTGCTATCCAATCAGAAAATTAATCCATCAAAGACAAATTATGGTTTTATCATATATAATCACATATCTCTGTCTCATCATAGCAATGACTAACCATCAAAATACTTCTTGGTCCACTCATTATTGGTCTATGTACTTCCTGGAATTTCAATTATTGATAAAATGATTCAAATCCATGAATACAAACCCGGCCCAACTCAAAATCCGAATATAAAATGTCTCAATCTTTCATATAAGTGATTTAAATGCAACATCTTCAACTTTACTACTTTAAGATTTTTTTTTTTTTTTTTTTTTTTTTTTTTTTTTTTTTTTTTTTTTTTTTTTTTTTTTTGGGAAATATTACAATAATTTGAGGTTTGGAGAGGGGAAAGACTCGAGGCCACAATTTCGTAATGTAAATATGAGGGGCATACAATTGTGTCAACCTTATCTTATACTTTAAGAAATCTTATTAGTTAAACTAATAATAACTATAATATTAAAATGTTTAAAAAGAAAACTATAATCATTTGAATCATGAATATCAAACCGTAGGTTATATATATATTAGATTCTATGCTGATTTGATTTTTTTCTTGATATTTTTAAAGTATGTAATTAATTGTTGATAAAGTGGTTGTAAAAACCAATCACATTTTAACCACACATTCATTGCAAATTTGTAATGCTTATGTGACATGAGATTATATAAGGTCAGGAAAAAAAATCAGATTAGTAGATGATCCAAATTGTATATATATATATATATATAAATTATAATCTTAATAAAATTAATTAAACAAACATGACACTACTCAAAGTCATTTCTCACAACTAAAAATCTAAGGGAGAAACCTTTAGAATATTCTTGGACTCGTAATAACTTACCAAGTGTGAGGACTTATTTGTAGTTTACTTGCAAAAACACAAAAAAAAAATTGGTGGATGCAATTGATTTTGGATAACGTGGCCCAATCCTCCAATA
Organism: Acer yangbiense; assembly: GCA_008009225.1. NCBI lineage: Eukaryota > Viridiplantae > Streptophyta > Magnoliopsida > Sapindales > Sapindaceae > Acer > Acer yangbiense. The sequence continues at coordinate 7,005,703 of CM017761.1, read as the reverse complement.
GCATGCATGCATTAATCCATGTAAGCATCTCTCCGTCTCTCTTCACTGTGTATAGGCCTCTTGACATACAAGCTCTCCATTGATTAGAATTACAATTTTCTCCTTGAGTTTCCAAGAAAATGGCATTATCCGCCGATGGACGGTTCTCCCTCTCAGCTACCGGCCACCTACGTGGCACGACAGGATTAGCCGGAAGCAGGAACTGGAGGCTTGTAAAGTTTTGTAATGGAGAGTTAATGGGGCAAAAACTGAACGTGACACAAGTTCGAAATGGAGACAACAAGAGTAAGCAGGCTGCTGCTAATAAACGACAAGTTTGCATGTCTCTCACTACTAACATCCCCGCCGTCGGGTCCAAGGTGAGTTCACTCTAATGCTATCAGCCTCTGCCCTATATATGTTCTTGATGATGATAATATATGAGTGGTATATATATAACTTGGATGTTTTTTGTTTTTCAAATTTTGGTTGATGGTGCATGCATATATGTACGTAGTTGAGAGACTTGGATATGGAAAAGAGAGATCCACGTACAGTTGTGGCAGTCGTTCTGGGAGGAGGAGCTGGTACTCGTCTCTATCCTCTCACCAAGCGACGTGCCAAGCCTGCTGTGAGTACACAGTCGTCTCTATTCAATATAGACATATAGTAATCATCTGATGTGAGATTTATACGAGATCGATTATGTAACGTTACAAAGTGATTTGAACACTTTTTTAAAAGTGACCATATTACTATGTAATGTTACAAAATGGGTTATGTTGTTACATGGTGGCCTCCTCTTGTTGAGTAATAGAGTGATTATATATTGTAGGTTCCCATTGGAGGTTCATACAGGCTTATTGATGTGCCAATGAGCAACTGCATTAACAGTGGAATCAACAAGGTCTACATTCTCACCCAGTTTAACTCAGCATCGCTCAACAGGCATCTCACACGTGCTTACAATTTCGGCAATGGCACCTTCGGAGATGGCTTCATTGAGGTATATATACATGTTGGAAAATTTGTGATAAACACACATTTTGATAGCGTTATTTGAGTATGATCGATCCTATGAAAATGGCAGATTAAAGTATATTCGAATTTTCCTCTGTGAGAGCATCGAATTGGTATATTCAAACTCACAAAATGATTAATGGGTGAATGAGAAATTGTCTCAAGATGAGCCTATTGTGTAGGGAAAATATGCATCCTACATTGATTAGGAAAAACACTTATATGTAGTATATAAGTGATTGTGTGATACTAACTTATCAACATATGTAACATAGAAGCTCTCTCTCGCTCTCAATGGGTGCAAATCACGAATCTCGAACCTTCGGTTAAACGACTAATTAGGAAACTCGGTGTTTAATTAGGAATAGATCCTTAATTAATTTCTTTAATCATTAAAAACTTGATAATCTAATATAGTTTTCTCTCTTTGGCAAGTTTGAACTTGATTTATATGGCAAAATAGTCTTACAGAAACACGGGCCTCGATTTCCCTAACGATTTGTTTATGTTTCTTTCTTTCTTTATGTTTCTTTCTTTTTGTCTCTTCCATATTCGAACCAGATTGTTTTTGATTTACAAACAACAAACATTGGCTGCAGATGATTGATTATATGACAAAATGGTTCCAAAAAAAAAAAAAAAAATACTTGCTATGCATTGTATACTCGGATAAACAATTGTGAAGTATGTTAATTTTTCAAGGTTTTTATTGGCTGTTGTTCTGTGTATATAAATATATCAGGCTCTAGCAGCCACTCAGACTCCTGGAGAGGCAGGTAAAAGGTGGTTCCAGGGTACAGCAGACGCCGTTCGACAATTTCATTGGCTTTTCGAGGTATCTAAATTCTCTCTTCATTAATGTCTTCCACAACTGAAGAAGCTCACAGTATTATGCTTCTCATTCAATAATAGGATGCAAGAAGTAAGGAGATTGAAGATGTGCTGATTCTATCTGGTGATCACTTATATAGAATGGACTACATGGACTTTGTTCAGGTACAGCATCTCATGCAAATTTATTTCAGGCATTTGATAGAATTTTCATTGTGAGGCTGTGACTCGAACTTGATGTTAAGATTCATCGTTTAATTTTCAGAATCATAGGCAGAGTGGTGCAGACATCACCATTTCTTGTCTGCCAATGGATGACAGGTGAGAAAATAGTTGCTTTTGGCAGAATTGGAGTACTACAACTGTGAAAACATATAGGGAAATTTAGATGTTGCACTGCAGAGAAAAATTTCATGGTCTCCTTCTTAGTCCTACTGGTTTTTGCAACTGTTTCTGAGAGTTCTATGTTTACATGATAGCCGTGCCTCAGATTTCGGTCTGATGAAAATTGACAACAAAGGAAGAGTCCTTTCATTCAGTGAGAAGCCTAAAGGAGATTTCCTGAAAGCCATGGTAACCATTCATGTCTGTTATTCATTTCAATTTCTGAGTGATTATGTATGCTAATTTCATTCATACTATATATATAGGCAGTAGATACAACAGTTTTGGGACTTTCGAAAACAGAGGCTGAAAAGAAACCATACATTGCTTCAATGGGAGTATACGTCTTCAAGAAGGAGATACTTCTCAATCTTTTGAGGTACCTGGAGATTTTACCTTCACATATAATAAGTAGATAAGAAATGATTTTTGTTTCAATCTAAAAATGAAAGAGCAGTAGTACCTTGAGTTGATTCAATCAAGCAAGCAGCGGCACATGCACAAACAGAAAGAAATATATGCAATTTTAAACCTCTAACATATATGCAATTTTAAACCTCTAACATACGAATAATTAATTTGTCAGGTGGCGTTTTCCAACAGCAAATGACTTTGGATCAGAAATAATCCCTGCATCAGCCAAAGAATTCCTCATAAAAGTGTGTATTTGAACTAATCTTTCTCCTGAGTGTAATTGGGTGGAAAAATAGTTAACTGCTTCAAATAATGTCCCTACTTGAGAGTTATTCGGCATTTCTTAATGTTTACGTATAACATTTCGAGCAGGCTTACTTGTTCAATGATTATTGGGAAGACATAGGGACCATCAGATCCTTCTTCGAAGCTAATCTTGCTCTCACTGAGAATGTAAGTAACAAATCATAAAAATCAATTCTTCTCATAAGCTTTTAATGCTCATGTAGGCTGCATCTGGAAGTAGGATCATGAACCCTAAAGTTAATGTTCTGAGATATAAATATACCTCTGTGGTCGAACTATAATTTTCACCAACCGATTTGATTCCTCAAACCGATGGGTTGATTGTATTGTAATACTCCTGTCTAACAATTAACAGTATAATTCTCTAAAAAAGTAGCATTTTTATTGATTTTTTAGTAACTGTAATTGACATTTGACATGCAAGATTTTATTGACACAAGTGATCTCACATATCTTTGTGACTTTCAGCCACCTAGGTTTAGTTTCTATGATGCAGCAAAGCCAATGTATACATCTAGAAGAAACTTACCGCCATCAAAGATCGACAAAAGCAAGGTTAGTAAAACAAATTTCAACTCATATTTTGAAGTTTTCAGTTGACAAATTATGCTTCAAGCATTATCCACAATGTTAACCTACCCAGTATATACAGAGTCAAACAAGAAATTACCAAAAGTACTTGCCAGTAATTGGAAGTTACTAGTCAGGCATATAAAATATAACAAGTATGCATGCAATGAAGAGGAAAAGGGAATTACTACAATGAATAGATCAAACAATTGCAAGACTCAACTCTTACTCCTAATTGCAGTTTTTGAATCCTTAAGATTTTTTGTGATTCTTGTGCAGATTGTTGATTCAATCATATCACATGGAAGTTTCTTAAACAACTGCGTCATAGAACACAGTGTTGTTGGTATCAGATCCCGAATAAATTCTAATGTTCACTTAAAGGTTAGTTCCATTTCCATAATCCTTCTTGTTAGAGAATCTCTGAAATGTAAATACACCAAATGTAAATTTAAATCTTCCAAGCGACCACCTTCTAATGTAGAATATGATGGTTTGTTTAATCATATAGCGTTCCTGTATCATATCCAAACTATACAGAATTTCAACTATTTGCTTACCATAACCTTTAAATTGTTATAGGCAACATAGAAAATGAATTATGTGTTTTGACATTTAAACATTACTTAGTATTTCTAACTGAAATACATTTTTTTATGGCAAAATATGCAGGATACAGTGATGCTTGGTGCTGATTACTATGAAACAGATGTTGAAGTGGCATCACTGCTAGCTGAGGGAAGAGTTCCAATTGGAATTGGGGAAAATACTAAAATAAAGTATAAAAAGCTTAAACTTCCTTACCTTAGTTTTTCTAAATCTTCTACAATCTCTTGTTTCTAATGGTTCTTGTAATTATGTGGTACAGGGAATGCATCATTGACAAAAATGCCAGAATAGGGAAGAATGTTGTTATTGCAAATTCAGAGGTATGATTTTTCCTAATTATAGATGACATAGCCAGTTTGTGGCAGAGTGAAAACTCACATATCCTCTCAACTACAAATGAGTTTTCAAGTCTTAAGTTGGGTCATTTTGATACAATTAACCATATATGTTGTGATCATTCTAACTTTGTGAGCCAAGCCAGAATTCTGAGCAATCATAAACCTAGTCTTAGTAATAAAATGCAGAAAATGTTCGGACTGAACTAATATGTGCGACTTATGGGTGGATTTCACATATCGGGAATTTACACCCATCCTATCGAAAGGGGGATTTGGGTTTCTTATTAGCAGAATAATTATGAAAAAGAGTACTAATTTGGAAATCCTATAATCTATCTAGACTTGGAGTTACTTATTCTTTTTCCATTTACTTGCAGGGCATTCAAGAGGCTGATAGATCTTTAGAAGGATTCTATATTCGCTCTGGGGTCACCGTCATATTGAAAAACTCAGTAATTGAAGACGGATTAGTAATATAATTTTGTCCTTGGAAATTGAGAAAATTAATGACATATGAATCATTATGTTCACGAATGACTAGAATAAATGTTATAAGCTTGAGAATAATCAGAATTATTTATCATGTGAAACTGCAATCCTTATTTCAATCAAGTACAAAAGCAAAACTATTTCTCAAAAAGGAAGCACTGAAACTGAAAATTCACCCTAAAAAAATAATCTGAAAACATTAGGATGTCACTCTTTGGGAACTTGTGGCTACTGGCTAGGAGCTGAATCTGAGTGTAGTATTTGGATAAATTATTAACAGGTTGATGACATGTTGAGTGTTAATAGCACATCTATTCCAATATCTAGGGTGTGTTTTGATTCCTAATCCAAAAACAATTTACAAAAAATTAGGGTTATAAGTTGGTAATTGGGAAATGATTCAAATACAATCCCAAAAAAATCACAAAACAATATTTCCTTGTTTTTAGATTTTAAACTAAATATTAAGATTTCAACCAAATAATTAATTTCAAAATTTTTGCATTTCTTATTTTTCAAAAACAAAGAATTGCATTTTAGATCAAAATTCAAACAGCCCATAAATAATGAACACTATTAAACAAAAGAAAACAGTGTACAAGCGTGCGACCATTTTTACCACAAAAATACATCTTAACAGGTCAAATTAACAAAGAGTTAATGTACTGTTTGACAACCTAATGGCACATAATAGTTCCTGATAGAATGAAATCACAGTAGTTGTTCAACTGCAGGACATACTCATGCCCAAGACAATTATTTTTGCACAGATCAAAATATACATCCAACAATCCAAGACTGCAAGAAAAACCGTGATTGACATATTTTTTTCATTAAAGAAAGCGAATGTGTATGATGAATGAACCTAATTGAGGTTAGAAAGAAAAGTTAGCAATCTAGCAATCAGATGAACTAAAGAATTCCATCCCATCAAAGTTAGCAATCTAGAAATCAGATGAACCAAACAATTCCATCCCATATAGCTCTTGTGAAATCAATTTTGAAGTGACACAAATTAAAGGTTAGCTTAATATCTAAAGTATATACTGAGAACTTCTTTCAGAGCTTGTTTTTATTTAGCCATCTTTTGTTCCATAAGATTTATTATCAAGTTTCCGAAATCCTATCTCATCATAGAGATGAGTGCAACCACTTGAATGAAAGCAAAAGGAAAGAAACAGATGAAGAATATGAATAAATTATAGATTTAACATTGGACCTGGAAAGTAAGTTCTTCACAGTTAAACTTCAACTCGTTTTCATATCTTTGCAAAACAAATTGCTCCTCTGATGTTATAATATTGGTTACGGTGCATTTTTCGTCTGAAAATGGTTTCCTACCTGTTCTTCCAGCTCGGTGAAGATAATCTACAGCAGTTCTTGGTAGATCAAAGTTGTATATATGAGTTGTTTCCGGCAGGTCAATCCCTCTTGCTGCTATATCTGTAGATACAAGAAGATAGCCTCCTCCTTGTCTAACTTCCTGTATTTAAAAATGAACACATCAAAACTTGCAATTATTTATCTGAGCATACAAAGAGTTGAGTGCCCTTCTTTAAAAAAGAAAAGAACAAAAAAATCATGTTGGGGAAATAACTTATCATAGCACGGACAGTATCCACTCTCAAAGGTAGTGAATTTTCAGAAACGAATTGCAACACTCATAAACATACTGTAACATTTGAATGGATAATAATGCATTCACCAATGAAATAAAATTCTACTTTTATGAATAGCTCATAAGTAGGCTATAGACAACAATTTCACGTTGAATTCTAAGCATAGTTAAAACCCCACACTTTCTTTTAGCAAAGGGGACAAATGCTCCAACATTCACCCAGTCAAGTCACTGAAGCACTTATAACCCAGACAAAAAGAAGAAAACAGAACTTACCAATAGTGAAGCTGCTCGTGAATTGAAATTCATGTCTTCCTCCAGAAGAAGGATTTCTGAAGAACCCCCATATGAAGTCTTCAAAATATCAATTAAAAGAGTTGTTGAAGGAGCATTTCCAGCTTTCTTGGACTTCTCAGACTGCATATATATATTGATTGATTTAGCCCATCGATTTAGTTTGGCAAAGATAAAAATATATTTTGTCAAACAATTACTCTGGTGATAGTTTTAAACTATATCATGTTGACTTATCATATGGCATTTCATAATCCTATACTTTCACACAGTGTAAAAATTATTACTACTTAAATGACACAAACACACACACACACACACACACACACACACACATATATATATATATACACTCAGCATGTTGGACTTGAAACTTGTACCAGTCTCCAGAACAAAGCAACATCAGTAATTGCTATGATCATAATTAAAATATATATATATTCTTTGCAGAATATTATTTTAGGAAAATTCATAAATTATTATAGTACACTATAGTTGAAAACAGATTTTAAGCCTATCCTTAGGGTAAAATTTAATTGACAAAGGCATGATGTACAAACCTGCTCACCAACAAAGATAATGCCAGACTCAGGTGTATCAGACTGTAATAAGGATAGCAATGTTTGTTGCTTCGTTTCTTTACTACATATCTGCCCATTAAACACAGCAACACCATTCTCTAAGTCAAATCAATAATAAGAATGAAGGCACATACCTATAAAATTGTTAGATAAAGGAAGTAAAACTTAAGAGAGTTCAAAAACTCTGGGCATGAGTTAACTGACAGTGAAGGAGAATGCATGATTGAGTATATCACATATTATATAATTTTCTTACCACAAACCTATGGTGAAGGCATAAAGGCAAGGGTTGTATTGAATTGACATGAACATGAATCACGTCACTCTGCAAGAAAAAGCAAAACATAATGCAACCCATAGAACCGGTGGAAACCTTGTATTGAAATCCAACAATGATAACATGAAAGCTCGAAATATTAGCAGACCTTGGTCCACTTCTGCTGTATGCAGTCATGTAAGAATCGTCGGTGTTGGGGGATTGATGCACTGGCAAAAACAGTCTGACGGTTATTGCATGATGAGTATGATGCCAACAGCTTTTTAAGAAAACTGACTTGTTTTGAAGAGTTGAACAAGAAATCAACCTAACCAAATAATGAAAATAAGGAGTCAATCCTTCAAGCACAATATTTCAAAAGGAGGCCTTTTGGATTTAAGAAGTTTCTAATAGATGTGAAATATGCCTAATAACCATTTTGCGATGCCTGCTATTGACTTAATATTAAAAAATAAATCTATATAAAGCATACAATTGTCCATATGCTTTGGAACTCCATAGAATAGAGATCATAGCAATCCAAAATGTAATTTCTTTCCTAGCTAGAGAGAAACAGAATTCATTACCACTTAAAAGCATGTGTAAATCCTCATAAAGATCCCAAAGAAAACTAGTGAAATACATTGGTGAAGACAAAAATAAATATCACTCAATTCTAACAAGCTCCTGCCTGTTATACAGAGTAAAACTTCTACACTAGAACTATAATTGTCCGGTACCTCATCAATAACCAGCACCCGCATGCAATCAAGCTTGAATACATGCTTCTCAATCAAATGGCATAAACTTCCTATTGTTGCCACCACTATTGTTGGGGGTTCCGCCTGAAAATTACAAGTACTGAATAAAATGTCCCATAGAATATAAAACACATTGTCTTTTAATATCTCACAATACCAATAATAAGATAAAAGCCAACATTGAAAAGTGAAAACTAAGAAAATCCTCATCATTTATAAGAAATGTTAAGAAGAAACTTCAGCATCATAACTGCAACTGGACTACAATCTTTTTTGTATCGGAATCACTGCCATGACAGAATAATTTCAATTTGAGATTCAATTTGGTCTAGAGGATTTTAAAAGGTAAAAAGAAAACCTATATCAAGGGGAGAAGAAAATATCATGGCCAGATTGTAAAAAGAAAAACTATGTAGAAAGGCAAAGTCCATCCAAGGGCTTTGGGTCCCCAATCAAGTCAATATGTTTTTACCAAACTACACCTGAGTAATGAAGAGGTCTATCAATTTCAAATTTTTAATATGAATTAATTGCCAAATGTTTTGTACTTAAGATAATCACATCTTAAAAAATCATTTATAAATTGCCCCTTTCAGCCATACCCAAAAAAGATATGTGATCAAGGGAGACAGTATGAGCAAAACGAAATATCATGAAAGTGAGATGCAAAGGGACAAGCTGATGAAATGGTTCAATTACCCATCAAATAGTTTTCCATAATAAAAATTAAAAAGGACTCTAATATAACGATAAACAGAGTCATAACTTGATAATGTGTCACAATAGAGGTAAGCCCAACATCGAAATGTAAACATAACAAGAGAATGCACTACCTTTAACCAACTTCTATGCCTTCTCAACATTCCCCCATCTAAAAGAGCCATGACAGTACACTTCTGCTCCAAGTCAGTTTCTGTGGGCTTTGCAGCTAACATCCTAGCAACTTTTGTTACCTTGTAAAAAAGAAGCAAACAATATAACCATGAATGATAATACGGAGTTTTGCTTTATTTTATATCTTTTTTCTCACATCATCTTTTCGTTCTCCCCCAATCCATATCTTCCAAGATAATATCGCCAAAAGAAATACTAAATTCAAAGTCTGAAATTTGCATCGACATTCTTACTTGCATGCCAAGTTCACGGGTCGGCACCACAATCAGTGCTTGCATAGCAGACCTTTGAGTGTTTATAATTGAAAATATCAATAGCAGGTAGGTCAGCGTCTTCCCAGAACCTGTCTAGAGGATCAAAACAAAGGAATATATTAGTAATTGTCAGCAATGCATAAGTTTTATCTCCTTAATTTCTCATTATGATATTGTAATTAGCACAGAAGAAGCAATAGGCTCTTCTTTTTCATTTTGGTGTCTTTCAGCTATTGTAACAAACAACTTCAATTGATTATCAACATAAGACTATTTTCAGGCACTTTAATACGATCAACAATAAAAAAAATCGAAAATTTTAAACTAAAATCAGTTCAAATTTCTAAAAAATAACCTGAGCATGAAGTATACAATCACGGCCGGAAAAGAGAACCGGAAGACCTTCCCGCTGTATCTCCGTCGGTAAAAAGAATCCAATTTCTTCTGTCCTGCAACATTTTCCATATCAACTCAACATCAACATTTATATATACGCATTTCAATTCTCAGTCATAAAAAAGTAAAAAACGCTGCCGATTTTTAATCGCGATACTTGCCTGCGAAGCACGTGCTCCGGCACGTGGCCCTGGCAGATTTCGTGGAGAGTCAGAGAGCTGTTTCCGGTTCCAGCTTCTCGAGTGTCGACAGTGGAAGAGCTCAGGACGGCTCGTGAAGGTCTACGAGAACTCGAACTCGAACCTGTGAAGTTAATTGTAGTCGAAGACGACAATTTGCAGTTACGATTTTGCTGTGATTGAAATTTAACAGCTCGTGAAACTGGAACCAGAAGAGTAGCCGAAATGGAAGCCATTTTTTCACTCTCACCGGCCAAAAAGCCACACAGATAGTCAGATACTAGTAGGTGTACTGTTGGTTTGTTTGGAGATTGATTTGGGATTATAGACGGTAACTGTTGTCTATAAACGCATGTACGTATACTATAGTTAGAGTGGGGCCCTTTTTATCTTACGACGGCAATCAAAGTATGGAATCTCAGTACGGGAACACGTAATTTTAGGAATCAGGACCGTCCGGCAACTGTGATCACCTTTTTTGTTTTATTTTTAATTTTTTATTAATTTTTTTTTGGCACAAAATTTTATATTTCAGATTTATTGGAGACTCGTATATTGCGTGGTTTAGTGGTTAGATTTGGACGGTCAAGTAAAAATAATTGGAATTATTTAATATAGCCCCTTATATTTCACTTTATCTCTGAAAATAGCAAATTTTTGGATCTTACCTTTTTCCATATACGTAGAATCGTATATTCAAGTTGTACATTCACTCTTACCCGTTAAATCATAAAGTGTGAGCCGTGGGGAGATAGGAGACCCCTACCTAATAGTGGGAGTTGTATTGTGGGTCGTGCTTGTAATGACCAATCTCTTTAGGTTTCAACAGACCTCTGACTCAATTGATATTATATATATATAGTCTTTTTACTGTCAGTTCGTCCTGATATATTTATACATCAGGACGAAGAATATGGACCATAGATTATTAAAAAGTTTTGACAAGTACATATACTTTGAATTAAAGTATATAAATCTAATGGTCCACATTCTTCGTCTTAATATATTTTATATCGAGACGAACTGATAATAGAAAAATTGTATATATATATAGTATTTCTACTGTCAGTTCATCCTGATATATTTTTATATCAGGACGAAGAATGTGAATTATAGATTATGAAGAAATTTTGACAAGTGCATATATTTTGAGTCAAAGTATGTAAATCTAATGGTACACATTCTTCGTCCTGATATATTTTATATCAGGACGAACTGACAATAGAAAAATTGTATATATATATCAGTCTTTCTATTGTCAGTTCATCCTGATATAAAATATATCAGGACGAAGAACGTGGACCATAGATTATGGAGAAGTTTTGATAAATGCATACACCTTGAGTCAAAGTATATAAATCTAATAGTCCACATTCTTCGTCGTGATATATTTTATATCAGAACGAATTGACAATATATATATATATATATATAGTTTTTCTATTGTCGGTTCAGATATATCAGTTCCTTGTATGTGGGTTATTGGATTTAAATACTTTAACTTGACTGCATGCACTTGTCAAAGTATCTTTTTAATCCAACGGTCCACATATAGGGAACTGATATATTTTATATCATTTCGAATTGATAATAGAAAAACTTATATATATATACATATATTTAAGTTCACACTAGATTTATATATATTTTTTAAAAAGTTCACACTAGATTTTTGTTTGTGAGGCCATAAGTCACACAAGCTTTTCTTTTCAAACGTCTAACTTTTGTTAAAGCAAATGGAAAGTTTGGTCGGGGAGATGAGATGGGAGGATTTGTTAACCAATCAAAATGATTGTGAATTTGATTAAATGTAAAACCATGATTAATGTTTGAAAGTGAAGAGTTTGTTTTCATTTTCAAGTGGAATCGAAGGAAAATAATTGATTATTATGTTATGTCTAATTGCAAGTGATTTCTTAAAATAAAAGTTAAATAAAATTCATCCAAGATTAATTTTTCATAATAGTAGTTGGCAACTCACAATAAGTTTATCACCGATTTTAATAAATTATTTAAGTAATTTCATAAATTATCAAAAATTCATCAATCTCATTCATAATTTATGTAAATAGTGATTCATAATAAATAAATAAAATATAGGATTCAATTTTGATTTATATAACATTTAAAACAGCTTATCACTACACAATAATAATAATAATAAAAAGCTTAAAAATTAACAAAAAAAAAAAAAAAATGTGACAAATGATATTTAAATGAAAAACAAATCATCTAAGAGTTAAAGGTATTAAAATGGATTTTTTATATGGAAAATTATTAAAAAAAAACATGGATCCTTGGAGATTTTAGTTCCTTTTATGGGGTCATGACTCATGACTTATGTTTGTCCAATGGTATGTCTATCACATTCACACAATGGGGTTGTGAGTTCGAGTCTTCCCTGTCAAAACCTCGAATTATTGTAATATTTTTTTTTAAATATATATTTAATCTGCATCCATAAATTGCTACACTAGAGATATTATTTGGGCAGAAAAACAAATAGGATAAAATCAAAGGAACAAAAAAAAAAATGGAATATTAAGGAAACCAATTGCAAAGGAAAAGAAATGGATTGATTCCATCAAAACTAAACCGTCTGGGCCGGATATATTGCGCTGCGTTTTCTGCTTTTTCCCTCCTCTCTCTCTCTTAGAATTCTGATTCTTTGACCATTTACTTTCTCTCTCTCTCTCTCTCTCTCTCTCTCTCTCTCTCTCTACACTTTTTCTAGGCTTCGCTTGCTTGTTTACTTGTTCATTCTCATCCGTGTCTGCAAAGTCTACACCTTCTTCTTTTCTCTACTGTTTCACTTTCAATGGCGAATCTCACTGCCTCCTCCTCTTCCTCATCAGCTTCTTCTCTCTTGTTTGAGAATCAAGTCGTTTTGGCTCCTCCACCTCCTCTGTCGTCTTCATCGTCGTCGTCGTCTCCAGGAGCTGATGACGACACCGCCGACGATGCTTGCAGTATCTGCCTAGATCCTTTCTCGACTCAAGACCCTTCCACTGTATGTATCGTCTCTATTCTCTGCTATTTTAACCATCTCACTTCGCTTTTATTTTATTTTTAATCCTTTTTTTTTTCGAATGCGCTTTTTTGTGTGTGTATATTCGTTGTTATAGCATGTTGAATGTGAGACTGTACGGCACTGTTTGATCGGCATTTATGGAGTGTCGGACTGTTTTCTTTACAGTGATTGGAATGGAGATCGAGTAATTTGTTTTTGGATGCTCTAGGTTGTGGTTATCGACAGTTATATGAAGTCATGATGTTGTGCTGTGAAATTATATTAATCAATGTATGCAGTTGGTCAATTTGATTAGTCTTTGCTCATGATTATTGTTTGTGTGCGATTTATATGAATTCTATGATCTACATTGGTTTACTTACACTGTTTGGTTCACTTAGCTATTAGTTTGATTAGTTATCAAGAGTCAATTGATTTATATATATTTTTTGGGTAATTATTAGTAATCATTTTGTGTAATTCTCTATTCTGTATTCAACTGATCATGGGTTTTTAATTGTTGATTGATTGTTTTGCTTGTTAATTGCTTATAAATGGCTCAATATCTGAATAGAAATGCATCTTCATAGACTGTTTGGCTTCAATCAAGCTTTAAAATTTGATACACCTGTTGTTGTTCAGGTTACCGGCTGCAATCATGAATATCATCTTCAGTGTATTCTTGAATGGTAGGTTCAGTAAAATGTGTTGGTTTTGATTAAACCTTTTGTGATAGTATTCTTTGATTTGATGGATGAAAAGTATCTAATTGATCTCCCTTTTCTCATTAAGGGCTCAAAGAAGCAAAGAGTGCCCAATATGCTGGCAGCAATTTGTCCTGAAAGACCCAGCCAGGTACATAACATTCTTTACAGAAGCGCTCTATCAAATTATCAATCTCTATGTATTTGCGCAGATGCCTACGATTTTACTAGTCAATGTTATGCTGATGAAAGGAAGATGATAGATTAACGGTGTGTGTTTTCTTCAACCTGATTCAAAATTTATTATTTCTATTCTGTAGCCAAGAGCTTCTAGCTGCCGTGGGGGGTGAAAGGCGTCCCAAATCAAGAAACATAGTTTCGCCCTCGCCCATAGCTCATCTTTTTCTTCCTGAAGATTTTGATTATGAGCGGGTGAATATTTAGTTTGCTTTGAAACCTCACCATCCAATTTGTATTTTTTATTTTTTGAATATTTGGGTTAGTTAGAATGGATCTTTCCAAGATTTGACAAATTTTTTTTTAGGCTCTTGCTTACTGGGATAGCTTGGAACGTGAAGAGCGTATCCTGCAGCATATGACAAATGCTCGATATTTCCGCAGAAGAGAGAGACAGAGAGCGTCTGGACTTGATCCTTCCCAAGTTTATGTTTTTACTTCTCCTGCAAATGATCCTGAAATGCCGGCAACAAACACATGTCCATCCGATTTTAGTCATGGGTTATCTGAGGGTGATTCGTCAACTTCTCACATACAATCAGCTGTTGATGTTCAACCCTCATCATCTGCCCCTAGTATTGCTGTTAACAGAGATGATCCTTTTAAACCCAGGTATTTTCTCACAAGTCACAACTAGAAACTCAATTATGTTTTATGTGTTAGTTGTTTATCAATTAGCATCTGGCCACACTGAATTATTCATTTTCTATATTTTCAACATCCTGGTTACAATAACAACCAGGGGGAGATGTGTCAAGCAGACTCAGAGAGAAACAGAATGTGTCAATGATTTGCACTCACATTTTGCCGACACATTATGCCAAATGACCTATTAATTTTTGTTCATATGCTATAGTGTAATAGGTTGTTATCTTCTTAATTCAACCGGCGGATTTTGATGTTAATGTGATGGAACTTATATGCTATAATCAGCAATTCTTCTTTTGCACATGTTTCAGTATCATTTGTATACATACACATTTAAGAGATTTCTATCCTATAAATCTGTTTCTATTTCATATTATTCATAGCATCATTTTTCAGAGTTCTGTTTGGACAACCGCCACCTGATAGTCCCAGGAGACCAAGTCCATCCGAGTTTCTCTCATTCTCAGACTCTATCAAATCCAAGTGGTCTGCTGCTTCATCCAGGCAGATATTTTGCAACTTCGTTCTATTTGGATCAGATTATTATTAGTTTTTACCTGTTAATTTTAAATGTTTGTTTTGCAACAGATACAAGGAATCATTCTCAAAAAGTACCCGGGGTTTAAAGGAGAAGTTGGTTGCTCGTAATAATTCTGTTAAGGAGCTGAGCAGAGAAGTTCAGCGTGAGATGAGTGCAGGAATTGCTGGTGTTGCGAAAATGATTGAGCGCCTTGATCTTGCCTCAAAACGATCTGGAGCCTCTGTTCCTGGTTCTGGTTGCACAGGGGGAACATCTAGCATCTTTTTCAAAGGAAAGGGTGTGCAAGAGACCACTGTCAATAAAAGAACAGGAGAAGTTGCACCCCTATATGTCTCTGATAACAATCCAGGTCGATTGGAAGAGTTGCATGCTCAGGTATAAAACTTCCCGCAAATTGTGACTCTCATACTTGACTGTTGCAAAATTATACTAGTTCCACACTTCCAATGTTTGACACACAAGCATCAGAAAACACTAGCTGGCGCTGTTATTAGGTTTTAGGACATATCGCTTTGATCTTCAGACCACATACTTGGAAAAATATGGAGAAAAGAATAGGATGGGCAGTTTAGTTTCCATTTAATACATATGAACCATTATTGGCTGTTTCTAAAAATCATCTTTTTTATTTCTTTAGCAGAGAGAACTTTGATGCTGCAGAGCCTGAAGCCAGCAGCTTAGCTTGTGTTTTAAACAACGATGCAAGTGACGTACAGTGAGAAAAAAAAAAAAACCAATATGCTCATTTGGTTCGCGTCCTGCATTGTTGCTATCATCGTATGCTAAGTAGAGAATACCTTATAGCTGGCTGGTGAAAAACCATTTCAGGACTTCTTTAGAGTTGTTAATTACCCCAGACAGTGTGGATATAAAAAGTAGAAATTAGAATTCTAATGGAATTCTGTTTTCTTCCATTTGGTTCTTGTGTTTGCACCTTCTATTTTATTATGGAACTGAATATATTTATCGTTGGTTTGGTGCTAGATGCATATAGGTATGTTGCTAAGCTTTGTTATTATTATGTGCTACTTTCTTTCCCTTCTCTGTGATGTTTGAGTCGCACTTTTGCCTGATACCCTCCTTTGTAGCGGGAAAACTCCGAACTGTGTTTATAATGGTTGATCTCATCAAACCCCCGACAGACCCTGACTCATGTCAGATTTAAAATTGTAAGAAAGAGTAGATGCATACACAAATTTTGATTTTATTCAACCAAACACTCTTAACGGTGCCTTTACCTATGGTACAAACGGATACGCATGCCACGATCATGCGTCGAGGACTTCAATGGTCCTGATTTATTGATTTATTGAACGACAGGTTTGTTGTCTCTCTTTGTATCTAAATATATACAGATATACACATATGCATCACACAGTACACATACTAGGATCATGCATTCACAATCATCCCACCTGCAAGAAGACCCAAAGTTTGTAAGCATCTTTAACAAGAATATGCACATTGTTAAATAAAATGTTCTCCAGAAGAAAACAATCTTACCATTTGGATGGAGAACTTGGCCAGTGAAGTAAGAAGCACAGTCCGGAGCTGCCAAGAACACGTAAGACGGTGCAATCTCACACGGCTGAGCAACCATCTTCATGGGAACCTGGGACCCAAGGTTCTTGATCTCATCCTCAGTCAAAGATGCCACCTGCAGCGGAGTCCAGACAGGACCTGGAGCCACCGCGTTGACGCGAATTCCCTTCTCTACAAGCTGAAGAGCCAGACTCCTTGTGAATGCAACAATGGCTCCCTTGGTTGCAGAGTAATCTAGCATAGTTGGATTCCCGGCGTAGGCATTCACTGATGTCGAGTTGATTATAGTGCTCCCTTCTCCCATATGCTTCAGTGCATGCCTGGTTTGAAGGACACAATCAATCACTCACTCTCCCAGTCCCAGAGCTTGAAATAATTTTGTAAAGGTGACAACTTTTGACACGACACGAATACACGATCACAAACAAAAAGTAAATTCATATAATTTGTTTACTTGGACAAGTAAAAGTGAGAGAAAATGTTGGTCCTGAACACCCTCTCGAGCCGGGACTCGGTGATATCATCCATGGAGTTTGACAGGTGCTGTTCAGCTGCATTATTCACCAGAATATCGATGTGTCCATACACTTTCACGACTTGCTCAATAACCCATTTGCAGTTGTCTTCGAATCCCACATCGGCAGCGATGGCTACAGGGTCTTCTGCATCACCAGTCTTTGCATCTTGTAGCATTTGAAGAGTGTCATGTTTGTCCTGGTCTTCTTGTCCCTTTACATACGTAAAAGCCACGCTTGCTCCCTCTCTAGCGAAACAGTAGCATACCGCCTTTCCTATTCCGGAGTCGCCTCCGGTCACCAGTGCTACCTTTCCCTACAACGTCGGTGAGCTCAGTTGAACCATTAATAGATTTTGATAATCATATAGGTCATGAGTCTAGTCTTGAAACCAATTCTATGATAATAAGTAGAATTTGACCACCATTGGTGTTAAAAGAATAAATGAAAGACGTTCATAGCCTTATGACAATGTTCCAGGTTCATATTTAGTTCGATAATGTTTCAAGTTTGAGATGTTGAATTAAATAAAAAATACTTGGAGCTTATTGGCAGGCTTGTATTGAGGATTGATGGTTTGAGGAAGTTGGTTCATGATATGTTGTTTGCCTGGCTGCGTATCTTACTTCTGCGCTGGAAACTTCTCCCCATCTGTTGCCATCTTCTTCTTCTTCGTGATCTAAATTTTACAACCAACCGTCTGATCAAATTTATTTATAAGAGAAAACAACAAAGCTTTTCTTGCTTGAAATATCAAGAGCCGTGTGCGAAAATGGCACACATCGACCGATCCAACTACGTGTTGTGATGTTGGAGCTAGAAGGATCGATCAAACAAACCACTGCTGTGAAACGTGTGCATATCACTTGCATACATACGTGTCAATGAGGGTTGCTTGCCACGTGTAAAACTGCTTAATTTAGTATGGTTCAATACATCTATATATATATATATCTTTTTGATTGTTTGTATTTTTAGTGTAAAATACTAGAAAAAAAATTTCTGACATGAAAAGAACATGAAGAGACAAATTTTAATCGGCAAAACAATTGTAAAAAGAATTGAAACTCTAATCAACCACAGGCACATTCAAATTCAAGATTTTTACCATAAACTTATTTTAATCTTGTGGACAATCTTTTTACCGTACTGGAGGATTAGCAAAAAAGAACAAAGATGACCCCTGGAATAAGCATATACATCAACCAATGCTTCCAGGTTATTTATTACCTACTGATCTGTTTTTTCTGATGAAAGTGAGCGACTAAGATGGGTGTTTGATACGATATCGGGTGCTTGTGTTTGTTGATCGCAAAGTGGTACTGAAACGACTTTAGATCTGTCTCAAAATGACATCCGCACCAGAAACCTTCATGTCAGATGGGGCTTCCTCTACATTGATTGTTTTAATCTTACCATCTTCTACGTATGCCGACCATCTACACAAATACAACAACATTATCTTAGCGACTGGTAGTGAAGTTAAAAACAACAGATGTTCAAGTCTTGGATTTGATAATGTATTATAAAAAGAGAGATGGGAATTATCATAATCACCAAGTTGAATCTCTCGATATTTTCATCATTTTTCCAAGATTCAAAGAATTTTAAAATGAAATTCATGAAAGCCTGGAATACCTTTCTGAGCGAGGACCAAGTAAAGCAGCAGACAGATCTTTTCCCAAGTCCAAGCTCTTGTGGAAGCTTCCATCAAAGTCCCCGTAAAATTCAATCTATCAAACGGAAAAGCAGTGAATATAAGATGTTACTCCAAGCCATATCAAAACACCTCATTATCATTGCAACATACTAAGAACTAAATGGTAACACGTGCTACCTCAGCTACGTAGCATAGCACTAATTCTAAATTTATAGGAATCTTTATATTTTGTATTGATCACCCGAAGAATGCTAATATTCAGATGACTCCAAACGCTTATAGCAAGCTAATGGCCAAAATCTTGGTCGGTTGGTCCTCTGCTTCCACTCTATTTCACTTATGCTAACAATTGGTAGTAAACTCAGGTTTGACTCACATTGTGTATTTAAACCTAATGTTATTGCTCTGAGCAAGGATGAAACAATGAAGACAACTAGACAGCTTGAAGAATCAGTAGCCTATAAGTACTGGCCTGATAACTATGCACAACATGACCAAATTAGAGAACACATCTCAGCCCACCTCTCAAGCTTATCGAGGAAGAAAGCCAAAGAGAGGAAACTATACAATTGGGACACCACAGTTAGACCCATTCAATAGTCAAGTAAATGCTACAGATTAGATAACAGAAAACAGTGAACAAAAAATCCCTAACATAGTAACATATCAATTAATCTGAAAATAAGAGATTAGAAGTTTAGGATATGACTTACCAGATCTTTGGCTTGAAGTTTCTCAGCCCATGCATTCATAACATAAGGATCATTAACAGCCACACAAATTACAGAGTCAATCCCTTTAGCCTTGAATTTGTCAATGTTATTCTTGTAACTAGGCACATGCTGCTGTGAACAAACTCCAGTGTGTGCACCCTGGATCACGATAAATACAAACCTTGTGAAACTATCCATTCAAACAAAGCATTAAATTAAGGAAAGGAAGAGATGTGTATATATAGAGACTAGAACTTTTAGGGGCTAACACCCTGCTCCGCCAAATCTTAATTTCATTTAAGTTTACATTGGTTGGAGCCACAAAAATTTGACTCCCAACATTAGAGAAAGTAAGAAATCCCCAAAATCAAACCCACCGATCCCACAGTTCCAACCACCAACACATTTCTCAGCTAAGAGCAATTTCAATTTTTTAAATCATGGTGATTAGATGATATTTTTACATCCCACGACACAAACAAAGAGCCTAAACATTTACAAAATATGATAGTTACATATGAAGCATCTACATTACTCTTGTTATCTGAATCCAATAATAAAACAGCATGCAGAATCACCTTTGCCGAACAACACCAAAAGCTTTAAGATTGTTATAACTAAAACATCTCAAATTTTCAGGCACCAGTTCTCACAAAGCAAAAGGAAAAGATTTCTCTTATTTCATATAGCTTCCGACCAAACCCTTAACTATGACATTGACAGACTGCATCATTATAGTAATTCAGTCTCCAACACTGAGGGAAACCACTCATGCTACATAAAGCTTCAATTTTTAAACAAAGGCCATTGATAGCAAATGGGGTTTTGTCATTTCCACAAATTTGAACATTAAAACAGACAACGCTACACTAGAGGCCGGTTATCATATAAATGAAAGAACACTGTTTAGCTTAAACTAAAGAACACTGTTTACAAAACATAACTCACTATTTATCAAATGTATTTAACAAAATTCAGTATAAACCCAAAGCTGGTCATCAAACAATAAATTAATCTAACAAAGAAAATAATTTAAGACTAATAATTTATATTGACGGGTTGAAGAACAGAGAGAAACTTACAGGGAGCCCAAAAATGACCACCTTCTTGTCCTGGAATACATAACACAAAAAAACCAACAAATTGAGATGGGAATAAAAAATAACAAAAAAAAAAAAAAAAATCGAATTGAAATCTAAAACAGAAATGAAATGTTCAAATTAGACAATGAATTGATTTGATTCAGCGATCGAAATGAAGAAGAAGGTACCTTGAAAATGTCTTTGAGAGGCGTGGTAGCGAAATTGGAAGAGACACCTTCGTCCCAGGAGCGAGCTTTCTGGAGGGAAACACCGGGTGCAGCAGCGACTATGTCGGAACCGGTTGCAACCGACGCGTAGGCTCTTGATGACGCTCCAATTCGAAGACCATCTACAATTGATTTCAAAGCAGATGGGCTGCTTCGCTTTAGAATAAGTGACGCCATTACTTGTTTCTTGATTGATAGTTGTTCAAAAACTGAATAGCTGATCGTCAATTTGAAGCGAGTGTGTGTGTGTGGGGCTGTGGCAATGGTTGAATATGACAGTAAAGTATGTCTATCAAAGTTTATAATTAAAACTTACGTGTAATTATAATAAAACTGGCATTTTTGTGTCATTATGATAGATGTCAGGGTACCTGATTGCAATTTGCCCTAATTAAAAATACAAAAATTTGGCCAAACACTAATCACGCTAAGACAATTTTAATTATATAATATAAATTCAATTTATCCATTAATTTTAATAAACTTAATTTATTTGTTAAATAAATGAAACATTTTTGAGTTCAAAAGCTTCATGAAAATTTGTTTGGGCTGGGTTGGTTTTAATTAAAGCCCAATTACTTGTGGTTGTTGATCCACAATTAACGGCCCAACTTACCAAAATTTCGAATTTGGAAACAGAGAGCAGCGTGTCACTGTTTACACTATTTAGAGAAGCAAGAAACGGAAATATATGACCGTTATTAGACAAGACTCTGTTTTGCTTAGCGCCAACTTCTGTGTTTTGGTCCCAAGAAACCAGACACAGCTTTTAGAAACTAATTTGAAACTACAAGACCGACTTCATGTGGGATTCCAAACATAACAAAGATTTCTAAACCCTAATTTTCACCTGGGTTTACTGATATCACTCGGATTTCTCTCCCTATATATATGTTTCTATAATCACTTCACTCAATTACTTTACTCTCAAGTAACTAACACATATTTCTCGTCTGGCTCACATTTGCTTTCTTGAAAATTTTCAAGCTTTTTTTCTCTCTGTTTCTCTGTGGGTTTCTTTCTGCTCACCGTTTTTCTGGGTTTCTGTCAGTTCTGTTTTTCTGGGTCTTTTCAGAGAGAAAATGAGGAGTTTGGAAGAGTTGAAATCCATCGATGATGGTGGGTCTTTCGACCTGCTCGTGAAGGAGAAAGAAAAAGCCTCCAACGGCGATGAACCTTTGAAGCTTGAATTGTTGACAGGCTCGGTGCTACGAGGATTTAGAGACATGCACGTTCGAAAGGCAATGGAGCGGAAGCGCTTGGCTGACGAAGCTTTTCGAAAGGAGTCCAATATTAATAATGGGCTTCAATTTCGATTTCTCAATTTCAAGATTCCCAAGAAAACCAGGAGCAGGGTACCAGTACCTGCTATCGTTCAAGATGCTATTTCAAAATTCGAAAGCCAAAACAGCTCGTCTATGAAAAGAGGCTTTGTTTTAGTGGAAGAGGAGGATGAGGAGATTGAGAAGAAACCGTTGGTTAAGAAACAGAGGAAGGCTGGTCATAGTTTGGAGCAGAAGAAGAAGAAGAAAAAGACTACCAACAAGAAAACGAATCTTGATGATCAAATGGGTTTGAACCCACGTCCTGTTATTCCTCAACAATTTCAAGATGAAATTGACAAATTGAACGGAACCGATGTTATGCTAGTGGGTGAAAAGGCGATGACATCGACAGACATGGATAAACATCAAGGCCGCTTTTCCATTCCAAGAGGAAAAGTAAGAACTTACGCTTTTCTGAAAGAGGAGGACAATCCCACTAATGGAGTTAAATGTTCAATGATTCAACCGTGTCTCCAAGTAATAACAGATTTGGAGTTCAAAAAGTGGACTATGAACACGACCTTCTCTTATACATTGATTAAAAAATGGAACTCAATTGCTTGCAACGAAGAGAATGGACTTCAAACGGGTTATGTGGTGCAGCTATGGAGCTTTCGGGTTGGTTCGAATTTATGGTTTGCCCTCGTTAATCTTGATCTTAAACGGGAAGACAATGTTGGTTCTAGTAGTACTGGAATTACTGATATCTAGATTTGTTTTCTGCAATTAATGTATCTGAGTACATACATATATCTCAATGAAATTATACTATTGAGTTTCCTTTTCGTATATGCTTTTATACAAGTTAAATATTTATTTGTTCATTAGTCCAATCCATGCATGGGCTGTCTATAATCAACATTAACTTACTGTGTCAATAATTGGATCTAATAAAACAATATTAGAACACATTGCTTCAATAAATTTGGGATTACAATCTGCTGCTGGTGAAATTGAAAATAAAAGTGTCTCATTTTTTTTTTAACACCGAGAAAATCAGAAAACATTTTGAGTTCAAAAACTTCTTCAATGTGCAATAATTCTGGCAATTGTTGAATCCAAAGGGTTCTTTTTATTGCATTTCTCTTATTTGCATGTAAATAGTCTACAATAAACCTAACAGAAGGAGACTTTACTTCAAGCTCCTCCAGTTACATCAAACTTTTTGGGTGTGGAGAGGTCAGATATGCAGCAACAAAAAAAAAAAAAAAACTGCAGTGAATCAATTGAAAAACAGGAAAATTACTAAGGTCCTTAATTCTACAAAACAAAATTTCAATTTCCCTACTACACTACTACAAGTTCTTCTAATGAACAGTCATTGATCTGCAAAATTAATTTGTTCCCTGCATTTCCATAAAACAATTTCTCTGTGTGAATGATATTCCATCTAACAACTCGATAGTCTGAGGGGGTGTGTAATCTTGTTTCTTGAGAACTGATGTGGAAATCTTGTTTGAAGTTTGAAATCACCTTCCAAGCAATGTTCACCAACTGATAGGACCAGGAAGCCACCACCATTTCTGACAATCGCCATCCAACCACATCAGGCAGGAAAAACTTCTAGGTCCCTAGAATGAAAAATCAATATTATATCATCAATTTGCAGCAACAACTACACTTCAAGCACATCAAACCAATCCCAAAGAGAAAAAAAACTGAAATTAAGATACTACAGACATGTAATTTCGAAGAACCAAAATTTATAAGTTCTAAAACTATTTGCAACTTTAGATCAATATTTTCAGGCGATTGTACAAGCAACTCCGAAAACCAAAATGTAAAAAATAAAAGAAATTTGCAACATCAGAGCAATATTTTCAGGTGAATTGTGTCGTATCATGTTATATAGTGATGAAAAAGAAACGGGTCAGACAACAGACAAGTCATCCATGGTTCTTTACACATATACATTACCTAATGTTATGTGAAATGGGTCATTTTGTAGACAACTTACTTTTCTTTTGT
This sequence comes from Acer yangbiense, assembly GCA_008009225.1. Lineage (NCBI taxonomy): Eukaryota > Viridiplantae > Streptophyta > Magnoliopsida > Sapindales > Sapindaceae > Acer > Acer yangbiense. The sequence goes on along the minus strand of CM017761.1, from coordinate 6,981,358 downwards.
GCATGCCAGCTTTGTATACTTCCGTACCAATTCCACTGGAAGCATAGACCAGCAAGGCGTAACAGACCAGCAGTAACCACTTCAACAAATGCCATCAAGACTGATCTCTGAGGAGATAAACCACAAGTTGCTAGAGACAGCAAGAGTCCCTCAAAGTTGCATGGGATGATGAAAGAACCCGATTTGATGCCATTTAGAGTTTTCTTGGCAACTTCTTCAGCTTTCATTACACCAGATGAGCCTGCTATAATGCTGGTAAGCTGCGGTTTTCTCTTGTTTTCTGCAATCAAATTGGCATCATCTAATTAACACACCCAAACTAAGTAACAGCATAAAAACAGTAAAATTCCTGTAAAACAGAACGGGCGACAGAAGCAATTGCCACCATCTGCGCTAAGGTGTTTCTTGGGGGTGACATAATCCAGCAATTCGTTCGAATTTATCAAAATTTCAGACCAACACAACTAACAACAGATAAAAAAATAAATTATATGCGAAACAACATGGAGCATTTCATGCTAGATATCACAATATCATACCTTCCTCTAGACCAGGAGTTTCGGTATCCGGAGGGAATATAAGAGTAACATGAATGTCATCCCCAATAACCTCTTGCTGCAATGCTTCTGCTAACCCTCGTAGCGCAAACTTACTAGCCGAATAAGCTGTGTAACCATAAATACCCACCTACCCACAAAGTGATTCCATGTCAACAATTCATCTTCAGAACAACAAATTCCAATAGCCAAAACAGAGCAAAAAAATGCACCATTCAACATTCAACTATAGCACTTAGCAATGTCACATTCATCAATCCAAATTCTATAAGTATTACATTCAACACTAATTAACAAATATAATTAAAAGTCAAAGCTTTAAAATATTACACTGAAAAAGCAATCAATTTTATAGTACCTGACCGGCTTGAGAGGACATGAGAGCGATGGAAGCGGGACCGCCGTTTGGTCTCTTCTTCATTTGCGGCAGAGCAGCTTTGATCATATTGAAACTGCCTATCAAGTTGACATCGATCATGAATTTGATCTCGTCCAGCTCCTGGTTTTCCAATTCTTGCGCCACGAACACGCCCTGGTTGACCACCAGCACGTCGACGGGCCCCGCCTTGTCGACCGCTTTCTTCACGGCGTCGAAGTCCCTGACGTCCGCCGAGAACGTCGCGACCTCGATACCGGTGGCGAGGTGGATCGACTGTTTGGCTTCCTCAAGCTTCTGGAGGGACCGGGCCAGGATGGAGACGCGGGCACCTTCTTGGGCAGCGCGGTGGGCTAGGGCCAGCCCAATGCCACTGGATCCGCCGGTGATGAACACGTGGCGGTTCTTGATTGGGATCTTGACTGGCTTGGGGCGGACGATGAGGTAGAGGAGCAAGAGGAGAGAGAGAGGGAGGAGAGAGAGGAGGAGGAGCAGAGAAAGCAAGACAAGGGCCATAGCTGATCTGCAAATTCACAGCGGTGATGCGTTTGATGTGGCCGTGTGACTAAACGATTGTGTTTTGACTTTTTTTAATTGAATTTCAGAACCGTTGGTTTGTCCGCCTAGATTTTGCCACGTGACTTTCTAATGTTACACGTGTTAGTGAGCTTCTATCAAGGGTGTCAATGAGTCATCTCGGGTCGGGAAGTTCTCCACTTCTCCGCCCCGCCCGCCCCGTTTCCACCACAGTACCCCACTCCCAACCGGCTGCCTCCACCCGGTAAACACTAATGGGGACGGGGGAGATGCCTATGCCGCCACCATCTAATCCGTTTACGTGGAAAAATCTGTTTCCACTTATACTAGAAAGTGACGTATGTTCTTTGATTTATTTTATTGGACACTAAATATAACTAGATTTACAAGGAATAACTATTTTTTTTGTCCTCTTAAATAATCTGTAGCGATGAAATATTTCGTCCCTAAGGGGACAGAAACAAATATTGGTCCCTATATTATTGGATGGTAAATGAAATGTCAATTTGTTGCTATGCATGATCTATACCGACAATATTGTATTTGAGTAATGTTAGATATTCTAATTTTTTTTCTTAAATTTTGTCTCAAATGATGTGGCACGTAAGGTGTCAGCATCTTATAAATTATAAGATTATATATTAACTGATATAATATTGACATCTCATGTGCCATATCATTTGGGACAGAATTTAGGAAAAAATTTTAAGACATCTAGTATTACTCATTGTATTTTTCGTACCTAAAAAATATGTTCTTACACACCTAAGGCAGTGTTATTTGGGATGAATTATTATTCATCCCTATAGACCTTTAGGGATGACTTTCAAATTATTGAGACCAATTTTTTCCTTCCTATAGACGATTTTTCTTGTAGTGACAGAACGAATCGGGGGTCTGTTGGAACCTGTTAAGATCAAACTGTATATGGATGGTTTAGACTCGAACCCTCACCACTAACGTGATAATTCCCACGGTAAAGATGTGCACTATCACTGATGTTAAGAGGTGACGTGCGACTTTGATCATTCCATTGGGCACTAAATATAACTTGATTTACCTTTTCAAATTCATTTTGTAATATAAATTTATGCATAGAGAGTATGTAACTCTTTGTAAACTTCTTGAAACTCTTGAATTCTTTAATAAACTTTTTTGAAATATATCAAAACAAATTTCTTTACAACTATTAAAAACTTGGCATAGAAAGACTTTTTCATGGATCTTTAAGATTATGCATGTTTGTTTATATTTAAATGACTTTACAATCATGTGCCATAGATCTAACTTTTTTTTTTAAAGATATATTTATCTACATGAATTTAAAGTACGTATGGATCCTATTAAATATAGATTCACAACCCATGTTAATGAAGATATCTATATTTGAGAACTTACTCTTATAAATAGATAGTGATTGATGGATACTTTAGCAATTGATTATATAGTGTATGAATAGACTATAGAGCAGCAGTAGCAGCTAGCTGGTGACAAAAAGGTCCAGGTCATTATAATAGAGCAAGCTAAATAAAGACCTGTAAATGATCCAGATGTTTACTTTCATAACATCGGGAAGAAAGCTCCCTACACATATTTGTAAATCGAGTATGGTGGGATTCAAAATCCCCACTACAAATGCGAAAGAAGATGTGCACAACACTTGAATTAAGAGACTTGTCGAGATCAAACAATATATATGCGGTCCGGATATTTACTCTCATAACATTGCTAAGAAAACTCCACACACATGCATGTACTTATAAATCGAGAATGATGAGGTACAACAAACGTGGAAGGAGATCACTTTCGTTTAATTTTCAAAGTGAGCTGGTGATCATGTGCCCACTACTGCTCTCTCTCTGTCTCCTCTAATTTGTTCTTAGCTAGTGGGGGTTTGAGATGTGAAGAACATTTGTGTGGGAACCCACTACTACATCTCTCCATCATTTGTCTTATAATTATTGATCACCGAATGTTAGAGAGATGATTAATAAAGTACTAGACTACTAGATTTCAAAACCCTAATCAATAAATCAAAGCAAATATTCCCTTTGTTAACTAGATCTTTTAGCTTTTTCACCTACTCTTTTTTGATTTCCTTTCTCTTTGGTGTGACATTTAGGGTCCCCCTTCAAAAATTTAAAGCATAAAAAGATTAGGTTATATGATGGATACGACATGGGAAAACATTTAAAAGTTAATTGATCGATTAACTGAGGATTTGCCTGATCGAATCTTATCGAGAGTATGATTAAATGAGTGTAATTTTACCTAACGAAACATGATATGGGTTTTGAGTTCTTTGAACATGATCCCGGCCCCTATCATATGAAATGTACATGGTCATGTGAGATCATGAAGGTAGAAGAGGATTTGAAAATGGAAGTGAAAATGATGGGCAAAAGAATATGGTAAACATGATTGTTAGAAAATGACTTGAAGATGACAGACAGAGAGGATTGATTGATCGAAAGAAACATAAAGGAATGAAATGGGAAAGATCTAAAGTTGCTAATATTATTTTGGCTAATTGGCACCGATGACTCCTAAACTCTTCCAAAATATACACTATACCTCTTATACTTTTTTTTTCACCACTAAACCCCCTGAACTCTCGTTTTTTGGCAAATACTTGGGTTTTTTGCCTCCTATGAGAGGGCATCTACAGCCGGCATTTGCCAATTTGTGAGAGTTCAAGGGGTTTAGTGATGAAAAAAAAAAGTATAGGGGGCATAGTGTATATTTTGGAAGAATTTAGGGGGCATTAGTGCTAGTTAGCTCGTTATTTTTTAATTTAAAAAAAAAAAAAGAAAAAAAAAAAAAAGAAATACTTAATTAAAGTACTTTCAAAATTATAAAAAAAGAAAAGGAAAAGAAAGAAGAAACATTCTCCCACCAATCAAGTTTTCATATATAATAATTCAAAGCATTTCTTAAAAGTATTGTTAAAATTTCCAACTAATTAACCAATAAAGATTAAAGAATCCAATTCTCCATTGACTTCCAATTAAAGATGTAAGTTTCTTTTGAATGTGAAACAACATCAACATGATGATTATTAATTGAAGAAGACAATAATTAAGGTTTGGTTGATATAATCCATGATTGATTAAAAGATGTGAGAGTAGTTGAAAGTAGCTCATTCTTCTTGATTAATAGAAAAAAATCCAAGAATGAAGAGAGGACAGAGGAGCATATCTGAATATATATCTTCTTCATATATATATCTGAATATATATTTTCATGAACATCACTAAATGGAATCACAAGAAGAGGTACTTAAAATGAAATAACAAATCAATTGCATTAATTGAACATGACAATTAAGCTTAATTATCCTATATGGCTATATCATACTCAACAACAACCCTACATTTCATTTCATTATTATTACAATGGTTCCTAATCTACACAAATCATCACTATATATATGAATAAAATAATTAGTATTAATTATTGAATTATGATGATCATCCTGATAAGCCTTTTTTGGGGTACAAAGAATTATGGTTGTAAGATGATTGTTGAGAGACTGTTGTTCTTGCTTTATTATTATGATGATCATGTTGTTGTTGCCTGCTGTGGGATTTTGTAGTGTTGAATGAGCTGAATCTGCCTTGCTTGTTCTTCCTTCTCGGTTGCGAAGACTGAGGGATGAAAACACCAGTCCCTTTGCTTTCTCTTATGCAACTCTGCTGTTGATCATACAAGAATGGAGATGGTGTTGTTGTACTTGGATAGTATGCTGATGATGATCTTGAGAAAGCCTGCAAATATAATAATTTTAACACTACTTAATTAAAAACCTTAAAAAAAAAAGTAGTAGTAGTAGTAGTGTTGAAACTTGTAACTTTTAGCACAAGAAAGTGAAAGAAGAACTAACAAACCTGGAAAGAAACTGCAGGACATCTTGCAACTGGGTGTTCCTCATGATGATCATCATCATCCATAATCAGAAGAGAAATTTGCCTGCTCAAGTCTGCAAAAAACAAATCATCTTCTACTTCCATAGCTACTCAGAACCAGTACTATAATTTTACTTCTCTTGTTTTTTTTTTTTTTTTTTTTTTTTTTTGTCTTTTTTTTCTTTTCTTTTTCTCCAATGCAATGGGGGATACAAGAGTTATAAATAGGGAGAGATGGAAGGGTGGGAGGGGCAGTGACTCCAGTGAGTGAAACTTGAAATGGTGTGTTTGTGTATGCATGTGGGGTGGTGGGGTCTGATTGGCAGTTGGCCAATCTGGCTAAAAACCCCCCACAACCCCACAAGAATCATGAAGTTGTGTTACTTAGGATGATATTATCCAGTTGTGGGTAGGAAAAAAAAAAAAAAAAGTGGATGAGGAGGAAGCAGCAAAGCAAATTGAAGCAAACAGCCCACACTACGAAATCTAATCCAAGATTTCTTCAATCTCTCTCTAGTCTCTAGCATACTTGGTTGTAAATGAGTGGCTATATATCACTCTTAGCTACAAATATATCCTTTTCAATCCTTCAAAAGGTAACAAAAACTCCTTATCTGATATCTTGGTATATAACTTGTAGTCTAGTTTGCTTGATAGTCACTGAGAAACAATTCAGTCAACTTTTAGTTGGCAAGAGGATCTATGTATATAGATCTTGTTGATACTTTGTAGTAGGGCCAATAAATATACTTGAAAACCTTTCAAATTTCGGTTATTATTAGTTAATTTAAAGGCTGCCTCATGTTTCACTTAACCATATTTTATATAAACAATCTTATCTCCGAACTGTAGGTTCCGATAAATCCCTGATCTTATCGTTCGGTGTCAAAAAACTCTCTTATTGCTTTCTTCTTTTTAGCTTAATAGATAGCTGAACTACATGTACTTTATCTCTATCTCCATCTCTCTCTCTCTCTCTCTGGAAAGCCAAGAAAGTTGAATAATAATAGGATGTGATTTGGTCCACACGGTTTTGCTGGTTGGCTCAAGGGACCCCTCCCCACATGATGGTGCATGGATCTTCATGACCCCTCCATTCGATTTCCAGTCTTTTTTATAGCCATCAAAAAACAGCAAACATTATCTCTATCTATCTATACAATATATATACTAGATTTTAATTTCCTTAATTCTCGGAGTGGAGTTCTTTCAGGTTTATGAGTAGTGACTGCCACAACAACTATTGAAATCACGTCATGTGACATGAAAATCGAAAATCGATCATCTTTAATATGCACCCACCCAGTTATAAATATCATGACATATGGTATGAAAATCATTCCGCTGTGGATTAAAGTTCATGATTTGAAATATTACCTTAATACATATCATGTTAGTGAATAATTATTAACAGCAAAAGAAGAAGGTTTACAGAGGAATTGCTCCAATCATTTCTATTTTTTATTTACTGCAATTTCAAATTGAGTGCAATTATGCTAACAGAGTAGGATCAATATGAACAGAAAAACTATGTTCATATCATTGTTCTCTTGGTAACAGAATCACATCATAAACCGGATCTTCGCATAATCAAATTTCAAAAAAAAAATAAAAAAAAAAAATACTACCAAGTAACTAAATTATCGAATCCTCACTTGCTTTCCACCTTTTGCTGGGATAATTTAAGTGGTGTTGGTTTCGAGTCAACTTACGCCCCACCAGCGGTATCCATATCTGTAACCCCATCAATTGCCTTGAAAACAACACGTAGTTTTCTGAGACAAGAAGATTTCTTGCCATCCTTGCTGGTTGTGCCGGTCACATGGATGGTGTCCTTGGCTACTTTATCCATAAGCTCATAAAGTGGTAGACTTAGGTTTGATCGAGTCATCTCTTCCAGAACAGGTGGTGCCTGCATGTACAGATTCTTCCCTCGATGTGAGACGCTTGCTTTTGATAATAGCAGCTTTGGATGATCTTCGAGTAGATTAATGAACTGCATCAACAGAAAGTACAGTTAGTTTTGTACAGATTTTTTGGTAGCAAAAGATCAAATAACTTTAGGAAGAAAACGGAGAATAATCATTCCATTAATGAATCACAGAACTTGTTTCTTGATAAGAGAATCATAGAACTTGTTATCAAAGAATGGCCATTTTAAATTGCCAGAAAGCACCAGAGAATTAGCAGGTATTAACCTAAATAATGAACTTCAAAGAGAATAATTCCCCAGAACAAAACATTCCTCTTTTTCTAGTTCTTTTAAGCTTAAATACCCGTATATGAATTATCAGAAATTGTAAGAAAGTTTTCGATCAGAGCACATTTTTCCTGTAAAACACGTACCCATTTATTACGTGTTTTAATACTTATCTCTACATTCAGATCGGCTCCAATAAACTCGTCAATAGACAAATTAAACATGTCAGTTATTAGCTTAGATTCAGATGTTCTTAAAGACTTGAGTGGTTAAAGCACAATTTCCACTTTATCCTTGGGAACTAACACTATCAAATTATTAGAATAAACTAATGAAATGAAAATAATATCATCATAAATTAGATTTTGACTCTCGGGACAGGCTGAATTAGTCAAATAATTCCTCTAGTAGACCTCAATTTCTCAAAATAAGACACAAAAAGGGCAAAATTAAGCCAACCCAAAATTCAAGTGCTATGCCCTAAGTCACCACAACTAAACAAGTGACCTAATAAGAATGAAAAAGAAAGCAACTTATTACAATGTCCATCTTCACTAAACATCAATGTGCAGTAAGAAAATAATGACCCGGAGAAATAGAAGATAACCTTTTCTAAAGTAACCGAAGCGTCCAACTCAATAAGGACCCCTGGACCACACACAAGACAGTCCTTGTCCTTCACAAATTCAGTCACTTTTATGTGTAGACCTGCCACACCATTATACCTGCAGAAAATGAAGAGAATTAATACAGTTTTTCTACCTCAGTACACCATTATAGCCCATTTAAAAATTAAGCACTGAATTTGTTTTCTATCTTAATGAGACTATATTAGTAATACTTTTCAGAGTCTGAGTAAGCTTTAAATATAATGAGGCTCATATGCAGAGTATCAAGTTTACCAGATAAGGAAGAAAGTAAACACATGGATGAATGCTTTAAAATCTTATGGCAACGGAGCAATAAACAATTAAAAATTTAGGGAATGCAGCTTCAGCGAAACTAATTTACAAGAAAATAGTAAATGATTTGGACCTACGTTAGGTAGTTTGCTAGAGTCTTGCTGCATCCTGATGCAATCTTCAAGGTTTCAAGTGCACAGGCCGCTGATATAATCGCATTGGTGGAAGCAATAGCTGGTATAATATTTTTGACAACACCCTGTAAAAATAAAGATTGTCACTAAACGGGAACTCAACATCAAATAAGTGGGAGCCAATTGACATGAAATTAATGGCATAAAAAGCATCAAGCCCAAATGTTATTATGGGAGTTAAAAACCATATAGATTTTGAAAATACATAAAGTAAGCACCCAACTCAAATACTAGAAATCTGAGTTCAATAATATTAAGTTACTTTCTTATGAATTCGTATATATATACAGTTTAAGTTAAAAGCATCAGAAGCCAAACCACATCATGATCAAGAAAAATATACAACTTTCAGAAATCATCTTTTATCCTTGCAGAATGTACTGATACCTGGGTAAGAGAATATGTAACTCCCGGAATGCCAAAAAGCTCAGCTCTCTTGACAGCCTATGAGAATGGAATATTGGTAGCATTAGTAGAAGGACCAACAATGGAAATCAATATCAAAGAAAAATCATTCCATAGCTCCAAAATAACCTTGTCATAGACCCACTTCATATGTTCTGGGTCATCTGGATCAAAAGCCTTTCCACTATGAACCTGCAAATATTAAGTTTGATGAGTAACAAAAGCAGTATGCTCAAACCATAACTTTTGCAAAGAGAAAGAAGCAAATATAACCAACACATTACCTCGTCCCATTTGATTAAGTGGGCATATTCAATACAATGTGCAGCAGTTCTAGGGGTTTCTGCAAGAGTGCACAATGGAAACTTTACTTGAGGAGGGAAAAGCCAGATTGTACACTCAAAACATGGTGTGACCCCCGGCATAATCAACCTTGCATGGCCCTTGAAACCTTCAGTCCCGCCATCTACCATGGGTTTAATAGTTTCTTCTCGTGGCTTGTCATCAGAATCATACTCTAAATACCCCAGAAGAAGATGAGACACACTACATAAGATCAAGCAGAATATAGGATGTACTTCAAAAATTGACACTTTTTGTTTTTTTTTTTGTTTTTTTTTTTTTCCAATGCATGAGGCATGATGTGGATTAAAAATAATTAAATTCATAAACTTGAAAAGTGGATTCACGAAGGGAAAAAAATTATCAAGGCAAAAGAATTAAAGGTTCGTAAACCTTGCAAGGCATAGTTCAGGTACAGAAAAATCCGTAAGCAATTGCTTATGCAGATACTCTTATGTATATCATTGGTAGAAAGCCCATTTATGACCATTTGACATAAGGTTTCATCAGACATGCACGAAGTGATTCACAACCAGCAGTATGTGTATTAGACTTAAACAGCAAAAAATTATAGGACCAAACCACATAAACTATAGCAAAATGAGCTTCTCTCATCCATTCATCTATGGTAATTCTAAGGCCTCAAGTTTCTTGAGATTCATGCAAGAAATGTTAAGCTTTCCCAGCATCATGCCTTATGGCTTTCCTTGCGCAAAACAAGGTCATGGACTCATTGTATACATAACATGTCTTCATACTTCACCTTGTGACAGGAAATTTTTTTTTCCTCCAAATGTTGCCTAAATTAATATTAAACCTCAAAAAGACACTTAATCTTTATAACAATGATGAAGGTTAATGGACTTATATTACAAATTAAAACAATGCATGGAAAAGAAAAAAGCTAGATGGAGCAATCTATAGTCAATATATATGAGGTCCAGCACCAAGAAATATAAAAAAAGAAATGATACAGTTAACTTCACACCAAAACAAATCATGAAGAGAAACAGAGAGATAAAAAACGCACCAAGAAAACTACAAGCTACAGAATTTATGTAGCTCCGAGCCTCAATGGAGTCAAGGCCAAGGACAATGATATTGAAATCGTTATAAAATGGAATTTCTTTGTCCTCAATCCGGCAAAAATGAGGCACAATATTCACACCACTAACTCTTTCCATGACACGCTTTGCTGCCACCTCAGCCTTTGGCTTACCAACATCTTCCACTCTACAATAATAACGCCAACATTATCGGAGATTTTCCAAAATAAAATTAAATATCTCACAACTTATAAACAATTATAACCACTCATTGAAATACAACAATTTAACAAAGATGACTCAACAAATGATTAGTGAGCAAGACGGTGTTCTCTATTTTTTTAATATCATCCTGAAATCTCTAAAGGTGATTCTCTCTCTCTTTTTTTTTTTAAAAAAAATCTAGAATAGTTGAATTCTCTAAAGATGATTCTCTCTCTTTAAAAAAAAAATAAATAAATAATCCTGAATTCTCTAAATGTGATTCTCTCTTTTTTCAATATCATCTTGAATTCTCCAAGGGTGATTCTTTTTCTTCCACAAATAAGATACCAGCTTGGTCCTGCCTAAGTTTTCTCGTCCTTAACACTAAGCTACTTCCACAACTACTATTTGTGTAAGTCTCCTCAATAAGCATATATGTTTCACCTTCTAAGTTCTATGCATGACATATCATAACTTCTTCCCAGACAAGTACCATCTTTTACTATAGTCAATTGTTAATTAGTGGACACTAATGCCAAGTTTAAGAACGATATCAACTACTTCTTACCATGACAAAAATAGTCTTCAAGAACATCCCATGTTTTCTTTCTCAATTTAAATTTTTTTTTTTTTTTTTTTAAAGGGAAATAGATGAAAAATAGTTTCCACACACACATTACTTTATGTATAGTCTCATTTATAAAACTGGTAAAATTATAACAAATTGGGTATTCAGTTTTCAACCAAAAATCACTAAAACTGCACCCGGTACTTCTCACTTCTCATTAACCTCACAAGGCTCATCGATCCTCTATCTATCTCATAAACATTTACTTCAGCTAAGCTAACACTCAATTGTTTTTCCTGTTTATGATTAAAAAAAAATGTTCTTGGAAGTTTTAGCACCCAAGTCTCTTTCTCTTAGATTGGTGTGACCAACTCAACTTCATGTTCAGTAAGAAATAGCAATATAGTTATACCTCAAAAATCGATATGAGTCTAATTTTCAATAAACAATTAATCGGCATATTTTGAAGTAATCCCAAAATAATAGCAACGTAAATAACCAAAAAAACAATATTCAATTGATTGAAATAGAAAGGAAAACCTGAAGAGGAATTGGCGATTGAGATTGGTAACTTCGATGCGGTCCATATCAATAACGTCTATGTTCTTAAAACCAGATAAAGCCAGGTCTTTTAACAATTCACAGCCTAACCCACCAGCTCCCACCACCAAGATTCGCGCATACTCTTGTAGGTCATCTCTCAACTGCAACAAATAAACCCCCCCCAAAAAAAAAAACTTTAAAAACACAATAAAATTTGAAAAATTAAAAATAAAAACCGCCATGCAAGTGTTCGATAAAATGCCACATAGAGATGAGAGAGAGAGAGCTGGGAGGATTACTTCCGCGCCGGGCTCGAAATTGGGACCGACGAGATTTCCGTTTCGGAGAAGGAGTTTGTCCAAGTCTCGTGATCGACTCGGTGGAGCGACAGAGTCAGCCATTCCAAAAAAATTAAAAATAAATTAATCTGTATAGCAAGCAATCTGTCACTGGCTCTCTCTTGTTGTGTTTTTGCTCAAACGATTTTTTGTGTTGTATAATAATTGAATTTGTCTGAGAAGCACGAAACCTTACGAAAATACGCTGTTTACGTGGACTGGGGAGACCAGAGACGAACTGGTAGCTTTACTTTTACGCTTGGAGTGTGAAGCATTTAAAGCTGTGCCCAGATTCGATCACGAGAAAAATATTATGGGCTCTCTATGGGCCCATTAAAGTTCATGTTAAGAGAACATTGAAATATTGGCTATGGACCTGCTGAGTGTACCCCACTTAGAATTAACCGGTGTCATTATAATTGGATACAATGCATTTAGCAATGTGATTTATTTCATATAGGATCGGATCAGATTGGATATTTCGGATTCGGTTTCAAACCGGTATAGGATTTTGGTTTCGGACTCAGCAAATTTTTGAATTCGGATTTATCTGGTCCGTATAAGTATTTTCCTATATGCCATATCCGAAAATCGGATTTTGGTAGAATCATATTCTTTTTTTTTTACCCGATTTACAACTCTAGCACTACCCAATTTTTATTTTTATTTTTTTTAATAAAAAAAATTAGACTATTGAAAATTGTGGAGAAAGATACGAATGATATAACTAGATCAGATAATTTTATGTATGTACGTGAGGGTCGAGAGGTTTATCATTGAACCATGTCAACTTCGTCTAACATATTCATTAAAAACAAGAATAAATGTTAGATAAATGTTCAAATCATGAAAATGGGCCACAACTAGGTTGAATAATTGACTTCAAAAGGACATTCAATATGATCCAAAATCATTTATCAACCTTACCTGTTTGATGAGTCTCCTTCGTTTATTATTAGGAAACAGACAAGTTAGAGGTTCCTTTCTATCTCCAACACCACATGAAACTTGATTGGATTATCCACTTCAATGAGGATAAAAAGAACTTGAATCTTGATCAAAATTTTCTATATGGTAGCTGTTGTTTGATTTGAAAATTTCAACTTTCCAGGATTCATTTCATGTTCTTTAAATAACAAAAAATAATCTTTACTTTACATGTTATTTCTGAAGAATAATATTATCCTAAATAATCACAATGAAATGCTGCCTCGTGTAAAAAAAAAAAGGAAAAACTTTCTATAGTTTCATACTTGGATTTTCTCTAAAATTAGGTCTCTTCTTTACTAATCATCAGCAAGTATCTGAAAAAAGAATCTGGTCCTCAAAACTGATCTCCATCAGTATTAAATTAAGTCTAAACCTGGAGGATTTGATCTTCCTGTAAAAACTATGACAAAACTCACTTTACATGTTGGTTTTCTGTCTTTGTTGGAGAACCCGGGTCCATTTTTATGTGCATAGAACTCCTATATACCCCCACAATGCCATTGGAATACGAGAGGCTTTCTTCAACGATCAAATCTGTGCTCTCTGCGTTGATGAGTTCAATCCATAAGTAGTAGTCTTGCGCTTTAAGAAAAGTGCATAGAGTAGCTTGTTCCAAGAATCGGGGACTCTAGGCAGACACCAGTGGCTGCAGTCCTGCCGATGGAGAGGTGCAGGGCTTTCAATGGGACCCAGATAATACAGAGACGAATGCCCGTCTTTCCTTTGAGCAGTCATATAGGTGACATTCAATATGCTGAATTTCCATGTTGTGTTCATGTGATTTGATAACACATCAGTTACAAGTTGATGTGTTACAAGTTTCAATTGGTCCCAAGTTTCGGGTGGCACCAACGATGATCCCGGCCAGCTCTGGCAATTTCTGAGTGACAGCTTAATTCCTCCAGTTCTCCAATCTCCACCTCTGTAATTTTTGTGCTTATTTAGCTCCTTAGATTAGAATGCATAATCACACATAAAAATATAATCAACACTCAATACGCAAACAAGTTGACAGCATGGTGCAAGTAAATGTCAACATGTCAATGATCCCAAAAGCTTAATTTATAGGTAATTTATTTCAACTATCGCACGCACAAAGACAATACATGTCGACAAGCTTGCATAGCTGATTTATTTTCGATATCAAAGCGTAAAAAATAAGCACATAAATCTCACCAAGTTTGCATGAAAAAGAAAAACGTGTTGCACATGAACGTGTATCAGTAGTTCAATGCTCAATCACAAAATGCAAAATGAGATGGACATGCAAAATGGAAGAAAAATAGTGTAAAGAAAAGGAGGGTATCAAAGCAAACCTGAAGTGTACAGGGGCAAACGTACGAAAGAAGACCTGAGTCTTGTTTGTATTCACTTCATTGTGTATCCAGTGCACCACAGTTTCTATAGACCTCCGATATGCATGTTCTACTTTCATTTTCATTTTCAACTCTGCTCCTTCTTGAAAGTAACAACCCCTGATCAATTTTTAAAGAAAAATTCAAGTCGGTCAATTTAGTTGAAACTCGAAGATAAAAATAAATTGACCTCGAAGGTAGAGATATATAGATATCGCAAGCAATTATAAAATCAATGATATACTTCTTTCCTTCACAAGTGATGAAATCGAAAATGTCACACTCAATATCCACCGACTGTAAATAATACTATAATAGCAATCTCGTTAAAATCTGACTTATAATCAATAAAAAGTTGGGTCCAGCTATTATTGTTGACATAATGAAAAAGAACCCTTGCAAGCTACCACCATTTAGTTGAATCCAGGTACAAGTTCTGCTCATTCAATCATTCAATCACATTTCAAGGCTAGTGGGGACCTCTTAAACATCAAAATTGATAACAAATAATTGAGATCTTAATTCTTTCCTAAACAGCTCCTTGCCTTCAGAGATTATACAAAAAAACATATATTGAAAGCTAAAAGTATATGAAGAGCCTGATGATATAAACGAAATGGAAATGAATGCGATGAAAGAGAAGCACCGTGAGCGCCGTTGCCTCCTACTCCTATTAAGGTAGTCCTTTAATTTGAGGTGTTGATTTCCTTCAAACAATAAACAATTAATTAGAATATTTATCTTCTTCTTCTTTTTTTTTTTTTTTTTTTTTTTTTTTTTCCATTTTCAAGTGTGAGAACAATGACTTGGCAAGTTCTTCTACTGATCAGCATGAGCAGCATCAACCGAAGGATTCCATAATTGACATTAAAGAATTGGAAGAATTGATGGAATTTTTGGGAGATCATGTGGATTATAACTTGAAGGACATTAATGTACCAGTGCCTCAGTGTTGTATATTTAGGCCGGGTTCCCACATATTATAACAAAATAAATGAAGCGGCTTACACTCCTTAGGTAATTTCAATAGGCTCTCTTCATCATGATGAAAAAGAATTCATTGAGATGGAGAAACAAAAATTAAGATACATGTTAGAATTTAGTAAAAGAGTAGGTGCGGAGAAATTGAAGGAATTTAAAAGGTATATAGAAGACAATGAGCAAGACATCTGTAATTATTATCAAGAGAACTCTAGTCTTCCAAGTCCTAAATTTGTAAGCATGATTTTACGGGATGCTGTCTTCATCATTGAGGTCCTTTTGAAGGATTGGCTGCAAGATGGAACATTTGATTTTTTTCTATATACACCCACTGTGAGACTTATCATATGGCGTGACTTGCAATTACTCGAAAATCAGCTTCTATACTTTGTTCTTAAAAAATTGTTTGAACAAGGAGCCTTCCACAATGTTACAAATGAAGAGTACCCTGATTATGAATTTATGATCCGCTCTTGATTCTTTCTCACAAAATTTTCTTTTATAGCAAACCTGATGTCTTTCCAAAACCAAACTATCAAATTAAACATTACAATAACCCAAATTGCACACCCATCTCTAATCTAATTCACACCCATTTCAAATTCAAGACTTTAATGACCCACCAAATCTCAACTCATACAAAAAAAATCCAACTCAAATTTACCAAAACACATCTCAAAACTACCAAAGGTTTGGTCGATTGAAGATTTCGGAAAAGGAGACTGGTTTAAGATGTTGATAGAGGAGCTGAGGCTTTTTGATGATGATGGCGGCTAGAAGATATTGGGTTTGAGAGAAAAGAATCATTGTTTTTACTTTTGTTTATTTGTTGTAACTTGTAATATATGATGTAAAATTTGATAAATCCTTTTATTTAATGGCTAAAATATACAAAGACCAGTATAGCCCTTCATTGTTTGATGATAACAAACCATCGTTAAGTTTGAAGGGTGTTATTGTAGAATAGGGGTCGAAATTTAAATAGCACTTTATGGGGTGTTTTTTGGGGAAAAGGCACCAACTTATTAATTTAAGTTTAAAAAGCACTATTTATGGTGACCAGACAAAAATAACCCTTCATTTGTCGCTTTGTGAGAATTTTCAAACGTTGAAAGAAAAACTTTTGACTGAGAAACGGACAGACAACAGAACCAAATTCCGACGGTGAACCACCGGAACAGTAGTGATGTCGAGCAGAGTTGAACGGCGAAGCATAAGGAGTGAGGTAAGCATTTTCATTCTCGTTTTCGAATAAGATTGTGTGTTTGTTGATCAGGTTAGGTTAGGGTTTTATTTTAGGAAAAAAATTCCTTTGAAAACGATGAAGATCTGGGTTTTATTAGTTGTATCAGTTGTATCGAGCCTTTTTGTAGTTGAATCGAGCCTTTTTTGAATTTGAATCGAGCCTTTTTGTAGTTGAATCGAGCCTTTTTGAAATTGAATCGAGCCTTTTTGAACTGTGTATTGTAATCGAGCATTTTGGTGTTGTAATCGTGCCTTTTTGTGATGTAATTGAGCCTTTTTGTTTTGTAATCGAGCATTTTTGTGTTGTAATCGTGCCTTTTTGAATTGTGTTTTGTAATCGAGCCTTTTGATATTGTAATCGAGCCTTTTTGTGTTGTAATCGTCCCTTTTTGAACTGTGTTTTGTAATCGAGCCTTTTTGTGATATAATCATGCTTTTTTGAACTGTGTTTTGTAATTGAGCATTTTGGTATTGTAATCAAGCCTTTTTGTGTTGTAATCGTGCCTTTTTGAACTGTGTATTGTAATCGAGCCTTTTGGTATAGTAATCGAGCCTTTTGGTATAGTAATCGAGCCTTTTTGTATTGTGATCGTGCCTTTTTTGTGTTGTAATCGAGCCTTTTTGTATTGTAATCGTGCCTTTTTGTACTGTGATCGAGCCTTTTTGTACATTTATGTCTAGCCTTTTTGTACTGTAATCGAGCCTTTTTGAATTGTTTTCGAGCCTTTTTAAATTTTGTATTGTGATCGAGCCTTTTTGTATAGTGATCGAGCCTTTTTGTACTGTGATCGTTCCTTTTTGTACTTATATGTTTTTTTTTCTGTGAATATGCAGATGGTGAATCTGAAGGATTTCCTGAAAATCCCTGTGGGAGAATGGTTCCACGGAAAAATTATTCGGCATGACCATTTGAATGACATTACAGATATCCACAACGCACTTGAAAGTGTACCTGGACTTCTGAAGATGGAAGACCGTCATTGGTTTACTGAGTCCTGCTTCGGTCATTTCCTTCACATGCATCGGGAGATGCATTTTTCGGTTGGAATTGTACATCGGATGTTTTTGCGCGAGTTGCATCACGACAGGCCGGAAGATGAGATGAGATTTTTGTTGGGTAAGCATACGGTCCTGTTCTCGAAGGTTGAGTTTTGTCTAATCACCGGATTGAAGTTCAGAATCATTCCCGACCTAGCAAGTTATGAGATGGTACAAAATGGCATACACGACCGATACTTTCAGGGTCGAGTCATAGAGAATGAAGAGCTAAAGCGGTGCTGCGGAGTGGTATTTTTAATGAGCAGTACGATGCGGTGAAGCTGTCATTATTGTTTTTGCTGAACTGGATACTGATGGGGGTGGACGAGAGATATAAAATTCCATTCTGGCAGTTTCAGCTAGTTGAGGACTTGGACGCTTTTGATGCGTTCCCGTGGGGCGCATACGTGTATAGGTGGACTATATCTGGTTTGAAGCATGCTTTTGATGGTCCATGGTAGCAGTTCGAACAACGACAGCAACAACCGGCCACGGATGACACCATTGAGACGTATAACATATACGGTCTAGCACACGCATTATTGGTGAGAATTTATAATTTCCAGCCGTACTTTAATTGAAAAAATTGTATATCACTAATGTGTTATCTATTACGCAGATATTTGCTTTTGAGGTTATCCCAAAGCTTAGCAATAATGAGCACAAATGTGGGACCCGCAGGGTAATCGAGCTACCCCCTCCACATATTCTGAAATGGGAGTTGACTCAACGACCGTGGGGGAAAACGCTGGATAAGATTTTCACTGAAAAGGTAAGTATTGCTGTTGTTAATGTTTATTATTTTGAGTATGTTTACAATTACAATGATGTCACTCCGATTGCAGATGTTTGCGCGGGCTGAATTGTTACCGACGGATGCTGAGAAACGGCAACAGTACTACGAAGGCATAGACCTGGGAGGCAGTCTATATGATGATAATGCCGTAGATTTACCTCGTGACCTCCTGGATCCCGAACGACATAGGACTATCGGACCCAGTGATACGGAGGAATCGTATTACAGACCTAGTGATATGGATCATCAGTATTCTGCACCTATTGATATGGATGGCTCAGAGCCGGAGGTCGGCATTGGCAGTAGGAGTCCCACGAGATCTAGGCGGATACGATTCACTCTGCCCAGACGACCATGACCTAGACCTAGTGATTCAGACCCGGAGGGTGGCAGTCCTATTCCCGTGAGGCGTAGGCGGGTACGATTCACGTTGCCTAGACGGTCTGGACCTGAAGGTCATCAACCTGAAGGCGTTGAAGAGCATCCACAGGTACATAATCATTTTTTTAACCGCATGATTTACTTTCCATTGACTTAATAGTTTTAGTACTGACAGAGTCTGCAATCCTTTCAGAGCTGGGACAATAAATTAGCAGAAGTGATGGATGCTGTCCAAACATTACACACGGATGTCATGAATGCTATCGAAAAGAATGAAGAGAAAAGAAATGCACAGCATCTGAAGTTGCTGGCTATGATTCGAACGCTACAGGGTTCGACGTCGCAGGGTCCGCCGTCGCACGGGCGTATAGAGGAGGATCCACCGTTCGATGACCTACTATTTCATAACTATGATGGAGCATTCAGTACAGGTAGGACAGGTACTGATCATGATGAGACAGGCTCAGGGACCAGACATGGAGAGGCACATACTACAGACACAATATCCGAGCAACAGGCTCATGATGCGCTAGGACAACCGGAGGTCCCCGGTGTTACAGAGACAGCAGTACTGCAGTAGGCCCTCACCGCAGACTGCTCATCACAGCTGCTGCATAATCCTGTTCATATCCAGGAGCTCTCCACTGACCGCATGTCGCAGCGTACCCATCCAATCAATCCCAGCGACCGTAGACCTTCGGTCGACCCGGGCACAGTCGACCCCTCCAGGCGATCCTCGAGGAGAGATTTGGTTCTTCGAATTCCACCACACCGGTCGCAGGGCGATCAACAAGGACCGAGTTCCTCCTCAGACCGCACCGATCCCTATGGTTCGGAACAGACTCCCCAACCCCTAAGGCTTGGAGACCGGATTTGACGTCGAGGTTGGATGGAATGGAGCCCATACACAGACCCCTGTCTACCGAAGAGGACACGGGTGATGCCACCGCCGGCATATGAATGGAATCCACATGGACTGGTAGATCCTGAACAGCTTGCGGCGTACGAAAACTACAAAAGGAGCATGACGGGGGAATTGTAAGTATAATCTAATAAATTACATTCTGTTTATAGTTTTTTTGACAAATATGCAAGTCAGTATTATGTAACTTTTTCCCTACTTATGCAGACGTGATGTGGATATGCACGACCCAGTTGGTGTTCCTGTCACTTGGTTCCACCGGTTGCAAACCAACTTCATGGAGTTGGAGGATACGGTATGTTTCTTCCTTGAAAGGTCTTTATAAAACTCAGTCACAAATGGTTGAATCCTAACAATACAAACTGTTCAAATTTTCAGTACATTGACGCATACTTGAACATTGTCCGGAGGCGTCAGCGATTGCACCCCACTGTCTACTGTTCGAGGATCAACATACTGGATTCACAATTTTTTGTAAGTGTTAATATTATACGGTTTTCGCTTCTACATTGATGTGTTCATACATCTTCTGCCTAACATTTCGATTAATTTTCTTTCAGTCATTGTTAGATCACCAATGGGACAGAATCGGCACTGGTGAGGAGAGGAAACCCCCATCAGGTTAGTCTGTGTTCAACCACCAGTGGTCCCGTGATGAGCTTATGGTGGTCCGTAGGGACCTTTCGTTAGGGAACCGGCCATGGCAAGATGTTGACATTGTGAGTGTTTATTCGAGTTTTGCGTCCATGTGTATAATAACAAAATTTGATAACACTTTGGAGAAACACCTACAGGTTCTGATTCCTTGCAACCTTGGACGTATGCATTGGGTCATGGCCAGCATCGATCTGCAGTATGGGCACATTCTCGTGTTTGAATCGTTCAGACGGGATGTCCCATTTAGGCACATGAATGCCCAGTTTGCAAGCTTGCGCTATTTGCTACCCTCTCAGCTCTATGCGGTGCACTTTCACAGGAACAGACAATCGGGTGACAAGACTTACAAAAAGAAGGATGGGCCGTTTCGGATGTTATTCGTGTCAGCCGACCGGGTGCCCCAACAGGAAGAGGGGTATGACTATTTCAAGTTGTTATTCTATCCCAATCGGTTTTGAAATGAATCAATGCTAATGGTTGTTCATGTTTATAATTGCAGGGGAAACTGTGGTGCCCATACGTTGAAAATGATTGAGTACCTGACGGTGAACAGGGATACTTTCGATTGGACGAAAGCCGATATGCCCATCATCTGACGAAAGATGGCCGTGGAGGTTTATTATAACTCCAGGACCTTGTAGTTGTTGTACATAACATTGCTGTTGTTAATGAAATTATTCATTTTTTTTCAAGTGTTTGCAGTTCAAAGTTCAACTAAATTCAAAAATATTTTCAAACATAAAAATATTTTCGAACAAGGATCCAGTATGCCAGTAAACGAATAACTTAATTCAAATGTTTTTTCAAACATAAAATCATTCAGATTAGTTCTACATAAAAGCATAGGCTCCATTCATTCCACAGTAGAGTCCTTCTCAGGGCACGTTTATTTGTTGTGTCCAGTTGAATGACAGATGCTGCATCTACGACGGTATTCTTCGGGAACAATTCTACTGGCACCTTCATTAACCATAGGCGGGTTCGAACACCTTCTACTATTATGTCTTGGTTGTCCACATCTTTTACACGACTGTGTGGTTGTTCTCTTCGAAGATGAGGCATGTCGACCCTCCATCGGGCGACCTGATTGTCTCTTCATCTTTGGATTTAAAACAACCCAAGCTGCGATGTCGAATGGCACAACCCATGAAGAAGGATGGCCAACATGCATTATAGGAACCGAGTATGCATCAATAAGTGTTTCCCTCTTGTAGTAGTCCGCACAAAGAGATGTAAAATCCAAGTTCCGCTCCCTGTAACAATAAAAACAGTGAGATTCACGTTTAGGTACTATAAAGCGATAAATGGACAGAGTCATGTACCTTGCCGCTGCGAGTGCGTGTGAACATGGTAAAAAGTCCATTTGGAATTTGTTGCATTTGCATGTCTTCCGGGCTAAGTCAACCGTCCACTGTTTTCCCTTATGTCTGACGAAAAATATGTTCCAGTCAACTGCATTTACGGACATATAACCGTATTTCTCGACACGTTTGAGGATCACAAGATGTGCTGCGTCGGTCAATCGATGACGCATTGACCATGCATTTGTATGATGATCGTGGAACCACTTTTGTAGCATATTCCGAATGAACTCTGCCAGTGTCATCAGTGGCAGTTGCCGTGCAAATTTTAGGCATGAGTTTATGCACTCTGCAACATTTGTGGTCATCAACATATACCTTCTTTGGGGGCAATGAACACGGGACCACTTGTGTGGACCGGCATCAATGGCATAATCGTATGCACCCTTGTGCAGCCTACGCAACTCTTCCATGTGGCGATCGTAGTGGATTCCACTGTACGACCTAGCAGCGTTATCCATTATGTTGGCAACATCTTTTCTGTGGAATCGCTTCTTCATATTTTCACCAAAATGCCAGCAACATATGGTATGTGTTGTATAAGGGAACACTTTAGAAAACCCTGCTTCAATGCTTGCATGACGATCAGAAATAAAAACCAGATCATCTATATGACCAAGGGCACCTCTCAAGCATTCCAAAAACCACTCCCATGAAAGGTTGTTTTCTGAGTCACCGTACCCAAAGGCAATTGGATACACTTGTTCGTTTCCATCTTGTGCAGTTGCCACAAACATTGTACCCCCGAATCTTCCCTTCAAATGGGTACCATCAACTGCAATCACATGAAACATACACCTCTGAAAACCTTTAATTGAAGACCCTAACGACATAAAAAAGTTGAGAAATTTACCATCGTCTGCGCGCTGTAAGTCTGTGATTGTGCCTGGATTTTGCTGTTCTAGAACGTATGCAAAAGATGGCAGCAGTTGGAAACTTTCTTCATGCGTTCCATAGGTCAATGACAATGCATATTGCAGGGCATCATGTGCCTTACTGTACATGATTTGGATGCCATATATTGTTTTCATATCGGCGATTATGTCATTTGGACACATGAGACGACCATCGGCTTGTTGAAGTCTAGGTGCAACGACTTCTCTAATTGTGACTGCACTAGCTTGTCGATGGCGACGGTGAATCTCCTCCAAGGGACAGGTGTGTTCGTTGACAAAACTTCTCACTTGAAAGGAAGTCCCTTCTTCTCTCCTCACCGCTCTTAATTTCCACGTACAGTCGTCAATGATGCAAACCAGATGTAAAGTTGTCTTATTGGACCTTTTCACCTTCCATTCAAAGTTCTGATGCATCGCAAAATGGCCAATTAGCCTCTTCAAATCCTTTTTACTCGGGAAAAATTGACCCTTATAAATCATGGTTCTCGGTTCTTGCACTTCCAATGTGCTGCTTCTACCAGTACCAAACGAGTATGAATCTTCTCCCGGAATAACCCAAGTTGTCGCATTAATAGAATCAGATGTTGTCACATTATAACGGACCTCAAAAGTCCCAGGCATATCTGGTGCAGTGCCACTAACTCCTTCTACACGTCTACCATGTGTTTGCATATGTGCATGCTCTTCATCTGCATTTTGCAAATCATCAACATGTTCATTATTTGCCTCATTATCCATCTCATGGTTCGGGTAATTGTCATTGTTCTGCTCATTGTACTGCGCATCATACTGCTCAATTCGACAACCAAACACATCACCAAATTGAGTCTCAGCGGCATCTGCATGGTCGACCACAACTTGTGGGACACCAAACATGTTTCTCCCACCTTCGCTGCCACCCCTTTGGGTGAACACTTGGTTGCTACCACTAAAGGATCCTAATTGTTGGGTATTTTCAGGAGGAGGAATATCATTCCCTAACACATCTCCAGCTGTCCGCTTAATAAGACTAACACATACTTGAGGGATCATTCGATCTTCCCCTAGCATAAACTGGACATCGTCGTCATTCCTTATAAATGTGCGACACGTATTGCCAGGAACCATTGATATTGATGACAAATCAATGTTGTATTTGTTTACATCATAGTTCACAATAGTATGCACGATCGCCACCAATTCATCGTAAGTCAAATTCTTTGACACATACATTCCTCGGTTATCAAATCCAACGAACCTCTGACTTCCGTCGGATAACTGCTCCCATCGACTGTTGTAATATATTACTATTCTAACTCGATTCATGAGGCTGTCAAATTAATAATCACAAACCATTAAAAAAGACACGATTTCAATTCAAAAAGGCACGATTTCAGTTCAAAAAGTCCCGATTTCACTTCAAAAAGGCACGATTTCAAAAAGTCACGATTTCAGTTTAAAAAGGCACGATTTCAGTTCAAAAAGGCACAAATTTGTAGCAAAAATGCTCGATTCATGACTAAAAAGGCACGAAATGTTTTTCAAAAAGGCACGATTGAGGACTAAAAAGGCACGATTTTGTTTCAAAAAGGCTCGATTCATGACCAAAAATGCATGAAATATTTTTAAAAAAGGCATGATTGAGGACCAAAAAGGCACGATTCATGACCAAAAAGGCTCGGAAAAAAAAAAGTTCTTTAATTATCACAATGGCATCAAAATGGCTTCAGGTTAACAAAATACTATCAGTTCAAAAAGGCACGAATTTGTAGCAAAAAGGCACGAATTTGTAGCAAAAAGGCACGAATTTGTAGCAAAAAGGCTCGATTCATGACCAAAAAGGCACGAAAAATTTCTCAAAAAGGCACGATTGAGGACCAAAAAGGCACGATTCATGACCAAATAGGCTTGAAAAAAAAAATGAAAATGATTGAGGACCAAAAAGGCACGATTTTGTTTCAAAAAGGCTCGATTCATGACAAAAAATGCACGAATTTGTTTCAAAAATGCTCGATTCATGACCAAAAATGCTCGAAAAAAAAAATGAAAAGTTCTTAAATTATCACAATGGCATCAAAATGGCTTCAGGTTAACAAAATACTAAAATGTGACAAAATTCAAACAAGCAGGATCAAGAAATATTACCTTATTTTATTGAAGAAGAAAGTCGGGGCAAGACCTTGAACTTTTATTTTTAGAGAGAGAGAGAGTAACTGAGTTAAATCATACTCTGGTTTTTGTTGCAAGTGTGGAGAGAAAAGACCAAACAGAATAACATAAATCATTAACCAAGGGCAATTTTGGTAATTTACCATAATAGGTGCCTTTTAAACTTAACTTATTAACCCACTGACATTCTCACCAACTCAGTTTAAAAGAGTGACAGTTCTCACCATTTCCACTTGTGGAATACCCAAACTTTTCCATCTAGATGTCCGGAGGCTAAACCTCAGGGGAGCCAGTGTAATTTCCCCAAAAATTAATAAACAGAGAGAGAGAGAGAGATGAGACTTGAGACTTGAGACTTGAGAGTGAATGTCCTGCATGAGACACGAGAGAGGAAAAAAATAATTAAGGAAAGAAGGAGAAGAAAATCTAAAACTTAAATAAGGGATATGTGGTTTAATCTAAACCATCGAAAATGGTGATGTTTGTTTCGAAATATGATGGCTTTGGAGATTTTTCACTATCCAACACAAACTCATATATGCAACTATGTTGTTGTGATGGATTTCCTAATCAATATGCCAAAGGATGTAGATTTGCTTGTTGAGAATGAAATTATTGTCAATTACTCCGGCGATAATGAAGCGATAGTCAAGATATTCAAAAGACTTTGCTCAAACATAACAGTAAGTAATTCTTGTTATTATTTAATTGTCAAGAAAATGAAAGCATACTGTTAAGTATCCATTGAACCATTTGAGGGCGGCCACCTTGATTTGGATAGGCACTGCAACTTTTCTCGTAATACTCACTGTGATACAAACCATTTGCTCTATTAAACAAGTCTTCTAGGGAAACATAATGAGGCATCCATAAACTGTATTGGAGGAGGCCGGTCTACTTTATATTTATATATATATTAAGACTGAACTGTTTTTTTATGTTTTCATGATTTGTGTTTTTGCATTTGATGCCTGTATTTTAATATTATTAAGTTTGGAATTGAAAATTCTTCTTCTCTAACTAATTAATATATCACGTATTTGATGGGTTTTAGCTTACCGTCTCATTTATACATGGGCTAAGTTTTGCGATGAGCCCTTTTTGCAAGTGTGTTGATGTTACATGTAAGATAAGATATTTTTAACTAAGGGGGGTGTATTCAATTAGGATTCTTGAGGACATTTAAAGACATTATAAATCCTGGTGTATTCAATTTGGACATTTAAAGACTTTAAAAGAGTCCATATGAATCCAGTGGTATTCAATTAGGATTTATATGGACTTTTAAAGAATCCTTCCAAATCCAGGTGTATTGAATTGGGACTTTAAAAATGTCTACAAGAATCAAGGTGTATTCAATTAGGACTGGATTTTAAAGGATTTTCTTAGGTCATAGATTTTGATGGATTTTGGTGGACTTGATGGTGAGAGATATAAATATCAAATGTCATAGTATGTCCAGCCTTCTCCCCAAAGATTTTGGTGGATTTTGCTTTCGCTCTCTCTCTCAAAATAGAAACGAAAAGCACTAATATGTAAAAATTAAAAAAACCGATGCATATGAGAATAATAAGCTTCCATCCCTAGCGTGTTCTGTGAATTAAAAAGGAAAAAAAAAAACTGTACATAATTATATATGTGAGAATATGTTGCAGACTTGCAGTCACATAATTATATATACAAGTAAAAAAAACTTGCAGTCACATGATGGTTCGTTTTTTGCATTTATTCAGCTGTTCTAAGCTTGGCCTTTGTTTCATATGGTTAGTGTTGTTATGTGGCAGGTGTTGCTTGGGGTTGTGCAGGGGGTGATGTTTGGTGTCTTGTTTGGTCAGTGTTGTGAGGGTCTGTTATTGCTTGGTGTATGCTTCTTTTTGGGTTATTTTTGGCTCTCCTGCTGCTCTTTGGGGACCGCTAACTGTTATCTCCATTCTCGGGTTGTTTAGTTTTTGTTTTGTATGGCTGTATGTCCTCTCTTTTATATTAATAATACTTATGCAGTATCAAAAAAAAAAAAGAGTACAAAACTCACTACGTGCCAAAACTGCACAAAACAACACCAAATTAACCTGTAGAGCCTTCAATCAAACACAAAAATGTTCACTCTTTATTAGCATTTTTTTTTTGTTGAAAAACTCTTTATTAGCATTTTATTTTAAAGAAAAATAATTCATAGTACTGCATGCAAGCAGTGCCTTTACGCAAATAAGCCTTTGCCAATTTTGGGTTCAATTTAATCGCTTTGTTTGCATCAGCAACAACCTCAGACTATATATATACGCAAATATAGATTGACTGGTGTATCAAATTTTGCTTATTCCAACTTCAAAGGTTTTTTTGATAATTAGCCATAATTAGCTTACTATTGATAAGTCAGAGATAACAAATCCATGAAAATCCTTGGATGTCTAAACAAATCCTTAAATGTCTGAGATAGATGTCTAAACAAATCCATAAATGCCTGAGATGGATGTCTAAACAAATCAATGAAAGTCTATGTGGATTTATAAAAGTCTATAGAAATCCATGAAAATCTGTCACTTAAAAAATGTCTTTAAATGTCTTTAAATGTCTTCAAGAATCCTAATTAATCCTAATTGAATACACCCCCTAATTTTTCTGAACAAAATAATTAAGCATTGTCCTTTTTCAACCTTTTTTTTTTTTTTTTTATTAATTTGGTTACAAATGAGAAAAATTCTAAAGTTTCTGTATTACTTAACCGGGTGGTTGCATCAATTTTCTTGTATAGTCAAATCATTGCTATAAATCTATAATATATTTCATTGTATCATCAGACTTTTTGCATTGCTATAATTTCATTGTAGTCCAGTGAAATTATCAAACTTGATAGGGTGGGTGGGAGGAATCAAGTTCCCTCAAGTTCCCTTTTATAAGGGAACTTGATTCCTTCCACCCACCATAAGAATCAAGTTCCCTAAACGGTTACTGTAAATATAAGTGGCAGGATAATAAGAGAAGACATATAATCGAAGAGAGAATTAAAGGGAGAGAGTACATACACACATATATTTTCTAGTGTAGCATCCAAGAAGTGGAAATCCTATCCATCCAGATCTTCAGTTCATCATCAGAGTACGTATTTGTATTATTTTGTATTCTCATGATCAAAGACGTTGGTTTAAATAGCTTTTCCTTATATTTCTAGAGTTGGTTTTTATTTTTAACTTTCAACGACTCTTTGTTTTTCTTTTGATCACTAGGCGATAGAAAAAACTTAGAAATGGAAGAGAAGCGCCGTGAGAGAGAAGCGCATGATGATGTAAACGAAAAGGAAATGGATGTGATAGAAGAGTCTGATGATGTAAACGAAATGGAAATATTGGAAGAGAAGCGCCGTGAGAGAGAAGCGCATGATGATGTAAACGAAAAGGAAATGGATGTGATAGAAGAGTCTGATGATGTGAACGAAATGGAAATATTGGAAGAGAAGCGCCGTGAAATATTGGAAGCGCCGTTGCCTCGTACTCCTATTAAGGTACTTTCTTTTGGTCCTTTAATTTGAGGTGTTGATTTCCTTCAAACAATAAACAATTAATTAGAATTATCTTTTTTTTTTTTTTTTTTTTCCATCTTCAAGTTTGAGAAAAATGACTTGACAAGTTCTTCTAGTGATCAGCATGAGAAGCATCAACCGAAGGATTCCATAATTGACATTAAAGAATTGGAAGAATTGATGAAATGATTGGGAGATCATGTGGATTATAATTTGAAGGACATTCATGTACCAGTGCCTCAGTGTTGTATATATAGGGTTCCCAAAGATCTTCGCAAAATAAATGAAGCGGCTTATACTCTTCAGGTAATTTCAATAGGCCATCTTCATCACGGTGACAAAGAATTCATTGAGATGGAGAAACAAAAATTAAGATACTTGTTAGAATTTAGTAAAAGAGTAGGTGCGGAGAAATTGAAGAAATTTAAAAGGTTTATAGAAGACAATGAGCAACACATTTGTAATTCTTATCAAGAGAACTCTAGTCTTCCGAGTCCTAAATTTGTAAGCATGATTTTACACGAGATGCTGTCTTCATCATTGAGGTCTTTTTGAAGTATTGGCTGCAAGACGGAACATTTGATTTTTTTCTACATACACCCACCATGCTAAATGCCATAGATCATGAATTGCAATTACTCGAAAATCAGCTTCCATACTTTGTTCTTCAAAAATTGATTGAACAAGGAGCCTTCCACAATGTTACAAATGAAAAGAACCCTGATCATGATCCGCTCTTAATTCTTTCTCACAAGTTTTTCTTAAATAGCAAACCTGTTGTCTTTCCAAAACCAAACTATCAAATTAAACATTTCACCGATTTGAGGAGATACTTTCTGTTGAAGAATTTCTGTCCAGAGGAGGAACCAGGAGAAATGAGAGATTTACCTATTGCAACCAAGTTACATAGGTCGGGAGTCAAGTTCAAGATGGGAATTGAAGACTCACTTGAAATAAGTTTTAAAGATGTTAAAAATGCAATACGAATCCCATACTTGAAATCATGTGAACTACCAATCCCATGGATCAAAGAACTTGAGTTACAAATCTCACGCTTTGAAGTACACGATTATACAGAATGTCTATATCGAAACATGATGGCCTTGGAGCAGTGTCATTATCCAGGTGAAACTCATATATGCAACTTTATTCTTGTGATGGATTATCTTATCAACACCGTAGAAGACGTGGATTTGCTTGTTGACGAAGGAATAATTGTCAACTGTTAGATTATAACATAAACAATGTTGATGCACATTAAAGGAAATTGTGGCGCCATAACAAGAATGGTTTGGTGCCATCTCTAACTAACTTTATCTGTAGAATCTATGAGAGCCAATCAATGTGCCACATCAGCTCTAAGGTCTAACAGAACATATTATCTGTATATATACACACTTCAGTGTAAGATTCATTTAATCAATCAATAACAAAAAGTTACACAGGATATTTTCTCTCGTTTCTCCATTGAAGCTTGACTTCAAGCTTTCTCTGTTTTTCTCTTCTTTTCAGTTTTCTTTCTTTTGTTTTGCATTCACATCAACAATCTGGGCGACAATGCTGCAGTAGCGAAGATGTTAAACAATCTCTTCTTAAAAAATTATAAAAGGCTCAACTATTTGTTTTGGGTATTAGTCCAAATGTTTGGGATCAAAGATGCCCATATTAAAAAGCTGAAAAGTTAAAACGATACCAAAAAAATTAAAATTGGACCCGGTACAAATAAAGTCCAAAGATTTTGGTATATCACCTAGAGGTCCAATAGGGTTTTTTCACTTTCTTGTTCCCAAATTCTATTTCTCATTTCTTTCAACCTCTCAGCTCTCAACGAGTCAATAAGTAAACATTCCCTTTTCTCAGAGCCGGTCCTAGGGTGGTTGCACCAAGTGCAACCACCCTGAGCCCCATTTTTTTTTTTTTTTTTTTATTAAAGCTAATATGTAGAATTGGGTTTTTGGTACATAAGTTCGGGGCTGCTGTGAGTTGTTATAGTCCATAGAAAAAAGAATTGCGACTCTGAAGGGCACAATTCATTTTTTTAATTTTTTTTAATTATATGTATAGAATATATTAAAAAAATCGTGGGACTCATTTTGTGACAATATCTTATTCCTCATTTGACATGTCATGGGGCCCATTTTTCCTAATTTTTACGTTTTCGCCCTGGCCCCAAAAATGTCAGGGTCGGCCTTGGCGATAGTCAAGATATTCAAAAGACTTTACTCAAACATAACCGTAAGTAATTCTTATTATTTAATCGTCGAGAAAATGAAGGCATACTATAAGTATTCATGGAACCATTTGAGAGCGGCCACCTTGGCTTGGATAGGCACTGCAACTTTTGGTGCTACTTTTCTTGTAATACTCACCGTAATACTAACCATTTGCTCTATCAAGCAAGTCTTCTAGGGAAACACAATGGGGCATGTTCATAAACTGTATTGGAGGAAGCCGGTCTACTTTATATATTATTAAGATTGAACTGTTTGTTTATGTTTTCATGATTTGTGTTTTTGCATT
Source organism: Acer yangbiense (assembly GCA_008009225.1). Lineage (NCBI taxonomy): Eukaryota > Viridiplantae > Streptophyta > Magnoliopsida > Sapindales > Sapindaceae > Acer > Acer yangbiense. Next base: position 6,950,434 of record CM017761.1, on the reverse strand, counting down.
TGATGCTTGTAATTTAATATTATTAAGTTTTGCATTGAAAATTCTTCTTCTCTAACTAATTAATATATAGGGTAAATTACACTCACACCCTTAAGGTTTGAGGCAAAGACACTTAGATGGAAAATTTTAGTTATTCTACACTCACACCCCTATTTGACCATTGTAAGGTCCAAAATGCCCTTGGGTGTTAGTGTAAAAAAACTTTTATTTTTTATTATTATACAAGGGCATTTTCGACAATACAGGGGTGTTAGTGTAGAATAACTAAACTTTTCCATCTAAGTGTCTTTGCCTCAAACCTTAAGGGTGTGAGTGTAATTTACCCTAATATATATATCATTTATACATGGGCTTAGTTTTGCGATGAGCCCTTTTTGCCGTGAAATGGAAGTGATAGAAGAGTCTGATGATGTAAACGAAAAGGAAATGGATCTGATATAAGAGTCTGATGATGTAAACGAAAAGGAAATGAATGCGATGAAAGAGAAGCGCCGTGAAATATTGGAAGCGCCGTTGCCTCCTACTCCTATTCAGGTACTTTCTTTTGGTCCTTTAATTTGAGGTGTTGATTTCCTTCAAACAATAAACAATTACTTAGAATTATCTTCTCTTTTCTTTCTTTTTTTCCATCAGCATGAGCAGCATCAACCGAAGGATTCCATAATTGACATTAAAGAATTGGAAAAATTGATGGAATTTTTGGGAGAATATGTGGATTTTAATTTGGAGGACATTCATGTACCTGTGCATCAGTGTTGTATATATAGGGTTCCCAAAGATCTTCGCAAAATAAATGAAGCAGCTTACACTCCTCAGGTAATTTCAATAGGCCCTCTTCATCATGGTGAAAAAGAATTCATTGAGATGGAGAAACAAAAATTAAGATACATGTTAGAATTTAGTAAAAGAGTAGGTGTAGGTGTGGAGAAATTGAAGGAATTTAAAAGGTTTATAGAAGACAATGAGCAAGACATCCGTAATTGTTATCAAGAGTACTCTAGTCTTCCGAGTCCTAAATTTGTAAGCATGATTTTACACGATGCTGTCTTCATCATTGAGGTCTTTTTGAAGATTTGGCTGCACGAACGAACATTTGATTTTTTTCTAAATACACCCACCGTGATAGTTGTCATAAAGCATGACTTGCAATTACTCGAAAATCAGCTTCCATACTTTGTTCTTCAAAAATTGGTTGAACAAGGAGCCTTCCACGATGTTACAAATAAAAAGTACCCTGGTTATGATCCGCTCTTGATTCTTTCTCACAAGTTTTTCTTAAATAGCAAACCTGATGTCTTTCCAAAACCAGTCCATCAAATTAAACATTTCACCGATTTGAGGAGATACTTTCTGGTAATGAATTTCCGTCCAAAGTAGGAACCGGGAGAAATAAGAGATTTACCTATTGCAACCAAGTTACATAGGTCGGGAGTCAAGTTCAAGATGGGAAGTGAAGACTCACTTGAAATAAGTTGTAATGATGTTAAAAATGCAATACGAATCCCATACTTGAAATCATGTGAACTACCAATCCCATGGATCAAAGGACTTGAGTTACAAATCCCACGCTTTAAAATACACGACCACACAGAATGTCTGTATCGAAACATGATGGCCTTGGAGCAGTGTCATTATCCATTTGAAATTCATATATGCAACTTTATTCGTCTGATGGATCATCTTATCGACACCGTAAAAGACGTGGATTTGCTTGTTGACGAAGGAATAATTGTCAACAGTCTGGGCGACAATGCTGCAATAGCGACGATGTTTAACAAACTCTGCTTACAAATCGTACACTATGGCAATCCTTCCAAATCCTACAACATTAGCAAGAAGCTGAAAGAACACTATGGCAATCGTTGGAATCACACCATGGCGACCTTCAAAACTGTATACTTCAGTGATATCTGGAAGGGAACTGCAACTGTTGCTGCAGCTATACTCCTAGTGCTCACCTTCATCCAAACCGTATTTTCTATTGTGAAATGACTATCCTAGCTAGGTTCAATGTGATTGTGTTGTGTGGTCTTGTTAATTGAATAAGAGGAGGCCTCTCTGTGTCTGCTAGCTTTACATTAATGTTGACTGTTTGTGAGTATCTTGTGGTATGTATTTTTGCATTATAATTTGATGCTTGTATTTCAAATTCTGGTGTGTATTTTAGTAACTTTTGAGTTAGTTTTTTTTTTTTTTTTTTTTTTTTTTTCTAATTTTAGTAACAATCAAACCAATTTTAAAATTCGGATTCGGATCTCATTTTATATATAATTCGGAGGCTGTTAGCAAAATAATTTTATTAAAGCTTTTCATAATTGTAAAATAAGTCCAAATTTTATAAAAAATGAATTGGAAAAATAAGCCTAAATCTGGGGTAAGTGTGCATAATTTATTCTCAAATATATTGAATACTTCGGTGGTGGCCTCCGTACAAATTCTTTTGTTGTTTCGATTTCGTTTTTTCTTCATCATTTTGATAGAGTCATTTGATTGATTGATTATCAAAATTGCTAATCTTGTATACAACCAATTTGGCTGAATGGAAGCGTGTATTGCTACTGACCATGGATTAAAGTGTTTCTAGGTCATTATTAATTCAAGCTACAGTGTATTGTTTTTAGGTGAATTAGATTGTTGTTTTTTAAAGAATCATTTGATCATAATGAAGTTGTTGATTTCGGGAATAATTGTTACATTTCCGTAACTACAAGCTACAGAATTTATGTAGCTACGAGCCTCAAGAGAGTCAAGGCCAAGGACAATGATACTGAAATCGTTATAAAATGGAATTTCTTTGTCCTCAAATGAGGCACAATATTCACACCACTAACTCTTTCCATGACACGCTTCGCTGCCACCTCAGCCTTTGGCTTGCCAACATCTTCCACTCTACAATAATAACACCAACATTATAGGAGATTTTCCAAAATTAAATTAAATATCCCACACAACCTATAAACATTTATAACCAGTCAATCAAATACAACAATTTAACAAAGATGACTCAACAAATGATTAGTGAGCAAGATGGTGTTCTCTCTTTTTTTAACATCATCCTGAAATCTCTAAAGGTGATTCTCGATCTCTTTTTTCAATATCATCTTGAATTCTCCAGGGGGGAATTCTTTTACATCCACAAAGAAGATACCAGCTTGGTCCTGCCTAAGGTTTTCTCGTCCTTAACAACTACTATTTGTGTAAGTCTCCTCAATAAGCATATATGTTTCACCTTTTAAGTTCTATGCATGACATATCATAACTTCTTCCCAGATAAGTACCATCTTTTACTATAGGCAATTGTTAATTAGTGGACACTAATACCAAGTTTAAGAACGACATCAACTACTTCTTACCATGACAAAAACAGTCTTCAAGAACATCCCATGTTTTCTTTCTCAATTTTTTTTATAAATTAAAGGGAAATAGATGAAAAATAGTTTCCACACACGTTACTTTATGTATAGTCTCATTTATAAAACTGGTAAAATTATAACAAATTGGGCATTCAGTTTTCAACCAAAAATCACTAAAACCGTGTCTCACTTCTCATTAACCTCACAAGGCTCATCGATCCTCTATCTATCTCATAAACATTTACTTCAGCTAAGATAACACTCAATTGTTTTTCCTGTTTTTGATTTAAAAAAAATGTTCTTGGAAGTTTTGGCACCCAAGTCTCTTTCTCTTAGATTGGTGTGACCAACTCCACTTCATGTTCAGTGAGAAATAGCAATATACCCTAAGTGTTGGGAACTTTGAAGCTTCTCTCACCATCATTCATTATCCTTACCATAAATGTTTGGATATTTAGATCTTTTTTTTGTCTATATTAATGGATATTCTTTAAAAAATTAATGTTTTTAATTTTTTTTCATTCATTTATTTATTTTTTAAACCCTTTATTTATTTAATTTTTTAAACTATTTATTTATTCGATTTTTTAAAACTATTTATTTATTTAATATTTTTAAAATTATTTATTTATTTTAAACTATTTATTTATTGTTTTTTTTAATATATATATATATATTTTGTAAAATATTAATTTATTTAATGAATCATATCTTTTATTTAATTTTTTTTATTTTATTAAAGTTTATAAAGTTTTTGGTTAAAAGGTAAAAAAAAATATATATGTATATAAAATAATATAATTAGGGGCATTTTAGGTATTTTAAAAGTCAAATTTAAGTCTTGGGGGTGTTAGTGTATAATAACAAAACATTTCTAGCTAAATGTAACTTGCCCAAACCTCAAGGGATTCATTGCAATTTGCCCTAACCTAAAAAACAATATTCAATTGATTGAAATAGAAAGGAAAACCTGAAGAGGAATTGGCGATTGAGATTGGTAACTTCGATGCGGTCCATATCGATAACGTCTATGTTCTTAAAACCAGATAAAGCCAGGTCTTTTAACAATTCACAGCCTAACCCACCAGCTCCCACCACCAAGATTCGCGCATACTCTTGTAGGTCATCTCTCAACTGCAACAAATAAACCCCCCCCCAAAAAAAAAAAAAAACACAATAAAATTTGAAAAAGTTCATGTTTAGAGAACATTGAATTTGAAATATTGACTGTGGACCTGCTGAGTGTACCGGTGTCATTATAATAGGTGCACCCACTAAATATTGACTTAGAGTTGACCGGTGTCATTATAATAGGATACAATGCATTTAGCAATATGATTTATTTCCGTATAGGATCGGATCGGATATTTCGGATTCAGTTCCAAACTGGTATAGGCACTAAAACTTGGGTGCAGCATGATGCACCATGCATCTCCCACCCTGATGCTGCCACGTCAGAAACCTTGCTGATGTGGCAGCATCAGGGTGGGAGATGTATGGTGTATTGGATGCACCCAAGACCCTCTCCCGGTTCAGCCATTTTCGAATTCAGATTTATCTAATCCGTATAAGTATTTTCCTATATGCCATATCCGAAAATTGGATTTTTGTAAATTCAGATTTATATATTTATTTATTTTGTCCGAATTTTCGAATTCGGATTATCCAACCAGATTTACAACTCTAGCACTAGACATTCGGATTATGCTAGAAAAATAGTGTAAAGAAAAGGAGGATATCAAAGCAAACCTGAAGTGTACATGGGCAAACGTACAAAAGAAGACTGAGTCTTGTTTATATTCACTTCATTGTGTATTCAGTGCACCACAGTTTCTATAGACCTCCGATATGCATGTTCTACTTTCATTTTCATTTTCAACTCTGCCCCTTCATGAAAGTAACAACCCTTTTAAAGAAAAATTCAAGTCAGTCAATTTAGTTGAAACTCGAAGGTAAAAATATATACTTCTTTCCTTCACAAGTGATGAAATCGAAAATGGCACACTATCCACTGACCGTAAATAATACTATAATAGCAATCTCATTAAAATCTGACTTATAATCAATAAAATGTTGGGTCCAGCCATTATTGTTGGCAATCTACCACCATTTAGTTGAATCCAGCTGGTACAAGTTTTGCTCATTCAATCATATTTCAAGGCTAGTGGGGACCTCTTAAACATCAAAATCGATAACAAATAATTGAGATCTTAATTCTTTCCTAAACAGCTCCTTGCCTTCAGAGATTATACAAAAAAAACAAAAAAAATGGAAGAGAAGCACCTGATCATGTAAACGAAAAGGAAATGGATGTGATGGAAGAGTCTGATGATATAAACGAAATGGAAATGAATTCGATGAAAGAGAAGCTCTGTGAAATATTGGTAGCGCCGTTGCCTCCCACTCCTATTAAGGTACTTTCTTTTGGTCCTTTAATTTGAGGTGTTGATTTCCTTCCAACAATAAACAATTAATTAGAATTATCTTCTTCTTTTTTTCCATCTTCAAGTGTGAAAACAATGACCGGGCAAGTTCTTCTACTGATCAGCATGAGCAGCATCAACCGAAGGATTCCATAATTGACATTAAAGAATTGGAAGAATTGATGAAAATTTTGGGAGATCATGTGGATTATGATTTGAAGGACATTCATGTACCAGTGCCTCAGTGTTGTATATATAGGGTTCCCAAAGAGCTTCGCAAAATAAATGAAGCGGCTTACACTCCTCAGGTAATTTCAATAGGCCCTCTTCATCATGGTGAAAAAGAATTCATTGAGATGGAGAAACAAAAATTAAGATACATGTTAGAATTTAGTAAAAGAGTAGGTGTAGGTGCGGAGAAATTGAAGGAATTTAAAAGGTTTATAGAAGACAATGAGCAAGACATCCGTAATTGTTATCAAGAGAACTCTAGTCTTCCGAGTCCTAAATTTGTAAGCATGATTTTACACGATGCAGTCTTCATCATTGAGGTCTTTTTGAAGTATTGGCTGCCAGAAGGAACATTTGATTTTTTTCTACATACACCCACCATGATAAATGCCATATATCGTGACTTGCAATTACTCGAAAATCAGCTTCCATACTTCGTTCTTCAAAAATTGATTGAACAAGGAGCATTCCACAATGTTAGAAATAAAAAGAACCATGATCATGATCCACTCTTGATTCTTTCTCACAAGTTTTTCTTTAATAGCAAACCTGATGTCTTTCCAAAACCAGACTATCAAATTCAACATTTCACCGATTTGAGGAGATACTTTCTGTTAATGAATTTCTGTCCAGAGAAGGAACTAGGAGAACTGAGAGATTTACCTATTGCAACCAAGTTACATAGGTCGGGAGTCAAGTTCAAGATGGGAATTGAAGACTCACTTGAAATAAGTTGTCAAGATGTTAAAAATACAATACGAATCCCATACCTGAAATCATGTGAACTACCAATCCCATGGATCAAAGGACTTGAGTTACAAATCCCACGCTTTGAAATATTCGACGAGACAGAATGTCTATATCGAAACATGATGGCCTTGGAGCAGTGTCATTATCCAGGTAAAACTCATATATGCAACTTTATTCTTCTAATGGATTATCTTATCGACACGGTAAAAGACGTGGATTTGCTTGTTGACGAAGGAATAATTTTCCACAATCTGGGCGACAATGCTGCAATAGCGAAGATGTTTAACAATTTCTGCTTACAAATCTTAGCAAATCCTTCCAATTCCTACAACATCAGCAAGAAGCTGAAAGAACACTATGACAATCCTTGGAATCATACCATGGCAACCTTCAGAACTGTATACTTCAGTGATATCTGGAAGGGAACTGCAACTGTTGCTGCAGCTATACTCCTAGTGCTCACCTTCATCCAAACCGTATTTTCTATTGTGAAATGACTATCCTAGCTAGGTTCAATGTGATTGTGTTGTGTGGTCTTGTTAATTGAATAAGAGGAAGCCACTCTGTGTCTGCTAACTTTACATTAATGTTGACTATTTGTGAGTATCCTGTGGTATGTATTTTTGCATTATAATTTGATGCTTATATTTCAAAATCTGGTGTGTATTTTAGTAACTTTTGAGTTAAATATATATATATTTTTTTGTTCTAATTTTAGTAACGATCAAACCAATTTTAAAATTCGGATTCGGATCTCATTTTATATATAATTTGGAGGCTGTTAGCAAAATAATTTTATTAAAAATTTTCATAATTAGAAAATAAGTCCCAATTTTATAAAAAAGTGAAAAGGAAAAATAAGCCCAAATCTGGGGTAAGTGTGCATAATTTATTCTCAAATGTATTGAATACTTCGGTGGTGGCCTCCGTGCAAATTCTTTTGTTGTTTGGATTTCGTTTGTTATTCATCATTTTGATAGTCATTATATTGATTGATTGATTATCAAAATTGCTAATCTTGTATACAATCAGTTTGGTTGAATGGAAGCGTGTCTTCTTGTTGGTTGAATCAACAATACTACTACTAACCATGGATTAAAGTGTTTCTAGATCATTATTAATTCAAACTACAGTGTATTGAATTAGATTATTGTTTTTAAAAGAATCATTCAATCATAATGAAGTGGTTGATTTCGGGAATAATTGTTACATTTCCCTAAATTTTGCAGAGCTGTTTAGTTTTAGCCACCTCCTAGCTTGTTGGATCACTTCAACCTCCAATAATGTTGCAAGTGATATCCAATGATCAACCTCTATAATGTTTTAGTATACATGTTGCTTTTATACTTAATTTGTCTTTGATTTTTTTTTTAACAGCAGCTTTATTAACAAAAACGAACAAAAAATACGAACCACATAAACTGTAGCAAAATGAGCTTCTCTCATCCATTCATCTATGGTAATTCTAAGGCCTCAAATTTCTTGACATTCATGCAAGAAATGTTAAGCTTTCCCAGCATCATGCCTTATGTCTTTCCTTGTGCAAAACAAGGTCATGGATTCATTATACACATAACATGTCTTCATACTTCACCTTGTGACAGGAAAAAAACCAACTAAAAAGCACACAATAAAATTTTAAAAAATAAAAATAAAAATCGCCATGCAAGTGTTCGATAAAATGCCACGTAGAGAGAGAGCTGGGAGGAGGGGACCGACGAGATTTCCGTTTCGGAGAAGGAGTTTGTCCAAGTCTCGGGATCGGCTCGGTGGAGCGACGGAGTCAGCCATTGCAAAAAAAATAAAAAATCTGTATAGCAAACAATCTGTCACTGGCTCTCTCTTGTTGTGTTTTTGCTCAAACGATGGTTTTGTTGTATAATTGCATTTGTCTGAGAAGCACGAAAATACGCTGTTTACGTGGACTGGGGAGTGTGAAGCATTTAAAGCTGTTCACAGATTCGGTTTTTTTTTTTTTTTTTTAGTTTTAAATTTCACGAGAAAAATCCTATGGGCTCTCTATGGGCCCACTAAAGTTCATGTTTAGAGAACATTTAAATATCGACTATGGACCTGGTGAGGCCTGAGTGTACCCAATTTAGAATTAGCCGGTGGCATTATAATTGGATACAATGCATTTAGCAATATGATTTATTTCCTATAGGATCGGATCGGATCGGATCGGATCGGATATTTCGGATTCGGTTTCAAACGGGTATAGGATTCTAGTTTCGGATTCAGCCAATTTTTGCATTCGGATTTATCTAATCCGTATAAGTATTATCCTATATGTCATATCCGAAAATCGGATTTTGGTAGAATTAGATTCATTTTTTTACCCGATTTACAACTCTAGCACTACCCAATTTTTATTTTTATTTTTATTAATAAAAAAATTAGAATATTGAAAATTGAAGAGAAGGATACGAGTGATATAACTAAATCAGATAATTTTATTAATGTATGAAAAGTTTATCATCGAACCACGTCAACTTCCGTCTAGCAATACCTATGTTTTGAAGATAAGTAAATATTTGGAAAAGATCTATATATAAAAATAGATGAATTTATCTGTGGAGAGTTCAAAAAATGACTTTGAATTTATCATATTCATTAAAAAAAAATGAATAAAATGTTAGATAAATGTTCAAATCATAAAAATGGGCCACAACTAGGTTGAATAATTGTCTTCAAAAGGACATTCAATATGATCTAAAATCATTTATCAACCTTACCTGTTTGATGAGTCTCCTTCGTTTATTATTAGGAAACAGACAAGTTAGAGGTTCCTTTCTATCTGCAACACCACATGAAACTTGATTGGATTATCCACTTCAATGAGGATAAAAAGAACTTGAATTATGGGATGAACAAGTAGGTTTCAAAAACTTTGCCATCAACTAATAACAGGCCACCCAAATTTTCTATATGGTGTTTGATTTTAAAATTTCAACTTTCTAGGATTCATTTCATGTTCTTTAAATAATAAAAAAATAATCTATACTTTACAAGTTATTTCCAAATAATAATATTATCCTAAATAATCACAATGAAATGCTGCCTCATGTAAAAAATAAAAAAATAAAAAAATAAAAAAAATGGCAAAACTTTCTATAGTTTCATACTTGGATTTTCTTTAAAATTAGGCCTCTTCTTTTCTAATCATCAGCAAGTATCTGAAAAAAGAATCTGGTCCTCAAAACTGATCTCCATCAGCATTAAATTAAGTCTAAGCCTGGAGGATTTGATCTTCCTGTAAAAACTATGACAAAACTCACTTTACATGTTGGTTTTCTTTCTTTGTTGGAGAACCCGGGTCCATTTTTATGTGCATAGAACTCCTATATACCCCCACAATGCCATTTGAATACGAGAGGCTTTCTTCAACGATCAAATCTGTGCTCTATGCGTTGATGAGTTCAATCCATGAGTAGTAGCCTCGCGCTTTAAGAAAAGTGCTTAGAGTATCTTGTTCCAATAATTGGGGACTCCAGGCAGACACCAGTGGCTGCAGTCCTGCCGATGGAGAGGTGCAGGGCTTTCAATGGGAACCAGATAATACAGAGACGAATGCCCGTCTTTCCTTTGAGCAGTCATATAGGTGACATTCAATATGCTGAATTTCCATGTTGTGTTCATGTGATTTGATAACACAGCAGTGACAAGTTTCAATTGGTCGCAAGTTTCAGGTGGCACCAACGATGATCCCAGCTCTGGCAATTTCTCTGAGTGACAGCTTCCTCCAGTTCTCCAATCTCTACCTCTGTAATTTTTATGCATATTTAGCTCCTTAGATTAGAATGCATAATCACACATAAAAATATAATCAACACTCAATACGCAAACAAGTTGACAGCACGGTGCAAGTACATGTCAACATGTCATGAATGATCCCAAAAGCTTAATTTCTAGGTAATTTATTTCAACTATCGCATGCATAAAGACAATACATGTTGACAAGCTTGCATAGCTGATTTATTTTCGATATCAAAGTGTAAAAATAAGCACATAAATCTCATCAAGTGTGCATGAAAAAGAAAAATAGTGTAAAGAAAAGGAGGGTATCAAAGCAAATCTGAAGTGTACAGGGGCAAACGTACGAAAGAGGACCCGCACTTCATTGTGTATCCAGTGCACCACGGTTTCTATAGACCTCCGATATGCATGTTCTACTTTCATTTTCATTTTCACCTCTGCCCTTCTTGGATTTAAAAGATGTTTTAATAAGTGTATGCAGCAAAGTCGAAGTATTTAAATCTAATGGTCCACATGCAAGGAATTGATATATCGTTTTTTACTAATTTTATCTAAATTATATGAGTAATGTTATACAACTCAAATATTTAACCCAAAAACCCAAATGATGTGGCAAGTGAGTTGTCATCACTACACATAACATGAGATGATGTGGTTAATGAAAAAATCACTTGTCATATTATTTGGGTTGAAATTTGGGTTAAATTTTTAGGTTATATAACTCATTATGTAACAATACATGTTTGCGACCTAAATCGGAAAAATTCATTTTATGTACAAGAACCAGAACCAAACCCAACCCTTCCACCATCAAGATCATACACCACCTGGACCGATTATCAGTAACCCTCTTCAGGTGTTGGACGGGAGCCCCACAAGCTCAACAAAAGCAATCAATTCTTGCAAATCTGCAATGCATGTGCATGCGTGGAAAAGGACCACCCTACTATTATAGTAGGTACCCCGTACCTATTAATTACATTATAAAATATTGAAAATAAAAATAAAATGAAAAGCATGGGAGGAGACTCCCAGCACGCTTTGAATATATATGCTTTTATATTTTTATGCAGTTTCAACAAATTTCTATTGCTGTCAATTTTAACTCTTGAAGTGATACAAATTAAATATCCATCTATTTTGTTATAAATTATTTGACTTTTATTCCAAGTAATAAATTTTAAATTAAAAAAAAAATGGTAATTGATTGGAGGTCACAGTCCTTAAAAAAAAAATCTCAATTTGTTTTTTCTTTTTTTTAACACCTTTTGTAAAAAATTCAATAAAATTGAAATTTAATTTGAACTTATTTATAAAATTGAGCCCGCATATAAATTTGAATAGCTGTGTGGAAAATTGAATTGGTGTGTAAAATTGAACTGTATTTTAAAATTGATTATGTGTATTGGTTTGTAAAATTGATTTGTTGAAATCAAAACCGAACATAAACGACCCGAATACGTAAAATTATATTCGAATTGATTCGTTCCGGTCAATTTATGTTCAAGTGCCCAACATTCTTATTATTATTATTATTATTTTTCAATCATAGGTGAAATGCCTACTTAAATGAGAGAGAAAAAAAAATCCTAATCATATAATTTGTTTTATATTTAGGTGTTACAAGAAATTAAAATCTAAAAAATAAAAAATAAACTAAATAATGAGGAGTTGGTCCCATACTCACCTTATTGACATATATAAAAGTGCAATTATTGACATATATAATTTCCAATCTCCATGACCGAATTCTCCATCATAAGTACCGTTGCCATGTGATTCATGCGCCCACCACCAATAATTAACTTCCTAAAATAGCAAGTGAAATCGGTTGCCCTCACAACATCACAAAAAGTTTTTCTTGGCAACTTGTATGGGATTATTGAAATAGGGTGGTATTTTCAATGCTTTTGGTTCATTTTTAATTTTGTTACTTTTAGGGATAAAATTATCCACAAAATAACTTATCATTTGCAAGTTAACATTCTCATTTTTTGTATAGTTTTATTAATTTATTTGGTAGAAGTATGAGGGTTTAATGGTCAATTCATACAATTGAAACTTAGATAGGGACATTTTAGACTTTTTAATAGTCAAACTCAATCAACACAAATGGAATATTAACGGTGTTAGTTCATATGGGAGGTTTCTAAAATAAAAGCATTTGTAACTATACATCTGATAATAGTTCAAAGGTAAGGAGAGGTTTTTAATATTAACCCTTTAGCTTAATAATATTTTAGATTTATATATATAAAAGTAGCATCAGGTATGTGAGTATTTTTATTGTACACGTTACGTAGATTAGGATACTCTACACCGTGAGTAAGGGGATGTTCGGTATCCATTTTTTGCCCTATTTTGTTTCCGTTTTTTTAAAAATGATTTCGAATTCATGTTAGTTAACTGTTTTTCGAATTCACGTTCGTTAACCGTTTTTCATTTATGTTAACCTTTTTTTGTCCGGCACTATATGTTTGGAGGTTATTGGAGTTAATATGCTTCAAAGCCATCCCCTTTTGAGTCCATTTGGATTAAACTTTTACATATTTGTACCGTGTAGATTTTATCTCATGAATATATATATTACCTCTCTAGCAAGCTATCGCTGAATGTATATGAAGCATACAGAACAATACGGCGAGCTAGGTAAATAATAATGCATGGTGTAAAACAACTTCCAAGTGGTTGAGTATATAGTTATGACGTGCCAGTTTATGCACCACAACCAACGAAACAAAAATAGCTAACCCTTATGTACCTTTGTGCCAATACCATTACTAAATTTATGCCAATTTTTAAACGTAGCTATCGCTAATTGTTGTTCACGTGATGAGTTGATTTTTCCACAATTTCGCTTGAAGTCGCTCTCAAAGCTCAACTAACGTCCAAATTTCTTAAAGACATACTTCCAATCACCACTTACTCTAGGTTCACCACCTTCTTATTTTCTCTCCTTCGGACCACTTTCCAATGTGAGTATATATATATACGGTCTTTCTATTATCAGTTTGAACTGACAAAAGTTATATCAGTTCCTTGTATGTGAGCCACTGGATTTAAATACATTGACTGACAAGTGCATACAGCCAGGTCAAAGTATTTAAATCCAGTGGTCCACATACAAGGAACTGATATAACTTTTGTAAGTTCGAACCGATAATAGAATTTCTGTATATATATATATATATAACATGTGGCTCAAGCTGAGCCCGCAAGTGTGCAAAGATAGTCACCTAATGGGACGAGTTCTTACAGGGCCGGACCGATCGATAATTTTGACATCCCTATCTCTATAAATGAAATTATCCATCCTCGTATCCTCTATAAAGACTTTTGGTGGACTTCATTCCAAGCCAGGTCTGGATTAGATTTTTAATTAAGTAAAGATGGTTACAATTTACAAATAATTTTGAAATATAATTAAATAATGTAAATTAGTTTTACTTTATGTTTTTTAAATTATTTAAGATTTTTGTTTTAGAATAAAACTAAGTAAACGTGCTTCATGGTAAGAAGTTAGCTAGGGATATAATGCTGAAACGTGCTTCACTCTCCGAAACATTTTCACATTCAATATTGTAATAAATATCAGAGTTAGGAGTTGTCGTACGAAACATTTTCACATTCAATATTGTAATAAATATTGCAACAACTCAGGGAACCACTCATGAATGCAAATTAAATAGTGATGTCAAGGCTTATGTCATCGTGCTTACCGATAATGCATGGCCCACAACACAATAGTAGCAACACGTGAAACTTGATTGTTCTGTCTCTTAATATTTTTTCTAAGTTGTTCTCCCGATAAAATACCAATTGAACATTCTCTTGATTGATCAGAAAATGAAAAACAAGCAAAAAATTATCTAACTTGAAAAGAGTCTATTGTGCCCGATTGTGAATTTCTTCAACTCCGATTATTTCCCTCCTCCCCAAGGTCGAAAGTCCGACAATATTTCTCAGAGTGTGATCCCTATACTTCTCGTTCGGACCCTTATTCCACCGATAATTGAACAACTGAAGGTACCTTCGGAGGATGATTTTCATGACCATATCGCACCCGACCGTACAGAGACAGCTGTCGGGCTTGACCACTGAGCCCTCGACACATGCCTGAGGTGTCAGAACCTGGGCTATATAAACCCTCATTTTTACCATCAATGGCATTCCTTTTTTGAACTTTTTAACCCAACATTCTCTGAAAGAGCAAGACATTGTGTAATCCCTTGAGAAGTGGGAGTTTACTTCTACATCAGTCAATAAAAGTCATATTTTGTTTCACTCTCTCACTATCGAACCTATGTATACCGGTGCCTTAACCCCATATACGAAGGTTCATTTTTGACCCTAACATTTGGCGCTAGAAGGAGGGGGACTGAGTTCAGCACCTTCGCGGTAATAATGAACCCACCACCGGAAGATCAGTATCCGGACGTAAACCTTGAACTGAGGCCGCCCGGAAGTCAGAATTATGCACAAGCTCCGCAGCAACCGCATCCCCAGCATGCCTCGCCCTATCCAGGTCTCGCAGGGGAGCAACAACCTCAGCAACCGAATTACGGGTATTACCCCTATCAGACGCAGTACCCATTTCAAGGTCAATTTTACGGATATCAGGGGGCGCCACAGCAGTACCCTCTGATACCAATGAACCCCTTTTACCCGCAAATGCCACACCAAGCTTATTACCCTCAAGGTTATCCACCGATGTATGCACAGCAACAGCCACAGCCACAGCAGCTCCACCCGCAGGTCGAAGACCCGGTTATCCGAGGAATTACCAGCAGATTGGATGCTTTAGCTCAGAATGTTACTCGGGTAATAAATGTTGTTAACGGTGGCGGACAACAGGGAGATTCAGAGGAAGCTAATTCCTGAGCCGAAGGAAACCCGACCGGGAATCGACTGAGAGAGAGAAGAAGAAGACAACACGTGGCTCAGTTTGTCGAGCCCGAACCGGAAGAAAATGCAAATCAGGAGGCCCCACCTAGAGTCACGGGGACGACCCGTAACCGAGAGGAGCGCGACGGAATTGCCCAAGAGAATGTGCCTCGCAGGATGCGCCACCGGCAAGAGAGTGCAGGTGCCCCGTACCCTCATCATGGGGACACTGAAAGAAATACCATCGCGGACCCGGAGGCCTTCCGTGAGATGCAAGACCAACTTGCAGATATTCAGGACCAGATACACTATGGTCACCAGAGATCAATAACCCATAAAGAGAGCCCGTTCGTCGAAGGAATCACCGCCGCAGAAATTCTGACTAACTTTAAGATGCCACGAAAAGATATGTGCGGATATGGTGGTACAGGAGATCCAGATGACCACTTAAATTCTTACCTGGATTGGATGAACATGCAGGGGGCATCCGATGCCGTAAAGTGTAGGGTTTTTTCGCTCACGCTCTCAGGGGATGCGCGGACGTGGTACAGGAGTCTCAAGAGGCAGAGTATCTCCTCGTTTAACGAACTTTCAAAAGAATTTCGTGGCGGGTTTGCCGCAAGCAGAAGAAGACGGAGGCACATGGTTCACCTCACCTCACCTCAGTCAGACAACTTGAAACTGAGTCCATTAGAGATTACATGAGAAGATTTACGGAAGCGGCCCGGTAAGTCCAGGACTTCAGCGAAGCCGGGGCGGTCATGGCCTTCATACAAGGCCTTCAGAAAGGCAATCTGAGCTGGTCCCTCTCAAAGAAAGGCCCAACAACCTATAGAGAGCTGATAGAAAGAGCAGAAAAGTATGCTACAGCCGAGGATATCAGTGACTCCAAAAGCCAAGCCACGCCACTTCCGTAGAACCTTCTAAGGTACCCCGGAGGTGGGGCAGGCAAACGAGGGACAAGGGTAAAGAACCTCAAATGTCCAGGCAAGTGAACACCGGGAACACAGCCCGAAACACCCGTTTTCCCCCGAGAGACAGATTCGAAGCGTACACCCCTTTGAGGTTCCCCCTTGATAGAATACTTGAAATCGCAAACAAAGAAAAATTGCTAAAGAAATCGGAACCCTTATATTCAGCACCTGAGAGGAGAGATCGGAGGATTCACTGTAAGTTCCACAATGACCATGGCCACGAGACCAGAAAGTGCCGTGATTTGAGGGATCAAGTAGAGGAGTTAGTCCGAAATGGTAAACTCTGAGATTGTGTTAAACCACAGGAATCGAGCGAAAAGATTACAAAGGCCCAGCAGCACCAGAGCCACCCAACTCCAGTTAATGTGCAAGATTCAGACGATGAAGAACCCATCAACTTCATCGATGCCGTTCCCGTGACGGATCGACCCCGGATCGACCTCTTCCGGAAAGGCACCAGCATCAGTTTGTCTGACGACTACACCAGAAGATGCACCGAGACATTGGGCTCCCTTATCGTTCTCTGCCAAAGATTCATACGGAATAAGATATCCCCACTGCGATGCGCTCGTTATATCCGTAAAAGTTGGGAATCGTACAGTCAAGAGGACTCTGATTGACCACGGAAGCTCGTTAGACATTATTCACTGGGACCCTCTCCAAAAACTCGGATATACCATCCCACAGCTTCAAGCCTCGAGATACTGCATCAGGGGAATCAGTGGACATCGTACCAGGCCGGTTGGACAGATCGACTTGCCTGTTCGTTTCGGAACTAGGCCCCGAATACGCACCGTATGGGCCAGCTTCCAGGTGATAGACATCCTCTTCCTCTTCAACATCCTCATCGGAAAACCGACACTCTATACCCTGAGAGCGGCTACCAGCATCTACTCTTTGAAACTAAAGTTTCCAACCGAGCTCGGTCCGGGGGAGGTAGTCGGAGATCAAGAGGAATATAAGAGATGTATCCAAATTGGTTCCAACCCTGTACTCATCATTGGAAACTACAGTGCAGCACCCGTTTCACGAAGAAACGCACCGAAACAACGAAGGCCCCAGGAAGAAACGAATCGGAGATATAGCAACCGCACAAATGTCGGACGCAACCCCGTTCGATGAAATTCACGTCACTAGCCTTGATCCCAGGGAAGTTGGATCGCAACCAACGTGAGAACCCACCGAACCACTGTTGAAAGTAGCACTCCATACAGAAGACCCAGGAAAAACCGTCCTCATCAGAGCAAACTTGGAACCCCGAGTAAGAGTTGAACTCATGGAGCTCTTAAAAGAATTCTCATATATCTTTGCGTGGAGTCACGCCGACATGCCGGGCATAGACCCTTCGATCATATCCCATTCCCTTAGTGTGGACCCGATGTTCAAACCAGTGTCTCAAAAAAGAAGATCCTTCAACAGCGAAAGATATGAAGCAATAGCCACCGAGATAGACAAGCTCTTGAAAGCAGGATTCATTCGGGATCTAGATTATAATGAATGGTTGTCGAATGTGGTATTAGTGAAGAAGAACGACGGAAGATGGAGGATGTGCGTCGACTTCACCGATCTGAACAAAGCATGCCCGAAAGATAGCTTTCCCTTGCCTAGGATCGATCAACTGGTGGACGCGACCTCCGGTCATGAGCTGCTTAGTTTCATGGATGCATATTCCGGATATAACCAAATCCGAATGGACGAGAACGACGAGGCCAAAACCACCTTCATCACGGATCGAGGCATATACTGCTATCGGGTGATGCCTTTCGGCCTTAAAAATGCCGGGGCAACCTACCAGAGGTTAGTCAACCGGATATTCTCTAATGAGATAGGAAGAACAATGGAGGTGTATATCGATGATATGCTAACCAAATCGGTGACTGCCGAAGAACATGAGCCAAACCTCTGAAACACGTTCATGCTCCTGAG
The DNA here is from genome assembly GCA_008009225.1 of Acer yangbiense. Classification (NCBI taxonomy): domain Eukaryota; kingdom Viridiplantae; phylum Streptophyta; class Magnoliopsida; order Sapindales; family Sapindaceae; genus Acer; species Acer yangbiense. The sequence goes on along the minus strand of CM017761.1, from coordinate 6,932,137 downwards.
GCAGTATCAGATGCGGCTAAACCCCATGAAGTGCGCATTCGGAGTTTCATCTGGAAAATTCCTCGGTTTTATGGTCCACCAGAGGGGGATTGAAGCCAACCCCGATAAAATCAGAGCAGTAATCGACCTCCTACCACCAAGAAGAGCCAAGGATATACAGAAACTAAATGGCATGATAGTGGCCCTGTCCAGATTCATATCAAAGCTGACAGACAGATGTCTCCCGTTCTTCAAAGCTCTAAAGCACAAGGGGGACTTCTGTTGGACTTCTGAATGTCAAGCTGCTTTCGACGATCTGAAAATATACCTCCAAAAACCACCGATGCTAGCCAAACCAACCACTGGGGAGACACTATTCCTCAACCTTGCTTTTTCCGAGGCGGCAGTAAGCTCGGTATTAATCAAGGAAGAGAGGTCCATCCAAAGGGCAGTTTATTATGTAAGCAAGAGCATGACCGAGCCCGAAACTAGGTACCCCGACATGGAGAAGTTGGCGTTAAGCCTGATTGTGGCCTCTCGGAAACTCAGACCATACTTCCAATCACACCCCATAGTGGTCCTAACAAATCAACCGCTTCGTCAAGTCCTCCAGAAGCCGGAGCTTGCCGAAAGGCTCACTAAATGGGCGGTGGAGATCAGCGAGTTCGATATCCAGTTCAGGCCAAGAACTTCAGTAAAGGGCCAAGTTGTGGCCGACTTCATTGCCGAGCATTCGAACCCGGATGTGTTCAATCTGTCCACCGGATGTGTGTAGCGTTGGGAAATGTTCGTAGACGGATACTCCAACCGTCACGGTAGTGGTGCGGGGATAATCATTATAACTCCCGAGGGAACTCTCACTCAAGCCGCACTCCGATTCGACTTCAGGGCGACCAACAATGTCGCTGAATATGAAGCCATTGTCACCGGGTTAAAGATCATCTTGAACATGGGCGCTGAGCATGTTACGGTGTATAGCGATTCCCAGCTGATTGTCAATCAAGTGAACCAAGATTACCAAGCCAGAGACCCCGAAATGGTCAGGTACCTTAAACAAGTTAAAACTCTGATGTCCAAATTTATGCGTTGTGAGCTTATCCGAATCTCCAGAGACCATAACTCCCAAGCCGATGCACTAGCTAAGCTCGCATCAACCTCGGATATGAAGTTACCACGAACCATAACCGTATTCCGTCTACCGAATCCCAGCCTCTCAGAAGACCAGGAAATAGGGGTGCTGATCCCAGATCCCGTTAGTGAGTCCTGGATGACCCCGATCATGGACTACCTCCGCGACGGTACTCTCCGCGAAGACAAGAGAACGGCACAGAGAGTGAGAAGACAGGCGCCGCGGTATCTCATTATTAATGGCTCACTTTTTCGGAGAGGATTCTCTCTGCCGTACCTTAGGTGTGTCAGCCCCCCACAGACGGAGCAAATCCTCCAGGAAGTCCACAGTGGAACCTGTGGCAGCCATTCCGCCGGAAAAAACCTAGGCCACCAAATAACAAGACAGGGGTATTATTGGCCGACCCTCTTCAAAGAATCAAAAGCACATTCCGAGTCGTGCGACCGCTGCCAGAGGACCGGCCCAATCCCTCGTCTGCCAGCAGAAACGTTAACCCCTATGTCCTCACCCTGGCCCTTCGCCAGAATCAGGGTCGATATCATCGGGCCCCTACCTAGGGGGACAGCCGATAAGAGATATGCGGTGGTTGCAATTGATTATTTCACCAAGTGGGTTGAAGCGGAGGCTTTGAAACACATCACCGAAGCCAACACAACGAACTTCATCAAGCACTCCATAATTTTTAGATTCGGAGTACGTCACACCCTGGTGGCCGATCATGGAACACAGTTCGATAATCACAAACTCCGGGAAGTATGCTCGGATTACAACATAAAACTGAAACTAGCCTCACCATCCCATCCCCAAAGTAATGGTCAAGTTGAAGCCGTTAACAAAACCATAAAGACCTTCCTCAGAAGGAAGCTGCAGGCCCGGAAGGGCTGCTGGGTAGAGAAACTCCCGGAAGTTTTATGGGTAATCCGTACCACCCCACACTCAGCCACAGGTGAAACTCCATACTCATTAACATTCGGTACCGAAGCAGTTATACCTACCGAAACCAGTATTCCCACAAGAAGAGTGTCAGCTTACACCCCGAGTGACAATGAAACTGAACTCCGAGCATGTCTTGAAGAGTTAGAAGAAAGAAGGGACCTGGCTAGGATCCGAACTGCTCATCACCAGCAGCAGATAGCCAAGTATCATGACAAAAGGACCCGAATCCGAAGGTTCTACCCGGGGGACCTTGTCCTGAAAAAAATCCTGTCATCAACAAAGACAACTTCCTCAGGTAGTTTGAGGGACAAATGGGAAGACCCTTACATTGTTGACTCGGTATCCATGAAGGGCGCCTATAAGCTGAAAAAGGAAGACGGCATGCCTCTAAAGAACCCATGGAATGCAGACCACCTGAAGAAGTACTACCCGTGATAATCCACATTTTTGGTACCATAAGAAATCATGTTCGGTAATGTTTTCTTCCTTTTGAATTTACAGTTTTAGCTTACATTTTCGGCTAGAGCCTCATTCATTTAAATTGGACAAAAGACTTCGAAAGGAGCACGAAAGTCTCCACCCCCATGGGAGCACAAAAGACTCCGAAAGGAACACTGAAGCTAATGCCGGTGAGAAACATTGCAGTTAACATCAATATGCGAAGTTATATTATTAGAGTTCACAAAATATTCAAAACAAAACTCCGAATTATCATAGTTGGCGAAATAAACAAAACGTAATCATAAGTATACCGGTGAAAATGTAAATCCCGAATATATAAATGTGCAGCGAAGGTATTCGATTACAAAAACGCGGCCCAAGGCCGACAAAATCACCGGGACAACCCCCCGATATATCTAATCAAATAAAATGAAACGGTTTAAACAAAATCTGAATGAGAGGCAGTGTCCTCAGAAACCAATTACGCCTGGTCCTCGTTCACTTCTCGGATGCAGGATCCGCGACGAACCTCTCGTCGTCAGTAGACACTGCCTCAAGTTCTTCCTCCGATAATGGCTCCTCGAGAAAGTCCTCGGAGATATCCCTGATAGGATTGCCTGGCTTTCTGACCCGAGACCCGGTCGCCTTTGCAACGTCTACATCGAATGCAGAGAAATCGAAGTTAGGGTAAGCTCGGAGTAGTAAGGTCCTCACATCCTTCACCGCCGTGTCGAACGTCTTTTCCTGTATCTCCGAGAAGTCATCGGAATTGACAAATATGTTCACGGCGTTGTCAGCGATGTCTTCCTTCATACCCCGGATTGACCCATTCGCCCTCTTCAATCGCGCCCGGTAATCACAAAGCTTGGTATGCTTGTCTCTGCAGCAGGCCTTCACCTTCTGGTATGCGGAGGAAATCTCCCCTACCTTGGCTTTCTACGATTCCAGGGCTGCTGTTGACTCCCGAAGATTCTTCTCCACCTTCTTCTTCTCCTTCTCCTTCTCCTTCTGCATCCTCTCATACCTCGACTTCGCATCTCCATATCTCTTCTCCATATGAAGAAGATTACCGAATGCCTGAAAATCAATAGTTGGAAACTGTCATCCGAGACGCCTCACTTGTAATAAATGCCAAAAATTAATACGCCCACGATACCGAAAGCAAATAACATTACCTGTAGCAGATTGGCTTGTCCATGTCGGATCCTGTCGACATTCGACATCTTTCCGTACCCCGATATCTCTCCGCTCCTCAGAAGGTCCTTCCCATGGACGCAGAGGTACTCCACGCCGGTTTCGGGGTTTATAGGCTTCGTGCCGGACCCCGAAGCCCGAGAGGGAAACCTAAAGTAATTCGGGGGAGATGTTGTGTCCTCCCGAATGTCCTTATTCAGAGGAGTATCCTCCGGCATGTCCCTATCATAGTCCACTAGCTCCACATCGATCGGGGGACTGCCACTGGGGCCCCGGCCTCCAGTTCTAAGGGGGATGGCCTGCGCAACCCGCTCAGAGGCCCCCGCAGCGGCCACTGTTACAGAGGATCTCCCAACTTTTGTCCTCGGAGGAGAGGTACTTTCGGATACCTCTTCATCGGCCATCAAGCTGGGACCCTTAGGGAGCATCAGCTTCCTTTTCTTCTTTTCCTCCTTGCGCTTTTCAGCGCCGCCTTTCGCCCTATCAGCCATCTTCTCCTTGGCCTTCACGGTGATCTTCCCTACATAAAAGTGACAGAAAATAATGATGTGTGACAGGTGTCGCGATTTAGGTACCGAAGGGCAGAAAATAACAGATCACGGGAACCCTTACTCTTCTTAGATAAGGCATTCTCAACCTTTTGCCCTCTCGCCTCCGTAAGATTCGAAATGAAACCGAGAGCGTGTAACCTCCGATCGTCTAGCAGGTGGTCCATGTGCCTTCCTTCAGGAGGAACCCGTCAGACGTCCGACACGTGCCTCCGCTCTACCGCAGATAGTTCCTCAAAGGTAACACGTTCCCACAGAGCTGCAAAAAAGAGTAGCACTCAGATAAACGCAACAAATAAAATGAAACTGAAACGACAAACACCGATGATAAACCTAAGGAGTCCCCAAACACCTGGGATATTGAACACCGAACGAACCCTCTGTGGACGACCACCGAGCTGCAAATCTTTACCCCATTCGCCTCTAGCAACGAACCAAGTCTTCTTCCATTCCTTATTCGAGGAAGGTAACCCGGTGATCAGAGGTTCGCCGTCTTGCTTGTCACAACAAGCAAGAGCCCACCAGCCATCACCCCCAGATTTATGGGAGTACAGCCGGTAGCAGTGCCCAATCTCCGTAAATGTTGGATGCGGATATCCCATGCCTCTCCATGGTGAGTACATCCCGATCACTATCCTCCAAGCGTTCGGATTCAATTGGGCCGGAGCGATCCCTATTTCCCTCAGAACCCTCCGAAGGTACGGTTGTAACGGTAACCTAGCACCAATTTCTAGAAATGCTGGATGAAAAGACACCGATCTTCCTTCGGGATTACTCGCTCTCTCCTCTTCTCGAGGAACCCTCATGCCCACAGATCGGGGAATGGAAAACTCTGTGGCCAGTCGGTTAATCTTCCCCGCATCCACTTTATTCTCCCTAATAAGGTTTATCGCAAACCTCGTATGATCTATTTCCTCCCGAACAAAATCTTCGGAGTTATAGCCCTCCCGAAGTTCTTCAGTGCCAAGGCCTGCCGCGGGTTCTTGTTCGCCTTCCCGCATCTGTTGGACCTCTGGACTGCCGGCATCCTGCATGTCCATATCACCGAAAGCACTCCGGGTGCTGGTCCCTACAGAGACTCTACCTGACGTAGACTCCGAAGAACTGGATTCTGAGTTCGACGAGATTATGGGACTCGACGCCCTAGCCTTTCGAACCATCGGAAGATTCAACTATAAAGAGAAACAAGAAAATAGACGAGAATCAAACTCGGAGACTAACCTGCTTCTTCTCCCTCTTTCTTTTGCACTCCCTCAGGTACCGAAAATGCTCTGATCAATCGAAAAGACACAAGTAGGGAGTTATGGGTGACCCTACACCATTATTTATAAGGGCCCTCAGCACAATACACGAGGCGTTGAGAATTGTCCACTCACGGCTCGACACCTGCACGCCGCCTCATCCCAGCAGCCACGTGGCACCCGCTCACTGACCGCGAACCGGGCCAACCTCAGGCCAGACAGGCCCAGAGTGAGCATCCGGTATTAACGACAGACTCTAATTCCGAACCCACAACCGGTCTTACACACCGATTTATGTGCTCGTGGGGGAACTGTTGTGCCCGATTGTGAATTTCTTCAACTCCGATTATTTCCCTCCTCCCCAAGGTCGAAGGTCCGACAATATTTCTCGGAGTGTGATCCCTATACTTCTCGCTCGGACCCTTATTCCACCGACAATTGAACAACTGAAGGTACCTTCGGAGGATGATTTTCATGACCATATCGCACCCGACCGTACAGAGACAGCTGTCGGGCTTGACCACTGAGCCCTCGACACGTGCCTGAGGTGTCAGAACTTGGGCTATATAAACCCTCATTTTTACCATCAATGGCATTCCTTTTTTGAACTTTTTAACCCAACATTCTCTGAAAGAGCAAGACATTGTGTAATCCCTTGAGAAGTGGGAGTTTACTTCTACATCAGTCAATAAAAGTCATATTTTGTTTCACTCTCTCACTTTCGAACCTACGTATACCGGTGCCTTAACCCCATACACGAAGGTTCATTTTTGACCCTAACAGAGTCTTCAATTAATGTTTTAGTTAATATATTAATACAGATTTGATGATCATGATTTATCTCAAAACTAAGCCCATGCATAAAAGAGACTATGAGCTACTAAATCCCATATCACAAGTCTTTCATGTTATTAAATTGATACTTTGTTAATAATCCTTTCAAGAGTTTTTATTTTTTAACTAAGACGCAATATTAGGAAAGGAAGTAAAGAAACCATTATCATAAATATGTAAGATAAGATATTTTTTACTAATTTTTCTGAACAAAATAATTAAACAGTGTCCTTTTTCAACCTTTTTTATTTTATTATTAATTTAATTGGTTACAAATGAGAAAAATTCTAAAGTTTCTGTATTACTTAACCGGGTGGTTACATCAATTTTCTTGTCTAGTCAAAGCAAATGGTTACTATAAATATGAGTGGCAGGATAATAAGAGAAGACATACAATCGAAGAGAGAATTAAAGGAAGAGAGTACATACACACATATTTTCTAGTGTAGCATCCAAGAAGTGGAAATCCTATCCATCTAGATCTTCAGTTCATCATCAGAGTACGTATTTGTATTATTTTGTATTCTCATGATCAAAGACGTTGGTTTAAATAGCTTTTCCTTATATTTCTACAGTTGGTTTTTGTTTTTAACTTTTAACGACTCTTTGTTTTTCTTATGATCACTAGGCGATAGAAAAAACTTAGGAATGGAAGAGAAGTGCCGTGAAAGAGAAGCGCCTGATGATGCAAACGGAAAGGAAATGGTTGTGATAGAAGAGTCAGATGATGTAAACGAAATGGAAATATTGGAAGCGCCTTTGCCTCCTACTCCTATTAAGGTACTTTCTTTTAGTCCTTTAATTTGAGGTGTTGATTTCCTTCAAACAATAAACAATTAATTAGAATTATCTTCATCTTTTTTTCCATCTTCAAGTGTGAGAACAATGACTTGGCAAGTTCTTCTACTGATCAGCATGAGCAGCATCAACCGAAGGATTCCATAATTGACATTAAAGAATTGGAAGAATTGATGGAATTTTTGGAAGATAATGTGGATTATGATTTGAAGGACATTCATGTACCAGTGCCTCAGTGTTGTATATATAGGGTTCCCAAATATCTTCGCAAAATAAATGAAGCAGCTTACACACCTCAGGTAATTTCAATAGGCCCTCTTCATCATGGTGAAGAAGAATTCATTGAGATGGAGAAACAAAAATTAAGATACATGTTAGAATTTAGTAAAAAAGTAGGTAAGGAGAAATTGAAGGAATTTAAAAGGTTTATAGAAGACAATGAGCAAAAGATCCGTAATTATTATCAAGAGAACTCTAGTCTCCCGAGTCTTAAATTTGTAAACATGATTTTACACGATGCTGTCTTCATCATTGAGGTCATTTTGAGGTATTGTCTGCGAGACAGAACATTTGATTTTTTTCTACATACACTGAGACTTGTCATAAAGCGTGACTTGCAATTACTCGAAAATCAGCTTCCATACTTTGTTCTTCAAAAATTGTTGGAACATTTTTTAGCAAATGAAGAGTACCCTGATCTGCTCTTGATTCTTTCTCTCGAGTATTTCTCAATTAGAAAACCTGATGTCTTTCTAGAACCAGACTATCAAATTCTACATTTCACCGATTTGAGGAGATACTTTCTGATAAAGAATTTCCGTCCAGATCCGGAACCGGGAGAAATGAGAGATTTACCTATTGCAACCAAGTTACATAGGTCGGGAGTCAAGTTCAAGGTGGGAATTAAAGACTCACTTGAAATAAGTTGTAAAGATGTTGAAAATGCAATACTAATCCCATACTTGAAATCATTTGAACTACCAATCCCATGGATCAAAGAACTTGAGTTACAAATCCCACGCTTTGAAATATACGACAGTACAGAATGTCTATATCGAAACATGATGGCCTTGGAGCAGTGTCATTATCGAGGTAAAACTCATATATGCGACTTTATTCTTCTGATGGATTATCTTATCGACACTGTAAAAGACGTGGATTTGCTTGTTGAGGAAGGAATAATTTTCAACTGTCTGGGCGACAATGCTGTAATAGCAAAGATGTTTAACAATTTCTGCTTAGAAATCGTAGCAAATCCTTCCGATTCCTACAACATCAGCAAGAAGCTGAAAGAACACTATGACAATCGTTGGAATCATACCATGGCGACCTTCAGAACTGTATACTTCAGTGATATCTGGACGGGAACTGCAACTGTTGCTGCAGTTATACTCCTAGTGCTCACCCTCATCCAAACCGTATTTTCTATTATGTCATGGCGATCCTCGCTAAAGTCAAAGTGATTATGTTGTGTGATCTTGTTAATTGAATAAGAGGAGTCATCTCTGTGTCTGCTAGCTTTACATTAATGTTGGCTGTTTGTGAGTATCTTGTGGTATGTATTTTTGCATTATAATTTGATGCTTGTATTTCAAATTCTGGTGTGTATTTTAGTAATTTTTGAGTTAATTTTTTTTTTTTTTTTTTTGTTCTAATTTTAGTAACGATCAAACCAATTTTAAAATTCAGATTCAAATCTCATTTTATACATAATTTGGAGGCTGTTAGCAAAAGAATTTTATTAAAGTTGTTCATAATTGTAAAATAAGTCCAAATTTTATAAAAAATGAAAAGGAAAAATAAGCCCAAATCTAGGGTAAGTGTGCGTAATTTATTCTCAAATGTATTGAATACTTCGGTGGTGTCCTCCGTGTAAATTCTTTTGTTGTTTCAATTTCGTTTGTTCTTCATAATTTTGATAGGGTCTATTGATTGATTGATTATCTAAAAATTGCTAATCTTGTATACAATCAATTTGATTGAATGGAAGAGTGTGTCTTCTTGTTGGTTGATTCGCATCGAATCAACGATACTACTATTAACCATGGATCAAAGAGTTTCTAGGTCATTATTAAGTCAAGCTATAGTTCAACTTTACCATCAACCAACAGGCCACCAAAATTTTCTATATGGTGGTAGCTAGCTGTTATTTGATTAGAAAATTTCAACTTTTCCAGGATTCATTTCATGTTCTTTAAATAACAAAAAATAATTTATACTTTACAAGTTATTTCCAAAGAATAATATTATCCTAAATAATCACAATGAAATGCTGCCTCATGTAAAAAAAAAAAATTGGAAAAACTTTCTATAGTTTCATACTTGGATTTTCTCTCAAATTAGGCCTCTTCTTTTCTAATCATCAGCAAGTATCTGAAAAAAGAATCTGGTCCTCAAAACTGATCTCCATCAGTATTAAATTAAGTCTAAGCCTGGAGGATTTGATCTTCCTGTAAAAACTACGACAAAATTCACTTTACATGTTGGTTTTCTGTCTTTGTTGGAGAACCCGGGTCCATTTTTATGTGCATAGAACTCCTATATACCCCCACAATGCCATTTGAATACGAGAGGCTTTCTTCAACGATCAAATCTGTGCTCTATGCATTGATGAGTTCAATCCATGATTAGTAGCCTCGCGCTTTAAGAAAAGTGCATAGAGTAGCTCGTTCCAAGAATCGGGGACTCCGGGTAGACACCAGTGGCTGCAGTCCTGCCGATGGAGAGGTGCAGGGCTTTCAATGGGACCCAGATAATACAGAGACGAATGCCCGTCTTTCCTTTGAGCAGTCATATAGGTGACATTCAATATGCCGAATTTCCATGTTGTGTTCATGTGATTTGATAACACAGCAGTGACAAGTTTCAATTGGTCCCAAGTTTCGGGTGGCACCAACGATGATCCCAGCTCTGGCAATTTCTCTGAGTGACAGCTTCCTCCAGTTTTCCAATCTCCACCTCTGTAATTTTTATGCTTATTTAGCTCCTTACATTAGAATGCATAATCACACATAAAAATATAATCAACACTCAATACGCAAACAAGTTGACAGCACGATGCAAGTACATGTCAACAAGTCAATGATCCCAAAAGCTTAATTTCTAGGTAATTTATTTCAACTATCGGACGCATAAAGACAATGCATGTCAACAAGCTTGCATAGCTGATTTATTTTCGATATCAACACGTAAAAAATAAGCACATAAATCTCACCAAGTTTGCATGAAAAAGAAAAACGTGTTGCACATGAACGTGTATCAGTAGTTCGATGCTCAATCCAACCACAAAATGCAAAATGAGATGGACATGCAAAATGCAAGAAAAATAGTGTAAAGAAAAGGAGGGTATCAAAGCAAACCTGAAGTGTACAGGGGCAAACGTACGAAAGAAGACCTGAGTCTTGTTTGTATTCACTTCATTGTGTATCCAGTGCACCACAGTTTCTATAGACCTCCGATATGCATGTTCTACTTTCATTTTCATTTTCAACTCTGCTCCTTCTTGAAAGTAACAACCCCTGATCAATTTTTAAAGAAAAATTCAAGTCAGTCAATTTAGTTGAAACTCGAAGGTAAAAATAAATTGACCTCAAAGGTAAAGATATATAGATATCGCAAGCAATAATAAAATCCATGAAATACTTCTTTCCTTCACAAGTGATGAAATCGAAAATGTCACACTCAATATCCACCGACTGTAAATAATACTATAATAGCAGTTAAAATCTGACTTATAATCAATAAAATGTTGGGTCCAGCCATTATTGTTGACATAATGAAAAGAACCCTTTCAAGCTACCACCATTTAGTTGAATCCAGGTACAAGTTCTGCTCAATCAATCATTCAATCACATTTCAAGGCTAGTGGGGACCTCTTAAACATCAAAATTGATAACAAATAATTGAGATCTTAATTCTTTCTTAAACAGCTCCTTGCCTTCAGAGATTATACACACGAAAAAAAAAAAAAAACATATATTGAAAAGCTAAAAATATATGGAGATGAAGATCGTAATCAACTAATCATAAACCAGAAAAACAGCTTTTCTTGAAAGTTAGTTAGAAGGTCACAGCCTCACAGGCATACATTTTATCGTTCATTCAAACGTAGTCACCGTGATATATGATCATAAATATTCAGCTTCGGTTAAACCATTGATTTTCACATCTCTATTTCAAATCAGAAAAGCACTCGAACCAAAGATAGCTTCAAAGAAGAGAACTAATTATACAGGCAACCATCGATACAAGAAAACTATAGCATATTCAGAAGTATTCATTGTTTAAAAAAATTATTTCTAGCGTTATAAAAAACTGTCAAACTTAACATAATGTAACCTTCTTCTATCGTATACAGATGAACAACGTATCAAATTGAATAACGAATCAATACAAGAGTCAAAGAATTACTTTACCCTCTTATAGTCTTCTCGTAATTCCACCAATGCCCTGTATTGAAGACCAGCACATCAGCGTCTCTCCACTTCCAGGAGTTCCAATCCATTTGATCCAATTTGAGGGTTGTTTTAATCTTTTCTGGAGATCCAGCAGGAGGCCTGCTCTGCAGTACCAGAAATGGAGCTCTGTAGTACTCCACGGTGCAATTATAATCATTGAACTTGAACATCAAGAACCCTTTATGCTTTGTAATTGGGCTGCCATTAACTTCATAGATTGAATCCTTATTAGGAATGGCAGAAGAGAGCATACATAGAAGCGATTCCCATTGATTTCTACCAATCGAATCACCAACAAAAACTAGACGTTTGTTCCGCAGCTTCTCCAACATCAGTCTTGCATCAAACCTATTTTCATATTATCAGGCAAACACCCCCCATCAATAGTAAGAATATTAATCACTATTTTCAGAAAAGCTGAGAAATGTAACATCAAAAAGTTTAAAAAATATAGATATAAAGCAAGTTACCAGCAATTCCAAATCAATGCTTCGAACACCAAAAATTACATTAAGACATTGGATGAAACAGAGAGATATATATAACAACACAACCAAGACCCAAGAGTGGGAAAGTCGCAGTGAAATTGAATACCTCACACAACTAAACACTCACGGTTTTTTTTTGTTGAGAGCAATTTACGAAAGTCGATTTACCCAGACAAAACAACACCATCAAAACAATTTCAATAAAAAAGAAAAAGAAAATGATCACACACTTGTCTTTCATTGCTTGAATGCTACAATCATTATCTGAAAGTTCACGGGTCAGATTATCAACAGAGGCAAATGAGCCAAGTCTAGGAAAGGAACAAGGGAGCATACGAACCCATCCCAGATAATGACAGAAAACATTATGGGAAAAAACAGACAACATTGACAAATCATGGATAAGTGTACACTTCAAAATTTTGATTTCAAAAATGAAATTGGCATTGAAAATTCAACCAGTGTTTTCTTTTAAGTGGTTGTTGCATAGAAGAGTTCAAATCCTTGTGCAAAACTGTGAAGGTATTTAATTTTCGAAGACCACAAATACATGCAAATAAACCGAACTATACGCTACAGACACAGCATAAAAACATAAAAATAAAAAAAATCTCAATCATAATAGGAACCCGTTTGGTTGCCAAGAAAATGCAGGAAAACTAAAAAAAAAAAAAAAAAAAAAAACATTTATAAACCTCATATTCCCTAACTTTTCCTGTTTGCAGCCCATGAAAAAACTCAATCCTAGAATATATTCATCATACTTGTGTCAATATAACTTAATGGTTTTCTCAGGTCCCAAACAGTGGAAAAATTATCACAACTTTGATTTTTAACTTCTTTTTCTCTATTAATGAACATACCTTGGCAAGTTGCAATTTCTGGGTTGCCATCTCCACTTAGTGTAGAACAAATCAGGCCTCCCATTCTCAGTACACCTGAATCCTTCATCCAAAAAGTTGCAATCTTTGGACTGGTACAAAGGATAATTTTCATCCCAAACCCAAGCACCATCAAACAAGTCACACCCATTTCCCTGCTCGCTCAAAAACTCCACTCTCTTCTTGTTCTCAATAGACCCGCCACCACCACCACCACCACCACCACCACCACCGTCCAGTTTCAGCCACCAGAACCTATCTGATTTTGCAGGAACTCTGCACCCTTTTGCCACAGCCCAGCAATCCAAGTAAAAGAAGCCGCAAATCACAAACAATGTAACGAAGAAGAACCCAGCTCCTAAATAAGGCTCAAAAAGCCTCAAACGCTTGAATTTCTTGAAAAAATCACAAATTGGCATGGTTTCATGGTCCTGCTGAGATGGGTTCTTGGACATTTTTTTTTTTTGGTATTGTTACTTCAACGATTGACGGTCATCAATGTATGGCTATATAAATATAAAAGGGAAAACAGAGAGATGTGATGTGTAAGCAAAATAACAGTCATGACAAATAAGAAGAAACCGTATCCTTTTTAAGCTGCTTTGCTTGGTAGATCAGTTATGTCGTGAATGAGAGAAGAAAACAGAGAGATGGGTGCAGAGCAAGCAAAGGAGCATTCATGGAGGAATTATATAATTTTTCTTCACTTTTTTTCCTTTTGGGTTCGGCTTTTTCGGTTACTTTATTGCAGATATAGATATAGATATAGAAAGAGAGAGTTGGGTGGTTTGGTGAGAGTTTTAAATGCTCTCTAGAGTCTAATCTCTACTGGTAACGCTAACGAGTATTCAATTTCAAATCCGAGAATCTGAGAACAGAAGAAGAGGAGACAAACTGATAAAAAGAGAGAGAGTGCGTGAGCGTACGTGCGTGGATGTGTGCGCGTGTGCGGTGTGGTGTCGTAGGATCGTGGTTTGAGACAATTTTGGTTCCAAGACAGTTGAGTTTTTTGAAGTCGGTTAACGGGCAGGAAATAGTACTACTAGTAAACCACCAATGGCTTCACGTGATATAAACCAGACTCGATTACTGATTGGCCGTGTTGGATACGATACCAAGAGAGCGTGGCTGAGAATTCTTTTTGTTATCCTTAAAATTGACAATCCCGACAACAATAGCAATACGGCTGTAAAGTTGATTTAATTTTTTATTTTATTTTTGACTAATCTCTCAAATTATTTGAAATTAAAGGGTTAACTACACTAACTTACCCAGTGTTGCAAAAGTCGCAAGGCGCTAATCGGGCGGCGACTAGGGGACTAGCGACTAGGGGGATTAATTGGGGATTAGTCGGGGACTAAGAAAATGGTCGGAAGTCGGCCGTCGGCCGGTCAACGGAAAGCTAGCAGCCGGTCGAAATTTTTTTTTTAGTATTTTTTTTTCCTATAATTCAAAAAAATCATAATATTTCATATATTTTCATATTTTGAACCTAAAATTGAAAATCAAATTCTAAAAACTCAATATTAACTATTGATAATCAAAATTCCATAAACAACTTAATAAAATCCAACAAACTAAATCAAATTCCAACTAAAGTAAATCAATTTCCAAGTTCCAACCAAAGTAAAAAACTAAATAAATTCCAACAAATTAAATGAAATTCCAACCAAGTAATTCAAATTTCAAGTTCCAACCAAAGTAAACAACAAAACAAATTATCCAAGTTTCCAACAAGTCAACAAGTAAAGGATAGAAGTAAACAAAAATAAGGTCATAATTCAAATACACAAGTCAACAACAAGAAGTAAAAAGAACTGGACTGATTCGAGTGAAGAAGAAGAACCGAATAAACACTAAAAAAAGTTCTAATTCTAATTCAACAATAAATTGACAATTTAACAATAAAATTATAAATTCAAAGTTCAAAATTCTAACAATAAAATTCAAATTAACAATGAATTTCTAATTCAATTCAAGATTTCAACCCCTAAAATCCAAAAAATTGACAATTTGTAAGTTGTCAGTTGTACTTGTAAGTTGTACCCACCTCACAAATTGAAGACCACCAGTGAAGAAGAAGAACTGGAGGCCGACGATGAACTGGACGACGCCGGCGAAACTGGAGCAGACGAACTGGACGACGACCGGTGAAACTGGAGCAGACGAGTTGGATGACGAGCTGGGCGTCGATGAGCTGGGCGTCGATGAGCTGGAGGCGACCAGTTGGAGGCCGACGGCGACGGTCGACGGGCGACGGGTGATGACGACGAGCTAGAGGCGACAGCGACGGCGATTTGCTTGTTCTCACTCCTGACTCCACTTCTCTGATTTCAATTTTTTTAAAAAAAATGAAAGTGAAAGTGTGAAACTGAGTCTAAAACCAACTCAAAACGGCGTCGTGTTTGTTCAAGTCGGTCAAAATCGGTTTGACCGACTGGAACCGACTTGGACCGACTCGCCGACTTCCTCCGCCTACTCGCCGACTTCCTTGCTCCCGCCTAATCTCGCCGACTGACCTGAAATCGCCGCGGTTGGGCACCGACTACCGCCTAATCGCCGACTAGTCGGCCCTAGGCGGCGACTTTTGCAACACTGAACTTACCCTTACTTTTTAGGATCTAGCAAAATTTAAAAAAGCTACTCTAAATTAATATAAACACTTCTTGCCACAAAGTCAATCAGTTAACTTTAACGGTTGACTAACCTTGACATATGGAAAACCAAATATATCTCTACCACATCATTCCAAACATAAAATATTTTGAATTAAAAATTGAAAAATAAAAATTAAAAAAGATGATAATATATTGACCGCTTGCAGAAACATCCTCAATTCGCGGAGAAGTCTCATTTGTGAACTGCATGGGGTCGATAAGTAGGAGATCATCAAAGATTTCTTGTTTCCGTGGAGCTTCACTGTCGGTAGATTATCTTTTTTTTTTTTTTAAGAAAATTTTGATATTTCAATTTTAATTAAAAAATATTTTAAGTTTGAGATGATGTGACAAGGGTATATTTGGTTTTCCAATGGTCAGAATTAGTCAACCGTGAAAGTTAACGGATTGACTTGATGTCAGGGGATGTTTATGTTAATTTAGGACATCTTTCGAAATCTTGCTAGATTTAATAAACTAAGGGTGAGTTAGTGCAATTAACCCGAAATTAAATTTCCATTTTTCTTATTAGATTTATGTAATATGTTTATTTTTACAAGTCCACCTATGTCTAAAATTTTTTTTAAAAAAAAACATTAACACCCATCGTAATATCAATAGTACCCTTTTTGAAATAAATATATTTATTTTAATACATTTTATTTATAAATCATCTTAAATTATAAATACACTGTGACTAAGATTTTCAATATAGAATTCCTTTATATATACGGCTAGTCGGCTATCTAAAAAAAAAAAAAAAAAACTCAATGATATCTACCGCTATCTTTTAAATATATATATATATATATATTGTTTATTGGTATAATTTATACCTAGACATAAAAAAATAAAATAAAATAAAAACATAAAAAGAAAAAAACCAAAAACAAAAACAAAAAAAAAACAAAAATTAGTAAAATAATACATATCTATGTGTGATCAAAGTCCTCTGACAATTATATTTCCATTACTTTATAATCACGTGATAATGAGAAATTTTGATACTTGAAATAAAATTAGAGTTTAATTATGGTTTATCATAAAAATTAAGGTTTATCATAATTTTTTTTAATTTTTTTTAAATAAGAGATAAAGTTGAAGATATGACCATATAAGTGTAATTAATGAGTGTAATTGTATTTGGTTTTTTTTAATTAAAATAATTTGTCCTTATCGGTAAAATTCTATTGAAATATTTTTGTAATTAATTTTTTTAATAAAATATGGGTATACTAATTAGTTTTATTTAATAATAAAGATATTGATATTACTAATAATTAGAATTTAACTCTTCATAGTTTTTTTTTTTTTTTTTTTTTTTTTTAAATCTGACACTTATCTTAATTTAAGAAGTTACCTTTTATTACAAATATAAACAGGAAACACATCTGTGAGAAAAAGGAAAACGATAAAATTTGGAGAAAAGACAGAACAAGATTGATTATATGGTAAACTCTAAAATTAGATGGTAATCTCTAGTTAAGGTAAGTAAGTAATCTCCAATTAAAGGTACACAATTATGGTCAAAACCCTTTTCTTAATAAGTAAATGTTATAATTTATTATAATACTAAAAAAAATCTTTAAAATATTGTTTGATTCGTAAGGTATATTTATTAGAAATGAAAATAAAAGATAATCAAGTTTTATTGGAAAATGAATCAGAAAAGAAAACTTATCCCGATTTATGTATGAGGTAACTCGAATCCCACTTATTAACAAATCATAAATTATATTCTCTTTTCCCATCAAGATTCTCTATCGGTAAACTCGCCCTTGACCTTGAGCCTTGTATAATAAGGAATGAGAATATTACCATCAACACTAAAGTTTTCTGTATTATAATTTTATTATATGATTTTAAACTCATCAAATTATAATAACCCAGTTGAATAAGTTTCAATTCCCTTGTAACAAATGAGGTTAATCCATTGATATTCTCTTCACACCTATAATATTAAAATTGAGATTTCGAATCAGATTTCTCTCCAAATCCGAATCAATTGTAATAGTTAAAAAACCATATCTCAATTACTTGATTATTAAATTTCTTGCAGTGGACCAAGGGACTGTCGCTTATATTCCAATTTTCCATCTTGTGAAATGGGGTATGGTCTATGGACTATGGACTATGGACGCAAGAGTTGGTTTTGATCAAATGGGACCCAAATTCTCGGCTATCCATTCTCCTTATTTAATCAGATTAACAGAAGATGCACAAGAGAGACTGATCATCACATCATTGCATGTCCCACCAAAATGATTTCAAAGCATACAAGTTGTAAAATGATACTCATTACCACCAATTAATGGCGAAGATGACGAGATGATATTGATTCAGTAGTAATATGTATCTCAATATCTTGCACCTATTCAATGTAATTAAAATTTGATAAAAGTACAGATAAAAATTATCAACTCTGGACAGACCTGAATATTTAACATGGAGAATGTGGATTAGACCTGAAACATTGTCCTAAACTAAAAACTTGGAAGATGAATGATTAAATACAGATTAAACAAAGAAAGCATCATGTGGGTGTGAATAAGAAATGAAGTGAATATCTAGGAGATTCAAAACATCACATGCCGCTTGTCTGGGACTAATGAGACATGAGCAGCATTGTGTCTCCGCCAATTCATGCTTACATTAATGGTTTTGTTGTTTTGGGGATCCCCAATCCTTGTTTGTGAAACCAGAAAACTCCCCCTCCAAAATGTTTGAACCAAGAAAAAGAAAAACAATGGAGGGGATCTCATCTCATACAACTGTTTCTGATAGCTTCACAGACAAAAACATCAAAATCATCTTGTTTGACACTATCTTCAACAAAAAAGTGATGATTCTAAGAATGAAATATATGCATTGACATTTGAGAATAACACACATTGTATCAGTGACTCTGTTGATAAAAAACAGGACCACTCTAGAGACTATTGATTCCTACAAAACCTAAATGAGAGCACAAGTTGATTTGCCACGGTTTGTGCAAACCGAAAAGCATAACACTCCAATATCAAGTTTTCACTTCAGAAACTAGCAATGTCAAGGATCCAATGCAGAGTTTTTCTTTTGATCCAATAACAGTTCATTTTGGATTTTGGGAATGCAAAGAGAAAAAAGAAAGGACTTTTCTGTTTCCTTTTGGTTAACTAACCACAATAAAAGTTTAAAAGAGAAGAGGCAATACCTTTTGTTTCTTTAAACTAACATATATTATTCACCAAAATACGAAAGCATTAACAACGTAATAGCATATGTCGAAGGAAAATCAAATGTATATCCTCTCATCAACATGGCTTCATAAGCCAAAATAATGTAGTTTCAAAGCATGCTGCAAGATTTCCGCATGTATATTGCGAATTCCAAATTCACCAAGCCTTACATTAGTAGCACAGTCAATTACAGGCAAGAGACCCAAAGAACTATCAAAACCATATGGAGAAATTTAAATATAACAATAACAATGCCATATTCACTTCAGAAAAGAAACATCTGATAAAAAAAAAACCACTAAAATGCCATCAACAACAATACGAATCCATCAGGGGTCCTCAGGACCATACATCGTTTATATCAAGAAATCCTTGCATTCCTCACCTCTGAGTAAACAAGAGCTCGAACTCTACCAGAAATGACATTTCCTTCCTGCATTGCCTCTGAAATACTCTTTATTACTGCCTTTATTCTTTCAAACTCTCTCTCAGAGGTACCTGCCTTCCATACCTTGCCATCTGCCTCCTTCGGTCCCAATTGTCCATCCATTTTTCTCCATCATCGCCTTCTCGAGTTTCTTGCCTATCCATCTACAAAAAGTCTTTTCTTACTAAAAATAGTGAAAGTAAACTACGTACCACAGTACTGCTCAAACCCTTCTTCTAGATAGCAATAGCATATCCACAAGGCACCAACAAGAGGATCAAGAGGATGCCACATGAACATGGTGAACATCCCACAATAATTAAAAGACACAGAACATAAATTTAAAGAAATCTGTCACTAAATTAAGCTAAAAGTTCAAACTTTCTGTCATTAACCTACATAAAAATTGAAACTTTATCACGAAATCACTAGTCAAAAGGTAGCAAGGGACTAATTCCAAAAGATACAAGTTGAAAAAATATTGATGTTACGATACATTTTAGATCAACAGCACTCTAAAGCGGAAACAAAATCAAACCCATTTTACTAGTAAGCTAAAAGTTTCAACAAGATCAAATCGAACAAATTGGCCATCCTAATCAGTATGAAAATTATAATGCAAGAGATGGTAAACCATCAACACAATGTATCTCACTTTATCAGAAATTGGAGTGGCACACCAACACCAACAAGGCAACAACACAGCATAAACAAATTTTATAGTATCAAACAGCAATAACAGATTCACAATAGGCAGTAAACGACACAAATCATAGTCAAACTCCATCTGATTCAAATTCAACAGGAAAAAAACAACACTGAATCACAACTAATCCATATCAAACAACAGACCTAAACACTCATAAATCTGAAAAAAAAAAAATTTAAAAAAAAAAATTACCTTACACACGGTTGTGTGTAATTGGATATGATCAATATTGGGTTGAGGTTGAGGAATCATGCTGGTCAGATTTTTGAAGAGGTTCCTGTTCTTGTAGTTGTTGCTGAGCTTTGAGTAGAAAAGGCTTGAAACCAAGCTCTAAGCTTAAATAACCAAAAGCCAAGAAACCCACCACCACTATTCCTGATCTGATCGCGTTCAATTTCTGTATTTCTCTCATTCTCCTCCTAACAACCTCCTCTCTCGTCTCTTCTCTTCTCTGCAATATTGTTATTTTCAACAATTGGTCTCTCTCTATTTTGATGAAGAAAATGTTTACGACAATACGGCGTCGTTTGGTTACTGTTTTGTTTTTTATTTTTATTTTTTTTGTATTGGACTCATTGCACAAACGTAGTTTAGACATAATTGTATGCATATGGAACTTTAACCCATAATTGCACAAAAGTTCCCTGCCGTTAGTTGACTTCTGTTAACTTTAACCCGTTGACCACAATTTTAACCCACAATGACTAAAGTGCCCCTAGTTACCTATTTTATTAATTCAATTAATAATTAAAAAATGAAACAAAAAAGACAGAAAAAAAAAATTCAATAATTTTTTTTTCTCTTTCATTTTCTCAACCCCCAAACATGATCCAAATAAAAACTTAACAAACAAAAACCAAAACTCAATCCCACAAATTAAAACCAAAACTCAAATCCTCAAACAACAACCAAAAATCAAATCCACAAATAAAAACCCAAATCCATCAATACCACAATCAGTTAACCACATCTATTTAAAAAAAATTAACAAAAAAAATTAAAACTTCAACCAAGAAAATTAAAAATCAACCATTGAAGTTCTAATTTTTTTAATTTTAAAAAAAAAAAAATGTATGTGGTTAACTGTTATTGAATCGATGGATTTGAGTTTTTATTTGTTGTTTGAGGATTTTAGTTTGGTTTTGATTTTTGGGATTGAGTTTTGGTTTTTGTTTGTTAAGTTTTTTTGGATTGTGTTTGGGGGTTGAGAAAATGAAGGAGAAAAAAAAATGATTGATTTTGTTTTTTTGTTTTCTTTATCTTTTTTGTTTCGTTTTCTAATTATTAATTTAAATAATAAAAAGGTAACTAGGGGAACTTTAGTTATTGTGGGTTAAAATTGTGGTCAACGGTTAGAATTAACGGAAGTCAACTAACAGCAAGGGACGTTTGTGAAATTATGGGTGAAAGTTCCATATGCATGCAATTGTGCCTAAACGTAGGGGACGTTTGTGCAATTAGTCTTTTTGTATTTTGATGGATGATCCGACGGTGGATAGCTAAAGCTGACTTACACAGGAGAAATCCATCAATCTCCAAATCATCAACCTTGTTACCTTGAGCTGATCTTCTATTCTTCTCCTCTCCAGAAGAAGACAATTGAAAAAGCTAAGCGATTCCTGTATTTGTTTTTTGTCGGTAAGTTTACTTATTATTTTCGGTTTCCATAGAAAACTTAGCTTATGAGATCAGTCAGTACTTCGATTGCATTCTTGCTTTTGAAAACATAAAAATTAAAAATTAAAAATTGTTCTGGATTCTAATCGTGGAATCGAAAGAAAGTGCTTTCGAAGTCGAAATGCTGTGACTACAATTCAAACACAATTGCATGTCTGTTTCAATTAGGTTTTATTTGTTGAAATAAATTCTTCATTTTGAGCAGGTTGAGTTTTGATAAAGAGTAGTAGAATTTGCTCATGTTAATTAAATATGGCGTGAATTCTGGGATCATATCGTTTGGTAGTGCAAAAGATTATATTCTGGCTTCCTCAGCTGCTGTTCTGAGAAGACAACAGTTCCTGATAAGGTCACTTGGAGGTTACACTGATCAAACCACTCAGAGAAGAATGCAGCAAGTGAATTCCATGAGTGGAACCGCATTGGAGGCCGATTCTGAGACCATTTTGAGAGCAATCACTCCAATTCTTGACCCAAATAGACACAAGGGCCAGGCTGGTGAGCTGACTAAAAACTCTGCCTCCATCATCAATTACTTGCTTTTCGTTTTCGTTTGTTTATGTTCTTCAAGTTGATACACATGTTACTCTTGTATGTTTATCAGGAAAGATAGCTGTGATTGGTGGGTGTCGAGAGTACACTGGTGCTCCATATTTTGCTGCTATTTCAGCCTTAAAAATTGTTAGTGCTTTGCTTCCTCATTTTCTTGATAATGCTAGTGTCATTTTGTGTTGGTAAAATAATTGGTTTATTGTTTTCCTATATTGATGGCCTGATGGTTTTTGTGAATGCAATATCCTTTCTATTGCTTGCAGGGTGCCGATTTGTCTCACGTGTTCTGTACCAAAGATGCTGCTCCAGTTATAAAAGGCTATAGTCCTGAATTAATAGTGCACCCAATTCTTGAAGAATCTTATAGCATCAGGTGAATTTTCAATATGAAACTTGTATTATTTTCAATATGTAAGTATGTGTAATATACTGAGTGGGTACTATTTTGGTGAAAAAAGTGGTTTGGGGGATGAGGAGAGAAGACGCATCTCAAGCAAGATTCTTGCCGAGGTTGATAAATGGATGGAAAGATTTGATTGCCTTGTTGTTGGTCCAGGCCTTGGAAGGGATCCATATCTTCTGGTTTGGATTTTTAACCTAGCTTTCCAAATTTCAATTCATGTCAGGTTATACTTAAGCTATGTGGTATTACTTATGCAAAAGTTTCAAATATTTTATGAAAATAAAGTTAGGGGTGATAAATTTTGTTTTTACAAGGTTTTAGTGGAGAAATTATTACAACTTGAATCTGGTAGTGTAACCCCAAATTCCTCAGAAAGAATGTGTTTATAGTGAATTATATGCAACGCACCAATGTGTGGTCTGTGGACATTTTAGATAAGCTTTAAGTTTAAACTTGAAGTTTTCTTGCCTTTTTTAGTTTTACAGCTTTTCCCCCTAATGTCAAATATTCTCAAATGTTCCACAGCATCCACAGAAGCAACCTTTTAGTCCTCTCTTTCTCATCCTTCTTACTTCTATATTGGATTTGTTATCAAATTCAATTCTCAACAATTCTAAGACTTAACATATTTTGTGTCCAGGAATGTGTGAGCGAAATAATGAAGCACGCCAGAGAGTCAAATGTTCCGATTGTCATAGACGGGGTGAGTAAAAAGGATGAATATGGTCTGTTTAAGCTATGTGTTCAATAGTTATCACTGTCATTCTGCATAACAGTTGGAAATTACCTTAGATATTTGATATTTAATATGGTCTAGTGAACCTATATGCTCAACAAGTCCATTGTCTTTCTGCATTTCTTATGGTTTGAAATTAACCTTAGATTGTTGCTACTGATCCAGGATGGACTCTTTCTTGTTACAAACAGTCTTGATCTTGTTAGTGGTTATCCGTTAGCTGTTCTAACCCCAAATGTGAATGAATACAAGCGTCTGGTTCAGAAAGTCTTAAGTTGTGAAGTAAATGATCGAGATGCTCCTGAGTTGTTACAATATCTTGTGAAGAGGTAAATATTTCTTTCAAGTTTCTTGAAATTGTGTTGGAGAAATTCTTTTAAGGCATTGGGTCATTATGTATTATTCAGAAAATATAAGTGCCAATACGGGTATGAACTTCAAGTGAAAAATGGAAGGCAGTTCTTAACCTGATTTAACTAGAAATCACATTTATGTGTAAATACTTCATTAAAAACTATATTACTCTAGAAGTTCCCTTGGACCAACGTCTCTGGGCTTGCACACATATTTCACATGGTGTGGCCGGTGGGGCTAGTTATCTCACATCAACTATAGTACTATACTGATCAGTTCTTAATTTAATATTGGTCATATTCAATTTATTGTGGACTGCGAATAGTTAAAGGGTCTGTTTTGCCCTCCTTTAAAGTGATATTAATCATTTAATATCTTGTGATATTTTCTAATGCAAAATACCCTTATTGTTCAGGATTGGTGGTGTAACTATCTTACAGAAAGGAAAATCTGACCTGATAAGTGATGGTGATACAGGTATGGGATAAGATATTCATTTAATCGGTCAGTAAAATAGTCTTACAAAGTGGATATAACACTATGTTTCTCAAAAAATACATTCTGTACCAAATATTGAAGTTAGCCATTCCTATTTTAATATTTAACACATTCTATAAATCAAATATATAAAAATAATATAAAATGTAGCATCTTTTCTATATTTTGACTGCTTTTGGTTTTGATATGAATGAATGATGCGTGTGCAGTTAAATCAGTGAGCATCTATGGTTCCCCTCGGCGCTGTGGTGGACAAGGTGATATACTATCCGGAAGGTAATTGATTTTCTATTTCTCCTTCCATTTCTTATTTGCTGAAAAAGATCTGTTGATAAACACTTCATTTTGTTTATGTGGTACATTTCACTAATAAACTTTCGTGCTTACTAACTTAATTTTCACCCATTTTTGTCAATGTTCCTGGATTTCATAACACCTATGTGTGAAGGTCAGAGATGCCATTGAGAGGGAGAAATCACTTTGTATGATTGCATGATTATATGTTTAATGACTTGATGTGCACCACTTGATTTAAAAGAGCTGATGAATGCGACTAATCTATGCACCTAATTAAGACTTGAGCTTTTGAGAGCATGAATACATTTATTTTGATGGACTGATGTTATCCATATTTTTCTTTTCTTTTCATCGGTTCCAGTGTTGCTGTGTTTTTATCTTGGGCTAGAGCCAAAGAAAAATCAACCATCAGGTTCTACAGCGTTATTTTGTCATTTAAACTTCACAGTAGCTTTCGGTTTTATTTCTTTGTTTTGTCTATCATGTCTCATGTTTGAAAATTCATGTATTCCCTTGATTCACAGTGCAATGAATCCAACGGTGTTGGGTTGCATTGCTGCATCTGCTTTGCTGAGAAAGGCGGCATCTCTTGCTTTTGAAAATAAGAAAAGATCAACTCTCACCAGCGACATCATCGAGTGCTTAGGGAGAAGGTAAACTGCCAATGATCGTATTATAACAATGGTTTCTCGTTTGGGAATAATAAATGAATCAATGTGAGTTTTTACTTTTTGCAGTTTGGAGGATATTTTGCCTGCTAGTTAATATTGTTCATCACCAGAAAGCAGATCCAAGCCCTTTCCATAGAGATTTTACTCGTGTGGACAGAGCCTTTTCTAGTCGTGTTCTTACTTCTTGCAGTTTGGAGGATATTTCACTTGCCAGTTACTACCGTAGATCTAGATCAACGCCGACTCGAGCCTTTTTCCAAAGAGAAATTTAACCCATATGAACAAAACCCTTGCTAGTGTGTACACTCTTTTCAAGTACCTAAAATGTTGGTTTTTCTTTGTAATGTTGATAAATAAGTGATATTTTTGATGTAAGAATGATCATTCTATTTTGTTTTTTTCACTGAAACAATCTTTACACTTTTATTTTCAGATTTTCTTATAGTAGAATAAAAAATAAAATGAGGCACTTTTATTTTCAATTTCACCAGCAGCAGATTGTAATCCCAAATTTATTGAAGCAGTGTGTTCTAATATTGTTTTATTAGATCCAATTATTGACACAGTAAGTTAATGTTGATTATTGACAGCCCATGCATGGATTGGACTTGTATAAAAGCATATACGAAAAGGAAACTCAATAGTATAATTTCATTGAGATATATGTATGTACTCAGATACATTAATTGCAGAAAACAAATCTAGATATCAGTAATTCCAGTACTACTAGAACCAACATTTTCTTCCCGTTTAAGATCAAGATTAACGAGGGCAAACCATAAATTCGAACCAACCCGAAAGCTCCATAGCTGCACCACATAACCCGTTTGAAGTCCATTCTCTTCGTTGCAAGCAATTGAGTTCCATTTTTTAATCAATGTATAAGAGAAGGTCGTGTTCATAGTCCACTTTTTGAACTCCAAATCTGTTATTACTTGGAGACACGGTTGAATCAGTGAACATTTAACTCCATTAGTGGGATTGTCCTCCTCTTTCAGAAAAGCGTAAGTTCTTACTTTTCCTCTTGGAATGGAAAAGCGGCCTTGATGTTTATCCATGTCTGTCGATGTCATCGCCTTTTCACCCACTAGCATAACATCGGTTCCGTTCAATTTGTCAATTTCATCTTGAAATTGTTGAGGAATAACAGGACGTGGGTTCAAACCCATTTGATCATCAAGATTCGTTTTCTTGTTGGTAGTCTTTTTCTTCTTCTTCTTCTGCTCCAAACTATGACCAGCCTTCCTCTGTTTCTTAACCAACGGTTTCTTCTCAATCTCCTCATCCTCCTCTTCCACTAAAACAAAGCCTCTTTTCATAGACGAGCTGTTTTGGCTTTCGAATTTTGAAATAGCATCTTGAACGATAGCAGGTACTGGTACCCTGCTCCTGGTTTTCTTGGGAATCTTGAAATTGAGAAATCGAAATTGAAGCCCATTATTAATATTGGACTCCTTTCGAAAAGCTTCGTCAGCCAAGCGCTTCCGCTCCATTGCCTTTCGAACGTGCATGTCTCTAAATCCTCGTAGCACCGAGCCTGTCAACAATTCAAGCTTCAAAGGTTCATCGCCGTTGGAGGCTTTTTCTTTCTCCTTCACGAGCAGGTCGAAAGACCCACCATCATCGATGGATTTCAACTCTTCCAAACTCCTCATTTTCTCTCTGAAAAGACCCAGAAAAACAGAACTGACAGAAACCCAGAAAAACGGTGAGCAGAAAGAAACCCACAGAGAAACAGAGAGAAAAAAAGCTTGAAAATTTTCAAGAAAGCAAATGTGAGCCAGACGAGAAATATGTGTTAGTTACTTGAGAGTAAAGTAATTGAGTGAAGTGATTATAGAAACATATATATAGGGAGAGAAATCCGAGTGATATCAGTAAACCCAGGTGAAAATTAGGGTTTAGAAATCTTTGTTATGTTTGGAATCCCACATGAAGTCGGTCTTGTAGTTTCAAATTAGTTTCTAAAAGCTGTGTCTGGTTTCTTGGGACCAAAACACAGAAGTTGGCGCTAAGCAAAACAGAGTCTTGTCTAATAACGGTCATATATTTCCGTTTCTTGCTTCTCTAAATAGTGTAAACAGTGACACGCTGCTCTCTGTTTCCAAATTCGAAATTTTGGTAAGTTGGGCCGTTAATTGTGGATCCACAACCACAAGTAATTGGGCTTTAATTAAAACCAACCCAGCCCAAACAAATTTTCATGAAGCTTTTGAACTCAAAAATGTTTCATTTATTTAACAAATAAATTAAGTTTATTAAAATTAATCCGTGTTTGGCCAAATTTTTGTATTTTTAATTAGGGCAAATTGCAATAAGGTACCCTGACATTTTTCATAATGGCACAAAAATGCCAGTTTTATTATAATTACACATAAGTTTTAATTATAAACTTTGATAGACATAACTTACTGTCCCCCCCCCCCCCCCCCCCCCCCCCCCCCCCCCCCCCCCCACACACACACACACACACTCGCTTCAAAATTCTCTAATTTCCCCCCTCCCATGCACAAATACAACCAATCTCACCATAAAAATAGGCATGAGAGAATTTTAAAACTAAAGGGAGGAGACTAGCGAATACGGTAAACTACAGGGGTAAGAATAATAATTTCCCTTATATATATTCATAGTCATAGATATATGGGTAAATTGCAATAACATACCTTCACATTTTTGCTAATAACATTGTCAAATCGAACTTTTGCCTTAATTTCATAAAGATACCATTGACTGCTTTAACCACAGTTAGACTTAATGGTGAAGGGTAAAATGGTCTTTGTACCAACAAATCAAGTAAAAACATTATTTAATTACAATAATAATAAAAACCTGATTTTTTTTAATCAAAATGTACAAATAATGAATAGTTAAAAAATAAATAAATAAACTTTGAACGACGGAGGAATCTCCTCCATTGGAGATCTAAATTCTTTCTTATTCATTAGAAATTTTTTTTCTTCAATCCGGAAATTCAAACAAAAGAGAAAAAATAAAACCTCTTCTCTTCTTCTTCAATCTTCATCATATTTTTTTTCCTCAATAAACTCATGATCTAATCGATGTCAAATTAAAAAGAAAAAAAGAATTAGGGAAAGAGTTTTAGAATTGCATGCAAAAATTAAATGCTTAAAGCAATAAGTTGAAAAAATATTTTTGTCTTTTAGTTCCCAAGGGTGTCCATGTGCTGTTCTCATATTCTAAACAAACTTTAATTCACTTGTTTCGCCTTCACCAGACCACTTAATTTTAATAATCTCACCGTCCAAAAACATTTACTAACAATAACAACAACTCAACAAGACATATAGATTAAAAGTTTTTTTTTTTTTTTTTTTTTTTTTTGAGAGATATAGATTAAAAGTTTCACAACCATTAAAATCATTAAAAGCTTCTTCTTATTATTATTTTTCCACTTTATAAATCACTATCTCTCATGCACTTGTTCAAACACCACAGCAACACTTCTCTCTCTCTCTCTCTCTATAGCTAATTCAAAAACAGTCAAAATGGTCTCTGTAGAGATTGTTCAAGCAAGTGATCAATCACAAACAAATAGATCTGTTATTGAGCCCCCAGCAAGTCCAAGAATTTCATTCTCTGCTGATTTTCTTGATGAGAGCAACTTTATCTCAATTAGCCCACATGGTAGAGAAGAAAGAGATCAAGAAAAGGAGATCAGAGGGAAAGCAAGAGCAGCAGGAGAGTTTGAGTTTCTATCAAACAACAACAATGTGAGTAACCAAACCATGTTATCTGCTGATGAGCTTTTCTTTGAAGGAAAGCTTCTTCCTTTTTGGCAATTGCAGCTTTCTACAGAGAAGCTCAACAAAATCAGTCTCAAATGCAAAGACTCTAAAGAAGAAGAAGAGATGGTAGAGGTAAGTATTAACAAGGAAGAGCCTAGAGTGAATTGGTTTGTTGATGATGACCCATCACCAAGACCACCAAAATGCACTGTTTTATGGAAAGAGTTGTTGAGGTTAAAGAAACAGAGAGCTTCTTCTTTGTCTCCATCTTCTTCTTTGTCTCCATCTTCTTCTTCTTCATCTTCATCTTCTTCTAGCTCTATAGCAGACATGGTTACTAAAGAAGGAAAAGAACACAGAGATAAGCATGTTAAGAGGATTAAAAAGGGATTAGAGAGGACAAGATCAGCAAGTATCAGAATTAGGCCAATGATAAATGTGCCCATTTGCTCACAAGTGAAGAGCAGTGCTTTGCCACCTCTTTTTCCTCTCAAGAAAGGAAGATTAGAGAGGTGAACAAGTTCAAAAACTTGTTAGCAGAAAAGTCTTTTTTGTTTCTTTTATTATATCATCCCTACTACTCTTGTCTAGTTTCATGGATAGGAAGAAGATATGTGAGCAGTGATACCACATGCAGGATTCAGTGAGTGAGTCTGAAATTATTTACTGACTGGATTTTCTCTCTGTTGGAGACACAGATCATAGCAGCAGCAGAATCAAGGGGGGTCTCTAATTCAGGCTGCTATTTTAAATCAAAGCAATCCAATGTCATCCCAAAATTGGCGTGTAGAAGGGAGAAGTGGGGCGGTGGCTAGGTTTAGTGACAGAGGGATTTGTGAATGGTGATTGCAATAGCGGGGTTTATGTGTTGGATTTTTTATTTTTATTTTTTTACTTTATTTTTAATAAAAAAATAATTTTTTGATTTCAAAATAAAATTGTTGTTTCTGACATTAGTTAAAACGTTCTTGTTTACTTTTTGATTTTTTTTAAATCATTACTTTTTATTTTTATCATTTATTTAAATGAATAATATTAAAATAATTGATATAATATTAATGGAGGGTCAATTCAGACATTTCCATCTCAAAGTCAAGATTGTTGTTAAGTCTAACAGTGGTCAACTGAGTCAAGGGTATCTTTCTGTAATTAAGGAAAATGTTCAATCTAACAGTGTTATAGGCAAATATGAGAGTATTTTATTGCAATTTACCCCAGATATATTATAGTAGATTAGATAGATAGATAGATATAGATTAAAGATTTTTGTAGTAAATGTTAGGTACCGAACCAGACCTTGTGGTGGCCCAGTATATCACAAGGTCTGGTATTTTATTTTTTCTAGTTTGATTTTTCCTATGCAAATTAATCATTCGGTTGACTTATTATTATGTGACCTTGTGGTGTACGCGGTATACTTTTGTTTTTATTTTTTATTTTTTTTATTTTTCCAGTGCAAATTAATCAATCGATTGACTTATTATGTGACCTTATGGTGGACACGGTATATCGATTTTCTATGTGATTTCGTAAATTCTGCCATTTTAGCTCATGGTTTCAATAACGTTGTTTTATCTAAATTTGGTGTCCAAAATTTGAAGTCCAAATTCGAAATTGTGTAAACAGTGACACGCTGCTCTCTGTTTCCAAATTCAAAATTTTGGTAACTTAGGCCGTTAACTGTGGATAGACAAGTAATTGGGATTTAAATAAAGTGGAAATGGTGGAAACTGTCACCATTTTAAACTGAGTTGGTGAGAATGTCAGTGGGTTAATAAGTTAAGTTTAAAAGGCACCTATTATGGTGAACTACCAAAATTGCCCTTAGTTAATGATTTATGTTATTCAGTTTGGTCTTTTCTCTGTCCACACTTGCAACAAAAACCTCAGTAGGATTTAACCCAGTTACTCTGTCTCTCTACAAATAAAAGTTCAAGGTGTTGCCCCGACTTTCTTCTTCAGTAAAATAAGGTAATATTTCTTCATCCTGCTTGTTTGAATATTTCGAGCATTTTAGTATTTTGTTAAACTGAAGCCATTGTTATAATTTAAGAACTTTTCTTTTTATTTTCGAGCCTTTTTGAAACAATTCGTGCCTTTTTGCTCATGAATCGAGCCTTTTTGAAACACAATCGTGCATTTTTGGTCATGAATCGTGCCTTTTTGAAAAACCTTTCGTGCCTGTTTGAAACAAAATCGAGCATTTTTGCTACAAAATTGAGCCTTTTGCCTACAAAATCGTGCTTTTTTGGTCATGAATCGTGTCTTTTTGGTCATGAATCGTGCCTTTTTAAAAAACTTTTCGTGCCTTTTTGAAACAAAATCGAGCCTTTTTGCTACAAAATCGTGCCTTTTTGGTCATGAATCGTGCCTTTTTGAAAAACCTTTCGTGCCTTTTTGAATCAAAATCGAGCCTTTTTGCTACAAATTCGTGCCTTTTTGGTCATGAATCGTGCCTTTCTGAAAAACCTTTCGTGCCTTTTTGAAACAAAATCGAGCCTTTTTGCTACAAATTCGTGCCTTTTTGGTCATGAATCGTGCCTTTTTGAAACAAAATCGAGCCTTTTTGCTACAAATTCGTGCCTTTTTGGTCATGAATCGTGCCTTTTTGAAAAACCTTTCGTGCCTTTTTGAAACAAAATCGAGCCTTTTTGCTACAAATTCGTGCCTTTTTGCTTATGGATCGAGCCTTTTTGAAACAAAATCGTGCCTTTTTGGTCATGAATCGTGCCTTTGTGAAAAACATTTCCTGTCTTTTTGCTACAAAATCGTGCCTTTTTGCTACAAAATCGTGCCTTTTTGCTCATGAATCGAGCCTTTTTGAAACAAAATCGTGCATTTTTGCTCATGAATCGTGCCTTTTTGAAAAAAACATTTCTTGCCTTTTTGCTACAAAATCGTGCCTTTTTGGTCCTCATTCGTGCCTTTTAAAAAAAAAATGTCGTGCATTTTTGGTCATGAATCGAGCCTTTTTGCTATAAATTCATGCCTTTTAGAACTGAAATCGTGCCTTTTAGAACTGAAATTGTGGCCTTTTCAAATCGGGCCTTTTTGAACTGAAATCGTGTCATTTTTAATGGTTTGTGATTATTAATTTGACAGCCTCATGAATCGGATTAGAATAGTAATATCTTACAACGGTCGATGGGAGCAATTACTCGACGGAAGTCAGAGGTTCGTTGGATCTGATAACCGAGGAATGTATGTGTCAAAGAATTTGACTTACGATGAATTGGTGGCGATCGTGCATACTATTGTGAACTATGATGTAAACAAATACAACGTTGATTTGTCATCAATATCAATAGTTCCTGGCAGTACGTGTCGCACATTTATAAGCAATGACGACGATGTCCAGTTTATGCTAGGGGAAGATCGAGTGATCCCTCAAGTATGTGTCAGTCTTATTGAGCGGACAGCTGGAGATGTGTTAGGGAATGATATTCCTCCTCCTGAAAATACCCTACAATTTGGATCCTTTAGTGGTAGCAACCAAGTGTTCACCCAAAGGAGTGGCAGCGAAGGTGGGAGAAACATGTTTGGTGTCCCACAAGTTGTGGTTGACCATGCAGATGCCGCTGAGACTCAATTTGGTGATGTGTTTGGTTGTCGAATTGAGCAGTTTGATGCGCAGTACAATGAGTAGAACAATGACAATTACCCGAACCATGAGGTGGATAATGAGGCAAATAATGAACATGTTGATGATTTGCAAAATGCGGATGAAGAGCATGCATATATGCAAACACATGGTAGACGTGTAGAAGGAATTAGTGGCACTACACCAGATATGCCTGGGACTTCCGAGGTCCGTTATAATGTGACAACATCTGATTCTGTTAATGCGACAACTTGGGTTATTCCGGGAGCAAATTCATACTCGTTTGGTACTGGTAGAAGCAGCACCTTGGAAGCGCAAGAACCGAGAACCATGATTTATAAGGGTCAATTTTTCCCGAGTAAAAAGGATTTGAAGAGGCTAGTTGGCGATTTTGCGATGCGTCAGAACTTTGAATGGAAGGTGAAAAGGTCTAATAAGACAACTTTACATCTGATTTGCATCATTGACGACTGTACGTGGAAATTAAGAGCGGTGAGGAGAGAAGAAAGGACTTACTTTCAAGTCAGAAGTTTTGTCAACGAACACACCTGTCCCTTGGAGGAGATTCACCGTCGCCATCGACAAGCTAGTGCAACCACAATCGCAGAAGTCGTTGCACCTAGACTTCAACAAGCCGATGGTCGTCTCATGCGTCCGAAGGACATAATCGCCGATATGAAAACAATGTATGGCATCCAAATCATGTACAGTAAGGCACATGATGCCCTGCAATATGCATTGTCATTGACCTATGGAACGCATGAAGAAAGTTTCCAACTGCTGCCATCTTTTGCATACGTTCTGGAACAGCAAAATCCAGGCACAATCACAGACTTACAGTGCGCAGATGATGGTAAATTCCTTTACTTTTTTATGTCGTTAGGGTCCTCAATTAGAGGTTTTCGGAGGTGTATGCGTCCTGTGATTGCAGTTGATGGTACCCATTTGAAGGGAAGATTCGGGGGTACAATGTTTGTGGCAACTGCACAAGATGGAAACGAACAGGTGTATCCAATTGCTTTTGGGTACGGTGACTCAGAAAACAACCTTTCATGGGAGTGGTTTTTGGAGTGCTTGAGAGGTGCCCTTGGTCATATAGATGATCTGGTTTTCATTTCCGATCGTCATGCAAGCATTGAAGCAGGGATTTCTAAAGTGTTCCCTTATGCAACCCATACCATATGTTGCTGGCATTTTGGTGAAAATATGAAGAAGCGATTCCACAGAAAAGATGTTGCCGACATAATGGATAACGCTGCTAGGTCGTACAGCCAAATCCACTACGATCGCCACATGGAGGAGTTACGTAGGCTGCACAAGGGTGCATATGATTATGCCATTGATGCCGGTCCACACAAGTGGTCCCGTGTTCATTGCCCCCAAAGAAGGTACAGGTTGATGACAACAAATGTTGCAGAGTGCATAAACTCATGCCTAAAATTTGCACGGCAACTGCCATTGATGACACTGGCAGAGTTCATTCGGAATATGCTACAAAAGTGGTTCCACGATCGTCATACAAATGCACGGTCAATGCGTCATCGATTGACCGACGCAGCACATCTTGTGATCCTCAAACGTGTCGAGAAATGCGGTTATATGACCGTAAATGCAGTTGACTGGAAAATATTTTCCGTCAGACACAAGGCAAAACAGTGGACGGTTGACTTAGCCCGGAAGACATGCACATGCAACAAATTCCAAATGGACTTTTTACCATGTTCACACGCACTCGCAGCGGCAAGGTACATGACTCTGTCCATTTATTGCTTTATAGTATTTCATTGTTGCAAGGAGCGGAACTTGGATTTCACATCTCTTTGTGCGGACTACTACAAGAGGGAGACACTTATTGATGCATACTCGGTTCCTATAATGCCTATTGGTCATCCTTCTTCATGGGTAGTGCCATCCGACATCGCAGCGCGGGTGGTTTTAAATCCAAGGACAAAGAGACAATCCGGTCGCCCGATGGAGGTTCGACATGTCTCGTCTTCAGAGAGGACAGCCACACAGTCGTGTAGAAGATGTGGACAACTAGGACATAACAGCAGGAAGTGTTCCAACCCGCCTATGGTTAATGAAGGTCCTAGTACTATTGTACCCGAACAATACCGTCGCAAATGCAGCATCTGTCATTCAACTGGACACAACAAACAAACGTGCCCTCAGAAGGACTCTATCGTGGAATGAATGGAGTCTTACAAGAGGAGACTTGACCCCACATCATAAATGCTGTCATGGAAGTGATTGAAGGGATGAGAGTTGCATTGGGTGCTGCTATAGGGGCTTTTCCATCCTGCTCGGAAGGTTAGAGAAGTGTACTGGAAGATTTACAACTCCCTATATATTGGCACTGAAGATGCTCTTGTGGCTGCTTATCCAACACTAGACGACGAGCATAATAACATATACAGTAGGCCAGAGTTAGTGATGTTTATTTGAGTGCAACGAGTTTCAGCTAGAGAGGACGAAAAGATGAACGATGCAATCATCTTAGGGCTTATGTTTTAGACATGTGTTTTGGATTTTAACTGCTGTAGTTTGTTTATTTCCACAAGTCACCATACCAGTTGATATACTCATATATGGTATTTTTTAACTTTTTGTATGCTTTGATATATGTCAATATATGGTACTTTTTAACTTTGTGTATGCTTTGATATATGTTAATATTTTAGAAATATTTTATGTTCGAAAATATTTTTGAATTTAGTTGAACTTTGAACTGCAAACAACTTGAAATAAAAAATTAATAATTTCATTAACAACAGCTCTGTTATGTACAACAACTACAACGTCCTGGAGTTACAATAAACCTCCACGGCCATCTTTTGCCGGATGATGGCCATATCGGCTTCCGTCCAATCGAATGTATCCCTGTTCGTCGTCAGGTACTCAATCATTCTCAACGTATGGGCACCACAGTTTCCCCTGCAATTAACCACATGAACAACCATTAGCATTGATACATTTCTTCACCGATTGGGATAGAATAACAACTTGAAATAGTCATACCCCGATTCCTGTTGGGGCACCCGGTCGGCTGACACAAATAACATCCGAAACGGCCCATCCCTCTTTTTGTAAGTCTTGTCACCCGGTTGTCTATTCCTGTGAAAGTGCACCGTATAGAGCTGAGAGGGTAGCAAATATCGCAGACATGCAAACTGGGCATTCCTGTGCCTAAATGGGACATCCCGTCTGAACGGGTCAAACACAAGAATGTGCCCATACTGCAGATCGATGCTGGCCATGACCCAATGCATACCTCCAACGTTGCAAGGAATCAGAACCTGCAGGTGTTTCTCCAAGGTGTTATCAAAACTCGAATAAACATAGACGCAAAACTCGAATAAACACTTACAATGTCAACATCGTGCCAAGGCCGATTCCCTAACGGGAGCTCCCCACGGACCACCATAAGCTCATCACGGGACCACTGCTGCTTAAACACAGACCAACCTGATGGGGGTTTCCTCTCCTCACCAGTGCCGATTCTGTCCCATTGGTGATCTAACAATGTCTGAAAGAAAATTAACTGAAACGTTAGGCAGAAGATGTATGAACACATCAATGTCGAAGCGAAAACCGTATAATATTAACACTTACAAAGAATTGTGAATCCAGTATGTTGATCCTCGAACCGTAGACAGTGGGGTGCAATCGCTGACGCCTCCGGACAATCTTCAAGTATGCGTCAATGTGCTAAAAATTTGAACAGTTTGTATTGTTAGGATGCAACCATTTATGACTGAGTTTTATAAAGACAGTTCAAGGAAGGAACATACAGTATCCTCCAACTCCATGAAGTTGGTTTGCAACCGGTGGAACCAAGTGACAGGAACACCAACTGGGTCGTGCAGATCCACATCACGTCTGCATAAGTAGGGAAAAAGTTACATAATACTGACTTACATATTTGTCGAAAAAAACTATAAACAGAATGTAATACTTACAATTCCCCCGACATGCTCCTCTTGTAGTCTTCGTACGCCGCAAGCTGTTCAGGATCTAACAGTCCATGTGGATTCCATTCATGTGTCGGCGGCGGCATCACCCATGCCCTCTTTGGTAGACAGGGGTCTGTGTATGGGCTCCGTTCCATCCAACCTCGACGTCGAATCTGGTC
Source organism: Acer yangbiense (assembly GCA_008009225.1). Taxonomy (NCBI): domain Eukaryota; kingdom Viridiplantae; phylum Streptophyta; class Magnoliopsida; order Sapindales; family Sapindaceae; genus Acer; species Acer yangbiense. The sequence goes on along the minus strand of CM017761.1, from coordinate 6,895,530 downwards.
TCCACGCCTTAGGGGTGGGGGAGTCTGTTCCGGACCATGGCGATCGGTGCGGTCTGAGGAGGAACTCGGTCCCCGTTGATCGACCTGTGACCGTGGAATCCGAAGAACCAAATCTCTCCTCGAGGATGGCCTGGAGGGGTCGGCTATGCTTTGGTCGATCGGAGGCTGCGTCGTGCGGTCAGTGGACAGCTCATGGATTTCAATAGGATCATGCAGCAGCTGTGATGAGCGGTCTGCGGTGACTGCCTGCGATGGTATACGTTCCAATAATGCTGTCTCTGTATCAGCGGGGACCGCCGGTTGTCCTAACGCATCAGGAGCCTGCTGCTCGGGTACTGTGTCTGTAGTATATGCCTCCCTATGTCTAGCCCCTGAGCCTGTCTCATCATGATCAGTACCTGTCCTGCCTGTACTGAATGCACCATCATAGTCATGAAATGGTTGGTCATCGAACGGTGGATCCTCCTTCATACGCCCCTGCGACGTCGGACCCTGCGACGTCGGACCCTGTAGCGTCCGAATCATAGCCACCAACTCCAGATGCTGTGAATTTCTTTTCTCTTCATTCTTTTGGATAGCATCCATGACATCCGTTCGTAATGTTCGAACAGCATCCATCACTTCTGCTAATTTCTGCTCCCAGCCCTGAAAGGATTGCAGACTCTGTCAGTACTAAAACTATTAAGTCAATGGAAAGTAAAGCATGCGGTTAAAAAAATGCTTATGTACCTCCGGATGGTCTTCAACGCCTTCAGGTTGCTGACCTTCAAGTGCAGGCCGTCTGGGCAACGTGAATCGTACCCGCCTACGCCTCACGGGAATAGGACTGCGACCCTCCGGGTCTGAATCACTAGGTCTAGGTCGTGGTTGTCTGGCTTGACTGAAAGGTATCCGCCTAGACCTCGTGGGACTCTCAGTACCAATGTCAACCTCCGGCTCTGAGCCCTCAAGATCATAAGGTGTAGAATACTGAGGATCCATATCACTAGGTCCGTAATATGATTCCTCTGTATCACTGGGTCCGGCAGTCCTATGTCGATCGGGATCCGGGCGGTCACGAAGTAAATCTGCGGCATCGTCATCATATAAACTGCCTCCCAGGTTTATGCCTTTATAGTACTGTTGACGCCTCTCAGCCTCCGTAGGCACCAATTCAGCCCGCGCAAACATCTGCAATCGGAGTGACATCATTGTAATTGCAAACATACTGAAAATAATAAACATTAACAACATCAATACTTACCCTTTCAGTGAAAATCTTATCCAGCGTTTTCCCCCGTGGTCGCGCAGTCAACTCCCATTTCAGAATACGTGGAGGGGGTAGCTCGATCACCCTGCGTTCCCCACATTTGTGCTTATTGCTGCTAAGGTCCGGGATAACCTCAAAAGCAAATATCTGCATAATAGATAACACATTAGTGATATAAAATATTTTCTATTAAAGTACGGCTATAAATTATAAATTCTCACCAATAATGCGTGCACTAGACCGTATATGTTATACGTCTCAGTGGTGTTAGCCGTGGCCTGTTGTTGCTGTCGTTGTTCGGACCGCTGCCGTTGACCATCCAAAGCATGCTTTAAACCAGATATAGTCCGCCTATACACGTATGCGCCCCACGGGAATGCATCAAAAGCGTCCAAGTCCTCAACTAGCTGAAACTGCCATAATGGAATTTTATATCTCTCGTCCACCCCCATCAGTATCCAGTTCAGCAAAAACAATAATGACAGCTTCACTGCATCGTACTGCTGCTCAAAAAGACCACTCCGCAGCACCGCTTTCAGGTCTTCATTCTCTACGACTCGACCCCGAAAGTATCGGTCGTGTATGCCATTTTGTACCATCTCATAACTTGCTGGGTCGGGAATGATTCCGAACTTCAATCCGGTGATTACACAGAACTCAACCCTGGAGAACCGGACCGTATGCTTACCCAACAAAAATCTCATCTCATCTTCTGGCCCGTCGTGATGCAACTCGCGCAAAAGCATCCGATGGACAATTCCAGCCAAAAAATTCATCTCCTGATGCATGTGAAGTAAATGACCGAAGCAAGACTCAGTAAACCGACGATGGTCTTCCATCCGAAGAAGTTCATGTACACTTTCAAATACGTTGTGGACATCTGTAATGTCATTCACATGGTCATGTCGAATAATTTTTCCGTGGAACCATTCTCTCACAGGGATTTTCAGGAAATCCTTCGGATTCACCCTCTGCATATTCACATAAAAAAAAAAACCATATCAGTTCATGAAAACTCCTAAAAAATCAAGGTTCAAAAAAGGCTGGAATACAGTTCAGAAAGGCTCGAATACAGTACAAAAAGGCACGATCACAGTACAAAAAGGCACGATCACTATACAAAAAGGCACGATCACAGTGTCAAAAGGCACGATCACAGTGCAAAAAGGCACGATCACTATACAAAAAGGCACGATCACAGTGTCAAAATGCACGATCACAGTGAAAAAAGGCACGATCACAGTACAAAAAGGCTCGATCACAATACAAAGTTCAAAAAGGCTCGAATACAGTACAAAAAGGCTCGAAAACAGTTCAAAAAGGCTCGAATACACAAAAAAAAAAAATGCTAGACATAAATGTACAAAAAGGCTCGATCAGTTCAAAAAGGCACGATTACAATACAAAAAGACTCGATCACAGCACAAAAAGGCACGATTACAATACAAAAAGGCTCGATTACAACACAAAAAGGCACGATCTCAATACACAAAGGCTCGATTACAACACAAAAAGGCACGATCTCAATACACAAAGGCACGATTACAACACAAAAAGGCTCGATTACTATACCAAAAGGCTCGATTACAAAACACAGTTCAAAAAGGCACGATTACATCACAAAAAAGGCTCGATTACAACACCAAAATGCTCGATTACAATACACAGTTCAAAAAGGCTCGATTGAAGTTCAAAAATGCTCGATTCAACTACAAAAAGGCTCGACTGAAGTTCAAAAAGGCTCGATTCAACTACAAAAAGGCTCGATTCACAAAAAGGCACGATTCAACTACAAAATGGCACGATTCAACTACAAAAAGGCACGATTCAACTACAAAAAGGCTCGATTCAACTACAAAAAGGCTCGATTCAACTAATCAAACCCAGATCTTTATCGTTTTCAAAGAATTTTTTTTCCTAAAATAAAACCCTAACCTAACCTGATCAACAAACACACAATCTTATTCGAAAACGAGAATCAAAATGCTTACCTCACTCCTTCTGCTTCGCCGTTCAACTCTCGTCGACATCGCTACTGTTCCGGTGGCTCACCGTCGAATTTTGGTTCTGTTGTCCGTCCGTTCCTCTGTCAAAAGGTTTTTCTTTCAACGTTTGAAAAAACTCACAAACCGACAAATGAAGGGGTATTTTTGTCTGGTCACCATAAATGGTGCCTTTTAAACTTAAGTTAATAAGTTGGTGACTTTTCCCCAAAAGGCACCCCATAAAGTGCTATTTAAATTTCGAGCCCTTTAAATAAAACCAGCCCAGACAAATTCAGGCTCAATCCGAAACATTAGTCCACATGATCAAATAGGAACAAAAACGTATTATAAAATGCAAAAGTTTCCGATATTGTTCTTCATTCGTTAGATTTAAAAAATATATATATATTATAATAAATTTTGAAACCGAACCGGGTCTCTGGGTGCGACCCGGATATCTACTCTCACAATATTAATTAGGGAGAAAACTCCTCTGCGTACATAGTTATAAAATACATATGGTAGAACTCGAATGATGTGTTTTGTTCATAGGATTTGATTGTTTGGGAGAGTGATTTTGCATTTTTTATCTGATTTTTCCTTATAATTTTTAATTTTCTCGATTTGTAAATTATGGCATGTTAACTCGTGATTTCAATATGAACTATTATTATACAAGATAGAGACTAAAATGATTGGTTTGGGGAAAATATTATTTCGATCATGAAAAATCTTAAAATGACAATGCTTAGAATATATTAAAATACCAGAAGTTTGGTCTAGTTTTTTTTCTTTGACAATCTGTTCGGTTACCTTGAAAATTATTGTTAAATAGTAATAACTAAATGATCAATGTAAAATTCATCAGCAATATATAAAAGAGATGGTGTGTTTCAAACCCTCAAACTATATAACTTTATTAGACTACAAGCCATAGCTGTACATTGCATGAGGAGAGAGAGAGAGAGAGAGATCAAAGGACACATAGAGATAACTACAAAGTTGTTCATTCTACTAGACTCACTTAGGTATTCACATGGACCCTCTAATGTATAATCACAATTCATAGCCACTTCTATTTATTGAAGAAAGATCTCTCTTCTACTCTCTGGCTGCAACCAAAGCAAAGCAAATTGGCTTCACTAAGGTATTTTGGTAGATAAGAAAAAAATTTACAGAGGATACAAACAAGGTGGAGGTGGACTTGTCAAAGACAATGAAAGCAAAGCTCCCACTAAGATGGCCAACAACATGGTTTGGAGGGTAGGGTGCCCGATCACGAAGAACCTTGTAAGCCTCAATCACCATGATCACCTCATTTGCTGACTTAGCTAGTCCACATTGCTGCCTTAGACTTCCCAAGTTGTCCAGTGCTCCCTCAAACAAACAGAAGATCTCATCTTTCCCTGAAAAGGTTATCGTGTTTTGAGACTAATAGGTTAAAGGGATGTGAATTAAGCAAAGAAAATAAACTAGTAAATCCGACAAAAATGGTTGAACATTAAGATGAATAGTAAGCATGAAATTATGTAAGTGAAATGTACCATATATACAAAATGAAGTGATTATCAGTAGACCTTTTTCAGTGAATAATAAATGGAAGGAAAAACAGAAAAATCAATTACCTTCCGATAGTATATCACCTTATCCACAACAGCGCCAAAGGGAACCATAGATGCTTACTGATTTGACTGCACAAGCATCATTCATTCATATCAAAACCAAAAGCAGTCAATATGTAGAAAGGAGGCTACACTTTATATATTTGATTTATAGAATATATTATTAGAGAAACATAGTGTTATATCCACTATGTAACAATATGTTACTGAATGATTAAATGAATATCATATCCCATACATGTATCACCATTGCTTATGAGATCGGATTTTCCTTTCTGGAAGATGGTTACACCACCGATCGGGATCGATAAGGGAACTTTGCATTAGAAAATATCACAAGATATTAAATAAATAATATCACTCTAAAGGAGGGCGAAACAGATTCTTTAACTATTCGCAGTCCACAATAAATTGATTATGGCCCATATTAAATTAACAACTAAGCAGTATAGTTGATGTAAGATAACTATCCCACGGGCCACACCAAGTGAAATATGTGTGCAAGCTAGGAGCCGTTGATCAGGAACTTCTAGAGTAATTTAGTTTTTAATGAAGTATTTCCACATAAAAGTGATTTCTGGATCAGTAGCAATAATCTAAGGTTAATTTCATACCATAAGAAGTGCAGAAAGACGATGGAACTGTTGAGCATATTGCTTAAATGGACTATATTAAATAGCAAATATCTAGATAAATTCCAACAGTTAAAGATGCAAAATGACAATGATAACTATTGAGTACATAGCTTAACCGGACCATATTCATCCTTTTTACTCACCCCATCTATGACAATCTGAAAATTTAACTGTGTGGCATGCTTCATTATTTCGCTCACACCTTCTTGGACACATAATATGTTAAATCTTAGACTTGTTGAGAATTGAATTTGATAAGAAATCCAAATTAAAATAATTCTAAGAGATACTTATGAAACAGCTTAAGTCAAATGATAATTTCACACCCTTAATTAAATTTCAAACACCCAGAAACCCAAAAAAAACAAAAAACAAAAGTTACGGATTTCCCTTCTCTTTCCTTTATTTTGTCAGCAACCAAACAGAACAAAAACTCATTTCACAAACCCAAAAACGAAATGCTTACATGCATAAACATATACAAATACCAAAAATAAAAACATCTTCATTGAAGTAGAAAATTGACTGATTATCCACGAAACCGGAAGCGAAACTTAACTTGAAAAAACAAAGAAAGTGAGACGAGAGAGTGGACTTACAGGGGTTGCAGCTGCGTCTCGACTCTCGAGAATCATGAGAATGAATTTGAAAAATCAAAACAACTCACTCTTAAAAAACTTGATGATTGTTATTAATAATATTTATGAATATAATATAATAAACATGACCGTACGAATTGAACTCTCTGTACGTGTATATACCCCATATCTCTCTCTATCTGTCGCTTTTTCTCTCAGTTAACACTTAATATTAATCTCTTGCACTACCCAGTGATGTGAACCCAGAATTCACGCCATATTTAACTAACATCAACAAGTACTACTGCTCATTATCAAAACTCAACCTCCTGAAAATGAAGAATTCATGAAACCTAAATGGAGAGTGAATTTGTTTGGGCTGGGCCGGTTTTATTTAAAGCCCAATTACTTGTGGATCTACAATTAACGGTCCAAGTTACCAAAATTTCGAATTTGGAAACTCAGAGCAGCGGAGCTGACCGTTGAAATTTGGACTCAGTGCAGCGGAGCGGTGAATGGTGTTCTTACTTCTTAGCCCCAAAAATCTTTGTTAGGAACCAGAGAAAGGTGTTTAACTCTTATATATTTTCACTTAAAAAATAAATAAATAAAACTTTGGGGACACGTCAGCATGTTATTGGTTACACAATTTAGAGAAAAAAGCAACGGATATATAAGACAAGAGTACAAGACTCTGTGTTTTGTTTAGCGCCAACATCTTTGTTTCGGTCCCAAGAAACCAGACACAGCTTTTAGAAACTAATTTGAAACTACAAGACCGACTTCATGTGGGATTCCAAACATAACAAAGATTTCTAAACCCTAATTTTCACCTGGGTTTACTGATATCACTCGGATTTCTCACCCTATATATATATTTCTATAATCACTTCACTCAATTACTTTACTCTCAATTAATTAACATATATTTCTCTTCTCTAATCAATCGCTCTCTCTCTCTCTCTCACATTTGCTTTCTTGAAAATCTTCAAGCTTTTTTTCTGCTCTCTGTTTCTCTGTGGGTATTTTTCAGTTCTGTTTTTCTGGGTCTTTTCAGAGAGAAAATGAGGAGTTTGGAAGAGTTGAAATCCATCGATGATGGTGGGTCTTTTGACCTGCTCGTGAAGGAGAAAGAAAAAGCCGCCAACGGCGATGAACCTTTGAAGCTTGAATTGTTGACAGACTCGGTGCTACGAGGAATTATAGACATGCACATTCGAAAGGCAATGGAGCGGAAGCGCTTGGCTGACGAAGCTTTTCGAAAGGAGACCAATATTAATAATGGGCTTCAATTTCGATTTCTCAATTTCAAGATTCCCAAGAAAAGCAGGAGCAGGGTACCAGTACCTGCTATCGTTCAAGATGCTGTTTCAAAACTCGAAAGCAAAAACAGCTCGCCTATGAAAAGAGGCTTTGTTGAAGTAGAAGAGGAGGATGAGGAGATCGAGAAGAAACCGTCTGTTAAGAAGCAGAGGAAAGCTGACCATAGTTTGGACAAGAAGAAGAAGAAGAAAAAGACTACCATCAAGAAAACGAATCTTGATGATCAAATAGGTTTGAACCCACGTCCTGTTATTCCTCAACAATTTCAAGATGAAATCGACAAATTGAACGGAACCGATGTTATGCTAGTGGGTGAAAAGACGATGACATCGACAGACATGGACAGGCATCAAGGCCGCTTTTCCATTCCTAGAGGAAAAGTAAGAACTCACGCTTTTCTGAAAGAGGAGGACAATCCCACAAAAGGAGTTAAATGTTCATTGATTCAACCGTGTCGCCAAGTAATAACAGATTTGGAGTTCAAAAAGTGGACTATGAATGTGACCTTCTCTTATACATTGATTAAAAAATGGAACTCAATTGCCTGCAACGAAAAGAATGGACTTCAAACGGGTTGTTTGGTGCAGCTATGGAGCTTTTGGGTTGGTTCGAAGTTATGGTTTGCTCTCGTTAATCTTGATCTTAAACATGGGGAAGACAATGTTGCTTCTAGTAGTAGTACAGGAATTACTAATAACTAGAATTTTTTTCTGCAATTAATGTATCTGAGTACATATATATATCTCAATGAAATTATACTTTCGCTATTAAATGGATTGAGTTTCCTTTACGTATATGCTTTTTTTACAAGTTAAATATTTATTTGTTCATTACTTCAATCCATGCATGGGCTGTCAATAATCAACATTAAAGTTGATTACAGTATTAGAAGTTTGGAACACAGTGCTTCAATAAATTTAGGATTACAATCTGCTGCTGGTGAAATTGAAAACAAAAGTGCCTCATTTTATTTTTTATTCTACTATGAGAAAACTAAAGTTGTAAGGATAATATTTATCCGCTGTCTCCGTTTCCAAATGGCGATATTTGCACCCCTCAAAAACTGTATATACACCCCAAAGTAGTATTTTTTTTTTAAATCCAATATTACCCTTGAGCAAAATTACTTAAAGGACTAAATAGTTTGTAAGTATACTTACCAATAATTATTAATTGGTTTTATATTAATCCTTTGTAAAAAAAAGATAAAGAAAAAGGAAGTTTCATGTTCATATTTACAATATAATAAAAACAATTCTATTTTCTTAAACCCTAACTTCTATTTTAAATACTAATTTCAGTTTCTTCTAAGGAATACAAATTGTTGGGAAATATGGAGAATGAATCAAAATCATCCGAAGAGGTTGGTTGTGAAATAGTAAGTTTTAAATTAATTTTTATTACTTTGATCACAGTTGTGTGACTTGCGGAGTTGCGTCCAGTAAAAATTGTTTTATTGTTTCATGTTGTTGCAGCCTCAAAGATTCATTTTCAGGAATAAACAACTCATAATCTTTACAGCTCGATAGAACTAAAATAATTATAGAAGTAATAATTGAGTTCAGATCAGTTAAACAATATAAAATTAGGTCTATGAATATTCCAACAATCAGTCCAAAAGGCGAGATATTTCAGTAATGAAATTTTAACACCAATGATTTTCTGTGTTCTGACTTCTGAGTTCAATAGAAAAAATAGATGTCTTCAAAATTCATTAAAAGCTATTTTAAATTTTAGAAAATTTCCATACACCTCTATAAAATTGAGAGAATTTTGAGCTTATGGAAAATGAAAGAATTAAAAAAAAAATTAATACAATGAAAAGAAATTTTGTTCAGAAATGTTTTAAGTGATCCCAAATGTTTTTACGGGAGTTGGATTTTTTTTTTAAACGATAAATTATTTATTGGAATAAAAAGATACAAAATAAAATTTCTAAAAAAATATATTAAATAATAATAAAAGTGATTAGATAAGAAAATAGTGGGTGTGTGTTTACAAAAATATAATATAATAAAATTAAAGAAAGGGTATTTTTGGTATTAAATGGGGTTTATTTACGAACCGTAGATTTTAAAAATATTTTAAGGGTGTGCTTATGAAAAGGGTATACAAACAGTTTTTAAGGGGTGTCAATATCGCCACTCGAAACTTTGGTAACTTGGGCATTTAATTGTGGATCCACAAGTAATTGGGCTTTAAATAACCCAAATAAATTCAAGCCCAACATCAGTCCTCTCTATGAAAATAGAAAGAAAAATAGTATTTGGATTGTTCAGTACTCTGTGGCTGCAACAACTGATGGCCCTTCCACCTGAAAGAGGATATATGTGGTTGGAATTGTAATTGTAGTTCTTGTAAAATGTAAATAACAAAGAATCAAACAATTAGGATATATATATATATAGTCTTTTTATTACCAGTTCGAACTGACAAAAGTTATATCATCCACGTGATTAATCCTTGACATGTGGGAGGGAATAATCCTTGTAATTAAATGTTTAGTTATGCCAACTTCATTTTTTTTAATTACAAGGATTAATTTGACGATAGTTTTAATATAAGAAAAAGTTGTTTGTTATAAATATTTTGGATGGTAAATGTATTTTTGAAATTGTATTTTTTTTATCTTATAAACTTTTTATATATCGAATCAAACGTCCCCCGATGAATCCGATATTGAATTCGCATCCTACCAGGTCCTCAAGATGTATATGTTTATATGTATTGGAAAAATATTAATTTAATTTGCAAACAACCATAATCTAAATTGTTAAATGGCTTCCCATTAGGCCATGTTGTATCTCTTCTTTTATCTCTTTGTTATTGTAACTTGTAAGGTAGGGAAGGAGAAACTTCTTCTATGAGATTGATCAAGAAAAATCAAGAGATTACTAATAGAGTTTGATGTTTGTGAATAATTAATCTCACACTTTCTCATTGATTGATGTTAATATTTATATGTATACATTGCACTGGACAGAATAGGAAAATATACTAACCTAATTACATAAGGAATTATGAAAAGAGCTGATGTATATTACTTGAGCTGCACTACTTGAGTTACTTGAGTTCGTGTGAAACACTAGTGCTATCATGCCCCCGCAAGATAGAGCTACCGTCAAGGATGCCTATCTTGGACCTGTGATCAAGAAATTGTCTGCGGGCGAGAGGCTTGGTGAGAGAGTCCGCGAGCTGATCATTTGTATGTACATGAGAGATACGCAGCTGGCCATGAGCCACCTGATCTCGAACAAAGAAGAAATCGATGGCCACGTGCTTCATGCGGCTGTGGAACATAGGGTTGGCGCAAACATATGTGGCACCAACGTTGTCACAGTATATGACAGGTGAGAGGGAGACGTGAACCTGAAGCTCAGACATCAACTGGCCTATCCAGGTAAGTTCCGCTGCAGCTGATGCAATTGCCCGAAATTCGGCTTCTGTGGTGGACCGAGCAACAGTGTGTTATTTCTTGGAGCTCCAGCTGATGGGTGTAGTACCAAGGAAAATGACATAAGCCGAGGTTGACCGGCGGTCATCAGGATCACCAGCCTAGTCGGCATCAGCGAAAGCATAGAGAGTAGAGGGAGAGTTATGATGAATGAGCAGGCCATGTGTCATTGTACCTTTGAGATAGCGTAGGACCCGTTTGACAGCATTCCAGTGGTTAGTTGTCGGACGGTGCATAAATTGGGACAGCTTGTTTACCGCGAAAGAGACATCCGGACGAGTCAGTGATAGGTACTGTAGGGAGCCCACAATTTGGCGATATTGGGTTGCATCAGTGGGGGTGCTGCCATCAGTCAGTTTTAAAGTGTCTGTGAGAGAGAGGGGAGTTGAGACTATGTTGGCCTCCAACATTTTCGCCTGAGCCAGAAGGTCCCGTATATACCTTTGTTGCGAGAGAAACAGCCCACCAGAAGAATGAGTGGCTTCGACACCAAGAAAAAAAGACAGCAGACCGAGATCCTTGAGGGAGAACCTGTGAGCTAGTATGGCAATGAAGTCACGGACCTGGATAGATGAGGACCAGATGATGATGATGTCGTCGACGTACACTAGGAGATACAAGGTGTGGCCAGATCGACACTGAACAAAAAGAGAGGCGTCACATAGAGAATTGGTGAAGCCGGTGTCCAGGAGGAACGAGTGTAATTCATTGTACCACGCACGAGAAGCTTGGCGAAGACCATATATTGCTTTCCGGAGCTTGCACACGTGTTGAGGCAGAGCGGGATCAGTAAATCCAGGCGGTTGTTCCATGTACACATCATCAGTTAAAGAACCCTACAAAAAAGCATTGTTAACATCAAGTTGACGCAAAGGCCAACCGTTAGTGATAGCAAGGGTGAGAACCAATCGGACAGTAACTGGCTTCACTACAGGACTGAAAGTCTCGGTGAAGTCTATGCCAGGGCGTTGATGAAAACCTTTTGCCACAAGGCAAGCCTTATACCGAGCCACTGAACCATCAGGGTGGCGTTTGATATGATAGACCCATTTGCAGCCAACAATATTGTGAGAGGAGTGAGATGGGACCAATGTCCATGTACCGTTCTTGACAAGAGCATCATATTCCTCACTCATGGCATTCCGCCATTCTAGACATTTTCGAGCTTGGACCAATGTGGTCGGTTCAGTTTGCGGAGGAGGATTAGCGGACATATGGCGGTCAAATATGGCTTTAGGTTTGAATATTTGATTCTTGGAACGTGTCTGGATTTGGTTCGGTTGAGGGACTGGAGTTAGTGAGGTCAGTATAGGCAAGGTCACGGGTTCAGCGTCAGCTATAGGGGACTGCTGCGCATGGACCGGGTCGGGCTGCTGGGTGTTGCGATCAGCTGAAGTGGGGTGACGAGCAGGGGCAAACAGGTGTGGTGCATGCACACGAGGTAGTGGGATGATGTCAGGCAAAGTTGCCTCAGGTTGGGAGAGTGTGTCGTGTGGAGGGGATAAATTAACACCAGGTGATGAGCTCTCTATGAGTGAAAGACTTGATTGTGAGGAAGCGGAATGTGGCGCAGGACCAGTGACACTTGAAAAAGGAAAATTATGCTCAACAAACACAACATGACGGGATACAAATACCTTGCCAGCGGACTGATCTAGACATAGATAAGCATTGTGGACTGTAAAGTAACCAACGAAGACACAAGGACGGGAACGAGGTTGTAACTTGTGAGACGTATACGGACGTAACCAGGGGTAGCATAAGCAACCGAATACACGGAGTTTCTGGTAGTTCGGTTTCGAATGAAATAGAAGTGAGTAAGGACTTTGGTGACCTAAGACTTTAGTTGGCATGTGATTTATTAGATAGACCGCGGCCTGGAATGCCAGAGACCAGTATTTCGGTGGCATGGAAGCATGATGGAGGAGAGTTAAGGCTGTTTCGACGACATGGCGATGCTTGCGCTCAGCAGTACCAACATGTTCAGGTGTGTGTGGTGGGGAGATGAGATGTTGGATACCTAATTATTGCAGATCATGACGTAAGGCTTGAGCTTCCCCACTGCCATCTGAATACACCGTTTTGATTTGGGTGCCAAAAAAAATTTCCACTAGCGATTTAAACTGCATAAAAACATTAGGAACATCAGATTTGTGTTTGAGCGGATATAACCAAGAATATTTTGAAAAGTAGTCCACAAAAATCACATAATACTTAAAATTGTCAAAAGATTGTACATGAGCAGGACCCCAAACATCTGTAAACAAAATTTCAAGAGGTTTATTGCTTGTCAAAGATGAAGTCCCAAATGGAAGTTTGTGACTTTTATTACATAAACATGCAGTGTAATGAGAGAAGCTAGTGCCAGACTTGGGAACTGGTATATTATGAGACGAAATAAGCCGCTGGAAGACCTAGAAGGAAGGGTGACCCAGACGACAATGCCATGACTGAGAGGAGACTGTGGGCTGAGATGACGTAAAAAATTGGCGGGGACTCACGGTGGAGGGACTCGGAAGACTCGAATGAGGCCACACGTAGAGATTACCATTATTCTGGCCGCGGACCAAGGATGCCCCCGTGGTCAGATCCTTCACAAGAAAAGAGTTAGGGAAAAATTCAATAGAAGCATTATTATGAGAACAAAACTGAGAGACAGACACCAGATTTTGTGTAATGTGTGGTGAGCATAAGACATGTTTAAGTGAAAAGGATTTAGTAGGAGAAGACAAACTAGTGGATCCAGTGTGAGTAATAGGGATTGTTTTACCGTCCCCAACCACAATATCCTATGTGCCGCCATATTCTGAATGCAGAGATAAATTCTGAAGGTCCGAAGTCATGTGATGAGAGGCACCGAAATCAAGAATCCAATTATTACGGGAGCTTGGTTGCTTGGCAGTCATGTGGTTTGCTTGAGGCCAAGTTTGAGGTCCAGATGAGGGCCGTGAGCGACATACACGGGCAGTGTGACCCACTTTGTCGCATAACTGACACACTGGTCGGGATTGAGAGTGTGAGGCAGGTGAACGCCATTGTTGAGAGGAGTGAGGTGAATGACTTGGACGGTAAGAGCCTCCCTGACCAGAAAAATTACGGCCACCCCCTGTTGCAGCTGATCCGTAATTCTGCTGCTGACCAAAACCTTGCTGTTGGTTCCAATTGTGACCGCTGCTAGATTGGTTGTGTCCCATATGTGAGGGTGAGGTACCTTGGTAGCCACGGCCCCTACGGTAGGACATGCGCTGATTAAACTGTGCTGTGATCTGTGGTACTCCCTTCTTCGTGTCTTCGCGTTTGAGAAACGCCTCATAATCAAGCAATTTATCATAAAGTTCCTCAAAGGAGATCGTGGAGTCTCGGGCTCGAATGGCGGAAGCAAGTGGTAGGTACGATGGACCCAAACCGTTTAGAGTGTGTATGACGGCTGCCCCATCATCAACTGAGTGACCAATGAGTTCAAGGTTGTCAAGTATGTTTTTAATTCCCTGCATATAATCTGCAATTGATTTGTCAGCTAAACAAACAGTCGTTAATGAATCGAGGAGTCCAAGTTTGCGAGTGTTGGAGCGATTAGCATAGGTGGCCTCAAGTTTATCCCAGGCCTGAGCAGAAGTTGTGGAACGGGTAACAATTGATTGAGCAGCCCCAGTACACGATACCTGTATGGCGTGGAGTAGCAGGTGATCTTGGCTGAGCCAGATGTGATAATCCGGATTCGCAACGGTTCCTTGATCCAGGGTTGGAGCGGGTCCCTGAGTAGAATCTGCGGAAGCAGAAGGAGAAGTAGATGAAGAAGCAATGGTGGGATGAACAATAACCTCTGGAGGACATTTATTAGTACCGTCCAGATATCCCATAAGATCATAGCCGAAGAGAAGATTTTCAAACTGGGACCTCCAGGCAGCATAGTTGCCTCCTTTGGAGAGCTTGATCGGAATTTGAGTGGAGTTGATGGCTATCAATGATTGTGGCTGACTGGAGCTGTTCGTACCTAGGAGAACAACTGGAGGAGAGGAGGTTGCTGATGTGGTGGAGAAAGTCATTGTTTCAGGTAGACGGGTGAAGAAAGTAGAGGTAGAAGAGAAAGATTTGAGCGGCTAGGGTTTCAGAATCTTTGGCTTGTATTAAGCGTGCTCTGATACCATAATAGAGTCTGATGTTTGTGAATAATTAATCTCACACTTTCTCATTGATTGATGTTAATATTTATATGTATACATTGCACTGGACAGGATAGGAAAATATACTAACCTAATTACATAAGGAATTATGAAAACAGCTGATGTATATTACTTGAGCTGCACTACTTGAGTTACTTGAGTTCGTGTGAAACACTAGTGCTATCAATTACTGCTAAAAGCCACCGTCCAAATGGAATAAAATTAATTTAAAAAAAAAAAAAATGAAGTTGGCATAACTAAACATTTAATTACAAGGAAATTCCCATCCCTACCTGAAAATGAAGAATTCATGAAACCTAAATGGAGAGTGAATTTGTTTGGGCTTGATTGGTTATATTTAAAGCCCAATTACTTGTGGATCCACAATTAACGGCCCAAGTTATCAAAGTTTCGAATTTTGGAAACAGTGAGCAGCTGATAAATATTATCCTTACAACTTCAATTTTCTCATAGTAGAATAAAAAATAAAATGAGGCACTTTTATTTTCCATTCCACCTAAATTTATGGAAGCACTGTGTTCTAAACTTCTAACATTTGTAATCCACTTTAATGATGATTATTGACAGCCCATGAATGAATTGGACTAATGAACAAATAAATATTTAATTGTATAAAAGCACTGTGTTCTAATATTGTTTTATTAGATTCAATTCTTGAGACGGTTAGTACATATTAGTAGGACCACCCAACTTGTCATTTGTAGGACCCATTTGTTTAGATGAACTCTGTCTCTTCAATATCAATCTAACGCTCCAAAAGCGGAAGCGCTTGGCTGCACATTTGTAGGGCACATTTGTATTAGAATACTCCGTTCTCCCTTTGTCCATGGAAAATGCTAATTAATTACACAGCTTTTTTGAGCATCACATTACATTAGTAGAGAATCTTTATAAAATCTCTCCATTGGAAAAAATATTATCGGTGCATAAAAAATAGGATTCAAATCAGCTGTTAAATTTTGGTGTTCCAATTTGTATCTAACCAATTAAATTGGGACATGTGTGCACATTTGTGGAAACAGTTGGAAAAAAATCCATAAATGTGCACACATGTCCTAATTTGGTTGGTTGATTGGATACAAATTGGGACACCAAATTTTGACAGCTGATTTGAGTCTTAAAAATATATTATTTTTCACATACCCCCACAAAATTTAGCAATATAGATAAAGTTGACATTACTTGTAATTGTAACCCAACACCGTTGGATTCAAAAAGTTGAAATTACTTGTAGCAACCCAACACCGTTGGATTCATTATTTGTAGTTGCAACCCAACACCGTTGGATTCAAAAAGTTGAAATTACTTGTAGCAACCCAACCCCATTGGATTCATTATTTGTAATTGCAACCCAACACCGTTGGATTCAAAAAGTTAAAATTACTTGTAGCAACCCAACACCGTTGGATTAATAAAGTTGAAATTACCTGTAGCAACCCAACACCGTTGGATTCATAAAGTTGAAATTACCACAAGGTCTGGTTGGGTATCTAATTTACTACAAAAATCTTCAATCTATATCTATCCCATCTATCTACTATATATAACTCCTTATCTTTCTCTCCCTCCCATTACTTACGCCTTCACTTGTTTTGTGTTCAAATGAATGTTCTTGCTCCTCTGTTTCTCACGAAGTCTCTCTCACTTTTTCCGAGTATGTCTATTGCTACATGGTAGTGAAAAGTGAAACTCGAACCCTAATTTTCACCTGGGTTTACTGATATCACTCGGATTTCTCTCCCTATATATATTTCTATAATCACTTCACTCAATTACTTTACTCTCAGGTAACTAACACATATTTCTCTTCTCTAATCAATCGCTCTCTCTCACATTTGCTTTCTTGAAAATTTTCAAGCTTTTTTTCTGCTCTCTGTTTTTCTAGGTTTCTTTCTGTTCTGTTGTTTCTGGGTCTTTTCAGAGAGAAAATGAGGAGTTTGGAAGAGTTGAAATCCATCGATGATGGTGGGTCTTTTGACCTGCTCGTCAAGGAGACAGAAAAAGCCGCCAACGGCGATGAACTTTTGAAGCTTGAATTGTTGAAAGACTCGGTGGTACGAGGATTTATAGACATGAACATTCGAAAGGCAATGGAGCAGAAGCGCTTGGCTGACGAAGCTGCTATCGTTCAAGATGCTGTTTCAAAACTCGAAAGCAAAAACAGTTCGTCTATGAAAAGAGGCTTTGTTGAAGTAGAAGAGGACAAGAAGAAGAAGAAGAAGAAGAAGAAGAAGACTACCATCAAGAAAACGAATCTTGATGATCAAAGACTACCAGATCCTGTTATTCCTCAACGCTTTCAAGATAAAATCGATAAATTGAAAGGTACCAATGTTATGCTGGTGGGTGAAAAGGAGATGACATCGTCAGACATGGATATGCATCAAGGCCGCTTTTCCATTCCAAGAGGAAAAGTAAGAACTCGTGCTTTTCTGAGAGAGGAGGACAATCCCAAAGACAGAGTTAAATGTTCATTGATTCAACCGTGTCTCCAAGTAATAACAGATATGGAGTTCAAAAAGTGGACTATGAACAAGACCTTCTCTTATACATTGATTAAAAAATGGAACTCAGTTGCCTGCAACGAAAAGAATGGACTTCAAACGGGTTGTGTGGTGCAGCTATGGAGCTTTCGGGTTGGTTTGAATTTATGGTTTGCCCTTGTTAATCTTGATCTTAAACAGAAACAGGGGGAAGACAAAGTTGCTTCTAGTAGTACTGGAATTACTGATATCTAGATTTGTTTTCTGCAATTGATGTATCTGAGTATGGTTTGAGTTTCCTTTACCTATATGCTTTAATACAAGTTAAATATTTATTTGTTCTTCAGTCCAATCCATGCATGCCATGCATGGGCAGTCAATAATCAACATTAACTTACTAAATGTGTCAAGAATTGGATCTAATAAATCAATATTAGAACACAGTGCTTCAATAAATTTAGGATTACAATCTGCTGATGAAATGGAACATAAAAGTGCCTCGTTTTATTTTTTTTATTTTACTATGAGAAAATTGAAGTTGTAAGGATAATATTTATACGCTGTCCAAATTCGAAATTTTGGTAAATTGGGCCATTGATTGTGGATCCACAAGTAACTGCGCCACCACAAGCCACATTCCACAAGGTCTGGTTGGGTACCTCGGTCCTCACAAGTCACAACAAAGGTATACTGCGTCCACCACATTACATAATAAGTCAACCGACTGATTAATTTGCACATGAAAAATCAAACTTAAAAAAATAAAAACAAAGGTATACTGCGCCCACCACAAGGTCTGGTTGGGTACCTCACAATTTACTACAAAAAAAACTTCTATCTATATCTATCCATCTATCTACTCCGATATATCTAGAAAAAATTGTAAGAAGTAATTAAAAAATTTATTGGTTTATTATTTTTAGCAATCAATTTATATTTTATTATAATTATCACCTTTAGCCTTGAACAGATAAGATTGTCCTGTCCTCCATTTTGTCTTTATTTCACCTACCAAAAAATTTGGAAATCAACTGGCATGTAACTTGAAAATCATTGATATGTAAGTTAAAAGTCAATTGGCATGTAATTTAAAACTTAACTGACATGTAATTTGAAAAATCAACTCGCATGTAACTTGGAATCAAATAACATGTAATCTCAGGTTAAGTAAAATTTAGGGGTAATTTTGTCTAAATGTGGTCAAAAGTAATAAAAACAATAAAATATAAATTGATGGCTAAAAACAATAAACCAATAAATTTTTTAGTTCTTTATGAGTTCACCCCATTTATCTATGACTATAAATATACACTAGTTTGGAGCCCGCACATTGTAAAATATAAATTGAAAATCATGGAGTTTTTTTATGAAGAAAAATATATTTATTTAAACCATGAATAAAAATATCTGGGTTAATATAAAACAACAATGCTCATATGCAAATTTCATGTTGTCTTATCATCATCTATTAGATTCAATTCTTGAGACGGTTAGTACATATTAGTAGGACCACCCAACTTGTCATTTATAGGGCCCATTTGTTTAGATGAACTGTGTCTCTTCAATATCAATCTAACGCTCCAAAATCACTGACATTTTCTCTACTAGCTCCAGAGAGGCTAGATGCATCGATCAGCACTTCCGTTTTACATCTTCAAATAAAAACCGTTTTACATCCAAAGAATGTGACCTTTACTTGTAGCAATATAGATAAAGTTGAAATTACTTGTAGCAACCCAACACCATTGGATTCATTCAGTATCTATATTGCTACAAGTACCGACTGATCTCATAAGCTAAATTTTGTGGGGGGCTGTGAAAAATAATATTTTTTTTATGCTCCGATAGCAACCCAACACCACAAGGTCTGGTAGGGTATCTAACAATACTAAGAAAAATAAAAACAAAGGTAATACTACGCCCACGGCCCACCACAAGGTCTGGTTGGGTATCTAATTTACTACAAAAATCTTCAATCTTTATCTATCCATCTACAGATCTACTAAATAAATTCCTTATCTTTCTCTCCCTCCCATTACTTACGCCTTCACTTGTTTTGTTTTCAAATGAATGTTCTTGCTCCTTTGTTTCTCACGAAGTCTCTCTCACTTTTTCCCAGTATGTCTCTTGCTACATGGTAGTGAAAAGTGAAACTCGAACCCTAATTTTCACCTGGGTTTACTGATATCACTCGGATTTCTCTCCCTATATATATTTTTCTATAATCACTACACTTAATTACTTTACTCTCAGGTAACTAACACATATTTCTCTTCTCTAATCAATCGCTCTCTCTCACATTTGCTTTCTTGAAAATTTTCAAGCTTTTTTTCTGCTCTCTGTTTTTCTAGGTTTCTTTCTGTTCTGTTGTTCCTGGGTCTTTTCAGAGAGAAAATGTGGAGTTTGGAAGAGTTGAAATCCATCGATGATGGTGGGTCTTTTGACCTGATCGTCAAGGAGACAGAAAAAGCCGCCAATGGCGATAAACTTTTGAAGCTTGGATTGTTGACAGACTCGGTGCTACGAGGATATATAGACATGCACATTCGAAAGGCAATGGAGCGGAAGTATTGAAGGAAAGAAATCACAAGAGCTGGAAATCTGCATCATTTGTATTGTGATTCTAGGCGTGATATTGGGAATGTATGATTGAGAGTGATTGTTGTGATTAATGTAATTAGCTGCCCGTTAGAAGATATTACCTAGAATAGCTTCTCTTTTCTTGTATAAATTAGTTGTACAGATTCAATACATATATAACAGAGAACATTTTCTCTCAGCTTTTCTCTTTGATTTCCACCATTTTAACATGGTATCAGAGCACCGATTCTGGTGACTCTTGAATCCTAATATCTTCCGCTACAAACACACATCAAGATGAGTACAGAAAACATCACAGAAACTTCCATTAACATTTCAAATCCACTCACTTTACATCACTGGGATCATCCGGGAATCGTACTAGTCTCCAAACTTCTTGAGGGAGACAACTACGGACAATGGAGTCGAGCCATGCGTATCAGTCTCAGCGCAAAGAACAAACTCGGATTCATTGACGGATCCATCAAAGCTCCAGAATCTACTGATGCAAAACACTCCATTTGGCAGCGATGCAATCACATGGTGTTGTCATGGATTGTAAACGCAGTCCATCCGAGCATTAGCGGCAGCGTGATCTATTCCGACTCAGCAGCCGATGTTTGGAATGACCTCAGAGATCGGTTCTCACAGGGAAACGACTCTAGAATCTATCAAATTCTACAAGAAATAGTCAAACATCGACAGGGACAACAATCTGTCTCCGCTTACTACACCAAAATGAAAGCATTGTGGGATGAATTGGCTTCGTATCATGATCCTCTAAGCTGCAAATGTGGAGGATTAAAGAGCGTCACTGATCGAGAGGAGAAAGAAAGAGTGATGCAGTTCCTAATGGGGCTAAACGAGTCCTATGCTATCATTCGAGGGTCAATCCTGATGATGAATCCACTTCCAGACACTCGCAAGGCTCACGCCTTGGTGCTTCAACAAGAGAGACAAATTGATGTAGCCTCCAGACGAGAAACCAGCAACAATCATCATGCAATGCAATTGAACCACCCACAACAGATCACACAAAATTTCCAGACAAACAGATCTCACGTGACTCAGGAAAACAATGCTCCGAGAAGGCAACTCAAGTGCAGCCATTGTGATAGAGACGGCCATCTCGTTGATCGTTGTTTTTACTTGAACAGATTCCCGGTGGGCCACAAGTTCCATGGGAAGAATATAAAGCCAAAAGGGAAGAGGTCTAATGCTCACAACACTAGAACTAGTGGGATTGAGCAGGCTGATGCACCAACTGTAGAAGCAGTGACTTTTACCACCGAGGAATACAATCAGCTCATGGCTCTCCTTCGTAAAGGAAACAGTAATGAACAGTCCTTTGCAAACACCACAGGTACAATTACTTGCAATACCATTCAACATAGTTACCATTCAAATTTATATTGGATTGTGGATAGTGGAGCCACAGATCACATATCCAAATTCTCACCAACACATAATAAATCCAACAGTACTCTTTGTGATTTTGTGGAGTTGCCCAACGGTGGTAAAGTGGAGATTAAATCCACTGGATCAATTAAATTGTCGCCTTATTTAATGCTTGATGAAGTACTACATGTTCTTAAATTTCAAGTTAACTTGTTATCGGTTAGCAAACTCACTCGAGCATTGAGATGTAATGTGATATTTTATCCCTATTTTTGTGTGGTGCAGGACGTGGTTACGAAGAAGACGATTGGCCTGGGCAAACAATGTAACGGGTTGTACTACCTCACACCAAAACAGAATCCTCGTCTTGCTCACACGGTCAATCACACTTCTAATCTTTGGCATCAACGATTAGGACATCCTTCATCCGCACCTCTACAGGCATTGTCCAAAAATATACCAGAAATATTTTTTGATTCTCAACATATCTGTGATGTTTGTCCTTTAGCTAAACAAACACAATTATCCTTTTCTCGTAGTTCAATTTCATCAATTGCACATTTTGATTTAATTCACTGTGACATTTGGGGCCCTCATAGAGTTAATTCACACTCAGGAGCACGATATTTTTTAACTATTGTAGACGATTTTTCACGCTTCACATGGATTCATCTTATGAGTTTTAAATCCGAGACACAATCATTGTTAAAATATTTTTTTTCTTGGGTTAAAACTCAATTTCATTGTGAGATTAAAGCTCTTCGTGCAGACAATGGGAGTGAATTTACATCCATGAAATCTTTTTTTAATGATCATGGCACTTTATTTCAACATTCTTGCTCTTACACGCCTCAACAAAATGGGGTTGTGGAGCGAAAACACCGTCACCTACTAAACGTAGGCTGCGCACTTCGTTTTCAAGCCAATTTACCTTTAAAATTTTGGGGAAAAAGTATACAAACAGCATGTTATCTTATAAATCGCCTACCCACACCTCTTTTATCTCAAAAATCCCCATACGAGATTTTACACATTAAGTCACCCAACTATTCTCATATTAGAGTTTTTGGATGCCTTTGCTATGCAACTAATCTCACACCATCACATAAATTTGATGTCCGTGCTCGAAGGTGTATATTTGTTGGTTACCCACTTGGTCAAAAGGGTTATTGTGTTTATGACTTAGCCACCAAGAAATTTTTTACTTCTCGTGATGTTGTTTTCCATGAACATCTGTTTCCTTTTTCAGCCTCACCACAAGAAAATCAATCAGATTCTACAGTTTTACCAATACCCATTGATGGCGATATGCCTTCTTTTTCTCCCAATTCACAACCAACACTATACACTCAAAATAATTCCCAACAAGCCCATCCAACAGAAGCCCACTCACAACAAGCCCATACCCCCCACATTAACCCAACCGACTACACATCATCCTCCCCAATCAATTCACCAACAGATATAATTCCCACTTCCTTTGCTCACATTCCAGATTCACAAGACACTCAACATAATCTTCGCCGTTCCAGCCGACCCACACAAGCTCCAAAATATCTTCAAGACTACAAAGTCAACCACGCAAAATTGCTTGTTCCGGGAACATCTTCTTCTTCCACGTCAAGCACAAGGTACCCCATCAATCAATTTATCTCATATTCGCAATTTTCCCCTGCTCATAGAAGATTTGTACACAATATATCTCACTTGGTCGAACTAGTCTCTTATGAACAGGCTTGTCAAGATCCTAAGTGGGTTGAAGCTATGCAGGCGGAAATTCGAGCTCTTGAAGATAATAATACTTGGACCATGGTCACTCTTCCCTCTGGTCATCAACCCATTGGATGCAAATGGGTTTTCGGAATCAAGTACAATTCCGATGGCTCTGTCGAACGTTACAAGGCCAGACTCGTTGCAAAGGGCTTCAACCAACGAGAAGGCATCAATTACACCGAGACATTTGCGCCGGTTGCCAAACTCATCACTGTTCGTTGCCTATTAGCCGTAGCAGCTGTTCGCAATTGGAATCTCCACCAAATGGATGTCCAAAATGCTTTTCTCCATGGTGAATTATCTGAAGAAGTCTATATGTCCCCACCTCTTGGCTCTCGTCGACAGGGGGAAAATCTTGTATATCGACTCAACAAATCCTTATACGGCCTTAAGCAAGCTTCTCGCAGTTGGTTCCATAAATTTTCTTCTGCAATTAGTGATGATGGTTTCACACAATCAAAGGCAGACCATTCACTGTTTACGAAGATCCGAGGTAATTCTTTTATTGCCATATTGCTTTATGTTGACGACATGATTATTACAGGGAATGACGAAAAGATGATTAGTGACCTTAAAGGATTTTTGAGCAGACATTTTTGAATTAAAGATCTAGGACACTTGAAATTCTTTCTTGGAGTTGAAGTTGCACGATCTAAAGCATGTATCTCCATATGTCAACGAAAATACACTCTTGACATATTGGAAGAAGTCGGCTTACTTGGTGTGAAACCTGTGAAATTTCCAATGGAACAAAACTTAAAGCTAACCCCGACTGATGGAGATCTCCTCAAGGATCCAACTCATTACCGCAGGCTGGTGGGAAAGTTAATTTACCTTACCATCACCAGACCAGAGATCACATATTCTGTGTCAACACTCAGTCAATTTATGTAACAACCAAGAAAACCACATCTTGATGCAGCCCATCACCTTCTCAGGTATCTAAAAGGAGCTCCAGGCCAAGGTTTGTTCTTTCCGTCACATGGAAAATTGAAGTTGGTTAGCTATTGCGATGCGGATTGGGCTGGATGCCCAACTACTCGAAGGTCAATCACAGGCTACTGTGTTTTTCTTGGAAAAGCTCTTGTGTCATGGAAAAGCAAGAAACAATCCACGGTGTCCAGATCCTCTGCAAAAGCTGAATACAGGGCAATGGCAGCTGCCACTTGCGAACTCACTTGGCTTAGATATCTCTTGCAAGATCTGCGTGTTGAACACCATGAACCGGCAATATTATTTTGTGACAATCAAGCAGCCATATACATTGCAGCAAACCCAGTATACCATGAACGGACAAAGCACATTGAATTGGATTGCCACACAGTGCGCGAGCGAATACGAAATGGAGAAATCAAAATAGCATATGTGCAAACTGGACAACAAACCGCTGACATTTTCACAAAACCATTAGGGCAAGTTGTTTTTCAATCACATCTTAGCAAGTTGGGAGTTCTTGATATTCACACACCAACTTGAGGGGGAGTATTGAAGGAAAGAAATCACAAGAGCTGGAAATCTGCATCATTTGTATTGTGATTCTAGGCGTGATATTGAGAATGTATGATTGAGAGTGATTGTTGTGATTAATGTTATTAGCTGCCCGTTAGAAGATATTACCTAGAATAGCTTCTCTTTTCTTGTATAAATTAGTTGTACAGATTCAATACATATATAACAGAGAACATTTTCTCTCAGCTTTTCTCTTTGATTTCCACCATTTTAATAGGAAGCGCTTGGCTGACGAAGCTACTATCGTTCAAGATGCTATTTCAAAACTCGAAAGCAAAAACAGTTCGTCTATGAAAAGAGGCTTTGTTGAAGTAGAAGAGGACAAGAAGAAGAAGAAGACTACCATCAAGAAAACGAATCTTGATGATCAAAGACTACCAGATCCTGTTATTCCTCAACGCTTTCAAGATGAAATCGATAAATTGAAAGGTACCAATGTTATGCTGGTGGGTGAAAAGGAGATGACATCGTCAGATATGGATACGCATCAAGGCCGCTTTTCCATTCCAAGAGGAAAAGTAAGAACTCACGCTTTTCTAAGAGAGGAGGATAATCCCAAAGACGGAGTTAAATATTCATTGAATCAACCGTGTCTCCAAGTAATAACAGATATGGAGTTCAAAAAGTGGACTATGAACAAGACCTTCTCTTATACATTGATTAAAAAATGGAACTCAGTTGCCTGCAACGAAAAGAATGGACTTCAAACGGGTTGTGTGGTGCAGCTATGGAGCTTTCGGGTTGGTTTGAATTTATGGTTTGCCCTTGTTAATCTTGATCTTAAACAGAAACAGGGGGAAGACAAAGTTGCTTCTAGTAGTACTGGAATTACTGATATCTAGATTTGTTTTCTGCAATTGATGTATCTGAGTATGGTTTGAGTTTCCTTTACCTATATGCTTTAATACAAGTTAAATATTTATTTGTTCTTCAGTCCAATCCATGCATGCCATGCATGGGCAGTCAATAATCAACATTAACTTACTAAATGTGTCAAGAATTGGATCTAATAAATCAATATTAGAACACAGTGCTTCAATAAATTTAGGATTACAATCTGCTGATGAAATGGAACATAAAAGTGCCTCGTTTTATTTTTTTTATTTTACTATGAGAAAATTGAATTTGTAAGGATAATATTTATACGCTGTCCAAATTCGAAATTTTGGTAAATTGGGCCGTTAATTGTGGATCCACAAGTAACTTCGCCCACCACATTCCACATTCCACAAGGTCTGGTTAGGTACCCCGGTCCTCACAAGTCACAACAAAGGTATACTGCGTCTACCACAAGATTACATAATAAGTCAACCGACTGATTAATTTGCACATGAAAAATCAAACTTAAAAAATAAAAACAAAGGTATACTGCGCCCACCACAATGTCTGGTTGGGTACCTCACAATTTACTACAAAAAAACTTCTATCTATCTAGTATCTACTATGATATATCTAGAAGAAAGTGTAAGAAGTAATCAAAAAATTTATTGGTTTATTAATTTTAGCCATCAATTTATATTTTATTATAATTATCACCTTTAGCCTTGAACAGATAAGATTGTCCTCCATTTTGTCTTTACTTCACCTACCAAAAAATTTGGAAATCAACTGCCATGTAACTTGAAAATCATTGATATGTAAGTTAAAAGTCAATTGGCATGTAATTTAAAACTTAACTGACATATAACTTGAAAAATCAACTCGCATGTAACTTGGAATCAAATAACATGTAATCTTAGGTGAAGTAAAATTTAGGGGTAATTTTGTCCAAATGTGGTTAAAAGTAATAAAAACAATAAAATATAAATTGATGGCTAAAAACAATAAACCAATAAATTTTTTAGTTCTTTATGAGTTCACCCCATTTATCTATGACTATAAATATACACTAGTTTGGAGCCCGCACATCGTAAAATATAAATTGAAAATCATGAAGTTTTTTTATGAAGAAAAATATATTTATTTAACCATGAATAAAAATATCTGGGTTAATATAAAACAACAATGCTCATATGCAAATTTCATGTTGTCTTATCATCATCTATTGCCTTTATGACATTCCTTCTTCACATCATCATCCACCTCATTAAGAACAAATCACATATACGATAAATTATTTTAATAAAGTTTTAGTTATTCATAGGCTGAAAGCAGATTCACAATAATTAAGGCATATTTAAATACTTATATTTATTATTAAAAAAAAAAAACTTGAATAATTGTATATTTGGTATTTTTAATATCCATAAACATATTTCTATAAAATACTAAACTTGAAAACCATTCAAAGACTTGATTAATTTAGCATATATTTTTTATAAAAAAAAAAAAAAAAAATCATCTCCTATTCTTAAAGATAAATAATTCTAATAAGTTTCATATCAAACACCCAATTGAATTAATCTACTAATTCTCAACTAACAAACTTTAGAGGCAGTGCAGTCAAATAATTTTTTTTTAGGAAAGCTAAGTGAATTTAATGATTAGATATAATTTTATTGACTTAATAACTTTTAAATTTAGTTTAGGGATCAAATTTAGATTAAATATTTGAATTCCATTGACATGATACAATTAACAACGTTCAATATATAGTTATAAAATTTAATAATAAGTTAAAAATCTTGCGATAATCTAATAGAATTGAAGTACGCATAATTAATTTACGAATCATGTCATGTGAACAGAAATTAATTCGTTATGGATTTTGGTTTATTGACATACATTTAAATTGAAGAAAGAGTATAATGAAATATAACATTTATATTAAAATATATATATATATATAATCATATCTAACATTTATAATCATATCCCTATTTTCCAATTCCGAAATATTGTAATAGGTTAAAAAAAAAAAAAAAAAAAAGTACTCTAAGGACATATATTAACACTTTTCTTTTTGAGAAAATAGGCTTTTTTAACCAAAAATTAAGGGCCTTGATTGTTTTTGGCCTGAATTAGTAAAGTGATTGTATTTGTCAAAAAATCCATTGTAGAGACATAATTGTCCCTATTTTTTTTTTTTCAAAACCTCTTTTCTCTCCTTTTCTCTCTCATTTTCACCAGATTTTTTTTTCTTTTTCTCTCTCTCTCCTTTCTCTGATCTCACACCTCCTTCTTCTTTCTCTCTTTCTCTCCTCCTCTCTCCTCCTCTTTCCTTCTTCTTTCACGCCTTCTTCTTCTTCTTCTTCTTCTTCTTCTTCTTCTTCTCTTTCTCTTTCTCTTTCTCTTTCTCTTTTTTTTTTTTCCAGATTTTAAAAAAAAATCAGATTTATTAAAAGCAAAAATTTTTAGATCGGACAACCGGCGTCCGATCTTCCCTCCTTCTTCTTCTCTTTCTCTCCTCTCTTCTCTTTCTCTTTGACGTTTTTTCCATATTTTTTTTTTAATTTCAGTTTTTTTTTATTTTGAATTTTTTTTCAGATTTTGTTTTTCTTTAAAATTATTTCCAAATTTTTAAAAAAAAATTCAGGTTTTTTTATTTTGAAAAAATTCCATATTTTTTCAAAAAATTTCAGATTATGTTTGTTAAAAAAAAATTCCAAATTATTTTTTTTAAATTTTTTTTGAAAAATTTTCAGATTTAAAAAAGGTTTGCATTTGAAATTGTGAATGTGGTTGTGGTTGTGAATGTAGTTGATTTTAAGGGTGGTTGTAATTGTGAATGTTTGGATTTGACTAAATACACTAGGGAAAAATGACTAAACACACTAGGCAAAAAACAACTAAACACACCAGGTCAAAACGACTAAACACACTAGGAAAAAAATGACTAAACACACCAGGCAAAAACGACTAAACACACCAGGCTAAAATGACTAAACACACCAGACAAAAAGAAATTAAACACACCAGGCAAAAACGACTAAACACACCAGACAAAAACGACTAAACACACCAGTCAAAATTTCTGAATGAAGGGCATTTTTGTCCGAAAAGTGGATTTTTTGATAAAAACAATCAAAATACTAATTCAGGCTAAAAACAATAAACCTCCTTAATTTTTGGCTAGTTTTCATTTTCACCCTTTCTTTTTATTAAAAGTTTTTTTTTTTATATATGTATATACTTTTTGAAGTTTTTGGTAATATATTAACACTTTTTGAAGTTTTTTACCACAAGCCACATTCCACGAGGTCTGGTTAGGTACCCCGGTCCTCACAAGTCACAACAAAGGTATACTGCGTCCACCACAAGATCACATAATAAGTCAACCGACAGATTAATTTGCACCCAGCCGCCCACCACAAGCTCTACCCTCACAATTTACTATTAAAAAACTTCAATCTATATCTATCTATCTACTATGGTATATCTAGGAGAAATTGCAAGAAGTAATGAAAAAAATTATTGGTTTATTGTTTATTTGTTTTTAGCCATCAATTTATATTTTATTATAATTATCACCTTTAGTCTTGAACAAACAAGATTGTCCTCCATTTTTTCTTTACTTCACCCACTCAAAAATTTGGAAATCAACTGACATGTAACTTGAAAATCATTGACATGTAAGTTGAAAGTCAATTAGCATGTTATTTAAAACTTAACTGACATGTAACTTGAAAAATCAACTTGTATGTAACTTAGAATCAAATGACATGTAACCATGTTACATCTCAAGTGAAGTAAAATTTAGGGGTAATTTTATCCAAAATCAGTCAAAAGTAATAAAAACAATAAAATATAAATTGATGGCTAAAAATAATAAACCAATAAATTTTTTGACTCTTTATGAATTCACCCCATATATCTATGACTATAAATATATATAATTCCTTATCTTTCTCTCCCGCCCATTACTTAGAACATCTCCAATGGTAATGTGGCTTTGTATTTGAAAAAATGGTGATACGTCAATATTGTCAAGTCAATTGCTTCATATGTGGCATGTAACTAAACCTGATAGACATACAAATGAAAAAGTGGTATTCAATGCTTCACTTGTAAAATACATGTTTTTAATGATATGTCAATTTATTATTGGTCTCCTTAAATATACTTTATAATTGTTAAATAAAATAAAGTATAAGACAATAGTGGTTGCTAACTGGGCTAACAAGATGGTTGTCCAATAGACCCTCTAAAATCAGAGAATCATATTGACCGCCTCTAAAAAAAAAGTTACCACCTCAACTTGAAGTTGTATTAGAGAGGTTGCATTGGAGATGAATTTTTTTAATAAAGTGACTGTTCATCATACAGGGCATCTAATTTTTTCACAATCCACATTAGCATTGGAGATGTTTTTATGTCTTCACTTGTTGTAAGGATAATATTTATCCGCTGTAAATTCGAAACTTTGGTAAGTTGGGCCGTTAATTGTGGATCCAAAAGTAATTGGGATTTAAATAAAACCAACCCAGCCCAAACAAATTCACTCTCCGTTTACGTTTCATGAATTCTTCATTTTCAGGAGGTTGAGCTTTGATATAGCAGTACTTGCTGAATTAGTAAATTTTGATAAACTTACTACCTGTGTCAAGAATTAGATCTAATGAACACAGTGCTTCAATAAATTTAGGATTACAATCTGCAGCTGGTGAAATTGAAAATAAAAGTGCCCCATTTTATTTTTTAGGGTAATTGGCACAAATCCCCCCAGACTATACCAACTTTTGCATGTTGCCCCCTAAACTATTTTATTAGGCACTAAACCCCCTGAACTATCGCTTATTGGCAGAACAAGACTAAAGATGTCCCCTCTCAGGGGGAGAAAAAACCCAAAGGATTGCCAATAAGCGATAGTTCAGGGGGTTTAGTGCCTAACAAAATAGTTTAGGGGGCAACATACAAAAGCTGGTATAGTCTGAGGGGGGATTTGTGCCAATTATTCTATTTTTTATTTTACTCCAAGAAAATCAGAAAATAAAAGTTTAAGGCTTGTTTCAGTGAAAAAAAACAAAAAAGAATGATCATTCTTGCATCAAAAATCACTTATTTATCAACATTGTAAGGAAAAACCAACATTCTTGGTACTTAAAAGAGTGTACACACTAGCAAGGGTTCTGTTCGTATGGGTAAAATTTCTCTTTGGAAAAAGGCTCAAGTCGTCGTTGATCTAGTTAGATCTACGGTAGTAACCGGCAAGTGAAATATCCTCCAAACTGCAAGAAGTAAGAACACATGACTAGAAAAGGCTCTGTCAACAGGGGTAAAATCTCTATGGAAAGGGCTTGGATCTGCTTTCTGGTGATGAACGATATTAACTAGCAGGCGAAATATCCTCCAAACTGGAAGAAGTAAAAACTCATTGATTCATTTATTATTCCTAAATGAGAAACCATTGTTATAATACGATCATTGGCAGTTTACCTTCTTCCCAAGCACTCGATGATGTTGCTGGTGAGAGTTGATCTTTTCTTATTTTCAAAAGCATGAGATGCCGCCTTTCTCAGCAAAGCAGATGCAGCAATGCAACCCAACACTGTTGGATTCATTGCACTATGAATCAAGGGAATACATGAATTTTCAAACATGAGACATGATAGACAAAACAAAGAAACAAAACCGAAAGCTACTGTGAAGTTTAAATGACAAAATAACGCTCTAGAACCTGATGGTTGATTTTTCTTTGGCTCTGGCCCAAGATAAAAACACAGCAACACTGGCACCGATGAAAAGAAAAGAAAAATATGGATAACATCAGTCCAACAAAATAAATGTATTCATGCTCTCAAAAGCTCAAGTCTTAATTAGGCTTAATTAGGTGCATAGATTAGTCTCGTTCATCAGCTCTCTTAAATCAAGTGGTGCACATCAAGTCGTTAAACATATAATCATGCAATCATACAAAGTGATTTCTCCCTCTCAGTGGCATCTCTGACCTTCACACATAGGTGTTATGAAATCCAGAAACATTGACAAAAATGGGTGAAAATTAAGTTGAATAGTAAGCATGAAAGTTTATTAGTGAAATGTTCCACATAAAAAAAAATGAAGTGTTTATCAACAGATCTTTTTCTGCAAATAAGAAATGGAAGGAAAAATAGAAAAACAATTACCTTCCGGATAGTATATCACCTTGTCCACCACAGCGCCGAGGAGAACCATAGATACTCACTGATTTGACTACACGAGCATCATTCATTCATATCAAAACCAAAAGCAGTCTATATATAGAAAGGAGGCTACATTTTATATATTTGATTAATAGAATGTGTTAAATATTAATATTTGGTAAAGCATATATTATCAGAGAATCATAGTGTTATATCCACTATGTAACAATATGTTACTGAATGATTAAATGAATATCATATCCCATAAATGTATCACCATCGCTTATGAGGTCAGATTTTCCTTTCTGGAAGATAGTTACACCACCGATCCGGATCAATAAGGGAACTTTGCATTAGAAAATATCACAAGATATTAAATAAATAATATCACTCTAAAGGAGGGCGAAACAGATTCTTTAACTATTCGCAGTCCACAATAAATTGATTATGGCCCATGTTAAATTAAGAACTAAGCAGCATAGTTGATGTAAGATAACTATCCCCACGGGCCACACCAAGTGAAATATGTGTGCAAGCTAGGAGCCGTGGAGCCGTTGATCAAGAACTTCTAGAGTCATTTAGCTTTTAATGAAGTATTTACACATAAAAGCGATTTCTAATGAAGTATTTCCACATAAAAGTGATTTCTGGATCAGTAGCAATAATCTAAGGTTAATTTCATACCATAAGAAATGCAGAAAGACAATGGACCTGTTGAGCATATTGCTTAAATGGACTATATTAAATAGCAAATATCTAGATAAATTCCAACCGTTAAAGATGCAAAATGACAATGATAACTATTGAGCACATAGCTTACCTGGACCATATTCATCCTTTTTATTCACCCCATCTATGACAATCTGAAAATTTGACCGTCTGGCATGCTTCATTATTTCGCTCACACCTTCCTGGCCACATAATATGTAAAGTCTTGGACTTGTTGAGAATTGAATTTGATAAGAAATCCAATATAGAAGTAATGAGGATGGGAAAAAGAGGACTAAAAGGTTGCTTCTGTGGATGCTATGGAACATTTGAGAACATTTGACATTAGGGGGAAAAGCTGTAAAACTCAAAAAGGCAAGAAAACTTCAGGTTTAAACTTAAAGTTTATCTAAAATGTCTGCGGACCACTCATAAGTGCATATAATTCACTCTAAAAATTTTCTTTTTGAGGAATTTGGGGTTACGCTCCCAAATTCAACTTTTCATAATTTCTCCACTAAAACCTTGTAAAATCAAAGTTTATCACCTCTAACTTTATTTTCACAAAATACTTGAAACTTTTGCATAAGTAATACCACATAGCTTAAGTATAACCTGACACAAATTGAAATTTGAAAAGCCAAACCAGAAAATATGGATCCCTTCCGAGGCCTGGACCAACAACTAGACAATCAAATCTTTCTATCCATTTATCAACCTCAGCAAGAATCTTGCTTGAGATGCGTTTTCTCTCCTCATCTCCCAATCCACTTTATCACCAAAATAATACCTACTCAGTATATATTGAAAATAATAGAGTTTCATATCGAAAATTCACCTGATGCTATAAGATTCTTCCAGAATTGGGTGCACTATTAATTCAGGACTATAGCCTTTTAGAACTGGAGCAGCATCTTTGGTACAGAACAGATGAGACAAATCGGCAGCCTGCAAGCAATAGAAAGCAATTGCATTTACACAAACCATCAGGCCATCAATATATGAAAACAACAATACCAACACAAAATGAAACCAGCTAAAAGAGAAAATCATTATCAAGAAATGAGGAAGCAAATCACTAACAATTTTTAAGGCTGAAATAGCAGCAAAATACGGAGCAACAGTGTACACACGACACCCACCAATCACAGCTATCTTTCCTGATAAACATACAAGAGTAACAGGTGTATCAACTTGAAGAACATAAACAAACGAAAACGAAAAGCAAGTAATTGATGATGGAGGCAGAGTTTTTAGTCAGCTCACCAGCCTGGCCCTTGTGTCTATTTGGGTCAAGAATTGGAGTGATTGCTCTCAAAATGCTCTCAGAATCGGCCACCAATGCGGTTCCACTCATGGAATTCACTGGTTTGATCAAGGGACCTTATCAAGAACTGTTGTCTCCAAATAAAATGATACAAAACATGAAACCAAAAAGCACAACTCAAAGCAATGACATCAACACGAATCAGTTGTATTGTTTACGTCCTAAACCAACAACAAAAATCCAAATTAAAATAATTCTAAGAGATACTTGTGAAACAGCTTAAGTCAAATGATAATTTCACAACCTTAATTAAATTTCCAACACCCAGAAACCCAAAAAAAAAAAAAAAAAACTAAAGTTACGGATTTCCCTTCTCTTTCCTTCATTTTATCAGCAACCAAACAGAACAAAAACTCATATCACAAACCCAGAAACGAAATGCTTACATGCGTAAACATATACAAATACCACCTCCATTGAAGTAGAAAATTGACTGATTATCCACGAAACCGGAAGCGAAACTTAACTTGAAAAAACAAAGAAAGTGAGACGAGAGAGTGGACTTACAGGGGTTGCTGCTAAAACAACTCACTCTTAAAAAACTTGTTGATTGTTATTAATAATATTTATGAATATAATATAATAAACATGACCGTACGAATTGAACTCTCTGTACGTGTAATAAACTTGATCTGTCGCTTTTTCTCTTAGTTAACAGTTAATATTAATCTCTTGCACTACCCAGTGATGTGAACCCAGAATTCACGCCATATTTAACTAACATCAACAAGTACTACTACTCAACCTCCTGAAAATGAAGAATTCATGAAACCTAAATGGAGAGTGAATTTGTTTGGGCTGGGCCGGTTTTATTTAAAGCCCAATTACTTGTGGATCTACAATTAACGGTCCAAATTACCAAAATTTCGAATTTGGAAACTCAGAGCAGCGGAGCTGACCGTTGAAATTTGGACTCAGTGCAGCGAAGCGGTGAATGAATGTCTTCTTACTTCTTAAGCCCCAAAAATCTTTGTTAGGAACCGGAGAAAGGTTTTTAACTCTTATATATTTTCACTTAAAAAATAAATACATAAATAAAACTTTGGGGACACGTCAGCATGTGATTGGTAACACAATTTAGAGAAAAAAGCAACGGATATATAAGACAAGAGTACAAGACTCTGTGTTTTGTTTAGCGCCAACATCTTTGTTTCGGTCCCAAGAAACCAGACACAGCTTTTAGAAACCAATTTGAAACTACAAGACCGACTTCATGTGGGATTCCAAACATAACAAAGATTTCTAAACCCTAATTTTCACCTGGGTTTACTGATATCACTCGGATTTCTCACCCTATATATATATTTCTATAATCACTTCACTCAATTACTTTACTCTCAATTAATTAACATATATTTCTCTTCTCTAATCAATCGCTCTCTCTCTCTCTCTCACATTTGCTTTCTTGAAAATCTTCAAGCTTTTTTTCTGCTCTCTGTTTCTCTGTGGGTATTTTTCAGTTCTGTTTTTCTGGGTCTTTTCAGAGAGAAAATGAGGAGTTTGGAAGAGTTGAAATCCATCGATGATGGTGGGTCTTTTGACCTGCTCGTGAAGGAGAAAGAAAAAGCCGCCAACGGCGATGAACCTTTGAAGCTTGAATTGTTGACAGACTCGGTGCTACGAGGAATTATAGACATGCACATTCGAAAGGCAATGGAGCGGAAGCGCTTGGCTGACGAAGCTTTTCGAAAGGAGACCAATATTAATAATGGACTTCAATTTCGATTTCTCAATTTCAGGATTCCCAAGAAAACCAGGAGCAGGGTACCAGTACCTGCTATCGTTCAAGATGCTGTTTCAAAACTCGAAAGCAAAAACAGCACGCCTATGAAAAGAGGCTTTGTTGAAGTAGGAGAGGAGGATGAGGAGATCGAGAAGAAACCGTCGGTTAAGAAACAGAGGAAAGCTGATCATAGTTTGGACAAGAAGAAGGAGAAGAAAAAGACTACCATCAAGAAAACGAATCTTGATGATCAAATGGGTTTGAACCCACGTCCTGTTATTCCTCTACAATTTCAAGATGAAATTGACAAATTGAACGGTACCGATGTTATGCTAGTGGGTGAAAAGACGATGACAGCGACAGACATGGACAGGCATCAAGGCCGCTTTTCCATTCCAAGAGGAAAAGTAAGAACTCACGCTTTTCTAAGAGAAGAGGACAATCCCACGGAAGGAGTTAAATGTTCACTGATTCAACCGTGTCTTCAAGTAATAACAGATTTGGAGTTCAAAAAGTGGACTATGAATGTGACCTTCTCTTATACATTGATTAAAAAATGGAACTCAATTGCCTGCAACGAAAAGAATGGACTTCAAACGGGTTGTTTGGTGCAGCTTTGGAGCTTTCGGGTTGGTTCGAAGTTATGGTTTGCTCTCGTCAATCTTGATCTTAAACATAGGGAAGACAACGTTGCTTCTAGTAGTACTGGAATTACTGATATCTAGATTTGTTTTCTGCAATTAATGTATCTGAGTACATATATCTCAATGAAATTATACTATTGCTATTAAATGGATAGAGTTTCCTTTACGTATATGCTTTTTATACAAGTTAAATATTTATTTGTTCATTACTTCAATCCATGCATGGGCTATCAATAATCAACATTAAAGTTGATTACAATATTAGAAATTTAGAACACAGTGCTTCAATAAATTTAGTATTACAATCTGCTGCTGGTGAAATTGAAAATAAAAGTGCCTCATGTTTCCAAATTCGTAACTTTGGTAATTTGGGCATTTAATTGTGGATCCACAAGTAATTAGGCTTTTAATAACCCAAATAAATTCAAGCCCAACATCAGTCCTGTCTATGAAAATAGAAAGAAAAATAGTATACACTCTATAAGTTTCCGATGTTGTCCTTCGTTCGCGAGATTTGATTGTTTGGGAGGCTAATTTTGCATTTTTGATCTGTTTTTTTTTTTTTTCTTTTAATGTAATTTTATCGAAATTCTATCTGATTTTGTAAATTCTGCTATGTTAGCTCGTGATTTTAATAATGTTACTTTGTCCAAAATTTAAAGTCCAAATGATATGGGTTCTATAAAATCTAATCATTTCAATTATACAATTGTTATACGAAGAATTCAATGCTCCATATCATTTGGACACCAAATCTACACAATGTAGCATTATTGACTATTTATTTGTTGATAGAAGATAGTGATTTCATTATAAATTATTTATTGATACATAGAGACTGAATTAACTGATTTAGAAAAATTAAAAAATAAATAATTCGATCATAAAAAATCTTATAATGACATTGCTTAGATTGTACTAAAATACCAGAAGTTTGGTCTAGTTTTTGTCTTCGACAATCTGTTTGGTTACCTTGAAAATTATTGTAAAATAGTAATAACTAAAGGATCAGCAATATATAAAAGAGATGGTGTATTTCAAACCCTCGAACTATATAACTTTATTAGACTACAAGCCATAACTGTACAATGCATGAAGGGAGAGAGAGAAAGTGCAAAGGTTGATAAAAGAAACAGAGTAGCAAAGAAAACATATATAGAGAGAGAGGCTAACTACAAAGTTGGGCTACTTTGTACAACCATGACATACTATATATTTTCCAAGTTGTTCTTTCTACTACACTCACTTAGGTATTCACATGGACCCTCCTCTGATCATTTATGTCAATCGCTTAAAAGGGATTTGGATTGTTCAGTACTCTGTGGCTGCAACAACTGATGGCCCTTCCACCTGAAAGAGGATATATGTGGTTGGAATTGTAATTGTAGTTCTTGTAAATAACAAAGAATCAAACAATTAGGATACATATATATACCTTAAAAGTAGCGCCCCAGATCTCTTCTTCCTCAGCAGGAACAGCAGTGATCTTGTTCTTTGGATTCTCAAAGCTTCTCAGTCCACCAACAGCTGTAGAGTAGAAACAACCTGCAAAGATATATCCAATGACACACAATGTTACCTAGACAACAAAGAAGCAATGAAAGGTTGTTGAAATAGAGAACCAAGTAAAATATTGTTTTAGATAACCCACCTTGAGGAAAAGAAGCAAGTGACTTTCCACAAGCACCTTTGAGCAACTCAGCATTATCAGCGAAGGCGACGTATCCATCAGCAGTGATTCCCCAATACAGAGGAACCTTACCAAATTGATCCTGTCACAATTACATTACATCATAAACCAATTAAACAAAGCAAAGCAAAGCACACTGGCTTCACCAAGGTGTTTTGGTAGGTAAGAATTAAAAAATAAAAAAAAAAACATACAGAGGCCACAAACAAGGTGGAGGTGGACTTGTCAAAGACAATGAAAGCAAAGCTCCCACTAAGATGGCCAACAACATGGTTTGGAGGGTAGGGTGCCCGATCACGAAGAGCCTTGTAAGCCTCAATCACCAAGATCACCTCATTTGCTGACTTAGCTAGTCCATATTGCTGCCTTAAACTTCCCAAGTTGTCCAGTGCTCCCTCAAACAAACAGAAGATCTCATCTTTCACAGCAAATGATCTGCCATATCCACCAACCATCCAACAAATTAATATAAAATTAATAGGTCAATACTTTCCATTGAATTTTTTATATTATTCTCATCTTTTACACTTGTCTACAACCAAATGAAATGGTCAGTGGTCCAATTTTCATAGTATAATCAGTAAGAAAACTCAGTATACTAACTCAATGGATAACTACAAAAAAAAGTCCAAGATGACCTAAAAGCATAGGCATAACTTTTTTTTCTTTTAATTTACAACACTCAAGCTTGATCCCCCAAGTCCTAGGTGTGGGGACCATGACCAATTTCAACATGGGTCCCATCTATGTGATCCTTATCCTTATACAGTATATAGTGTTCACTCCCCCAGTAGATCTCTTAAGAAAAAAATAAAGTTTACAAGTAACCTACGCGTTTACTAATCTACTAATCGGAATCCTAATCATATTAATAATTAAGATTTCTCACTCGGGATTCATGATTAGTTAAAACAGGAAGTTACTTTATACCTTCATATTCTACTATATACAGTAAATCTTATTTTAAGAATTCTTGTTTTTAAATCAAAACTGACAACTACTTTTATAAATTAAGATAATAATATACCAAAAATACCCATATTTTCTATTTTTTTTATAGTGGTGTCACGCCTAGAAGAAGCATAAATTAACGTTAACAAACATTTGACCGTCCACGTGTACGGCACATCTTAAATAGTAGTTACTTGTAGTTTTGCGGACACTACAAGACAAGTTTAGCAGTAGAATCTACAGTACGTATTTTTTTACTACGTGGCAGACATTCAAGAAGCTGTGATCAGACACACCAAGAGATCAAGACCGTCCAACCTCTTTTTCTCTACTGCTCCATGATTTAGCAGAGATTTAAAATATAAATAAATAATAAATAAATTACAGAAATTATTTCCATGATCATATATTCCTAAAAATATACATATATATTTAAAAAAAAAAAAAAAAACCTTTACTTTTTTTTTTTTTTTTTTTTTTTTTACGATAACCCTTTAATTGACTTAAAGTGAAATTGCTGTCTGATATTTCTAGTGGATATTTTCTGTTTAATCGAAGCCAATCACGTGATCAATTTATCTTATTATCCATAAATTATTATATGAACAAGGAAAAAAAAAATCTCGTGATTTTATTTTTTTATTATTATTCTTTTTGCTAAAGGACCTTTAATCCTTTTTTTTTTTTTATCAATACAACTGACTGCAAATTCGCGAGAAAATGATCTAAGCATGTCACCGGCTTGATCAAATTCTTACAACCGTCCGACGATAACAGAAACAGAACTACAAACTATTTTCCACTATTACTAAACGAAATGAATTTCACAAATCGGACGGTCAAGATCCCGAAATGAATTTCATAGATCAACTTCTGCAGAATATTAAATTTCCTGACGAACAAAAATGATCCAAAAAAAAAAAAAACATGTAAATTATTACCTTGGCTGCAACGGAGACTCGTTGTGGTGAGTGTAAGCCAGGTGGACGTGGTCTCCGGACTGTAGGGACACAGCGGAGGAGTTGGTCTGGAGGAAGCGGTTGAGCAGCGCCGTCGATGATGTCTTCGGCGACGGAGTCCGGCATCCGGCAGCCACTAGTTCCTCCGGAGGCGACACGATCGCGCTGCTGAAGATTCCCAACATTTTTTTTAACTAAAAATAAAAATAAAAATTATTTCAAAGCTTTTTTAAAACTTCTTGTTGGAACTAGGTGGCTCTATCTAGAATAATGTTCAGAGCTCGGAAATGAGATTCTAAACCATGGAGGATGCGTCACCATTTATAGGAAAACGAAGGGGGTACTTTCGTCATTTCGTTGGAAATTTTTTCGTTTTTTTTGTTAATTTTTCGTCCAATAATAGAAAAAGAAGGGTCATGTGGGGCCCGCACGTGGGCGATGATTCTTTAGCACTAGACAGTGACGTGTTTAGTGGTTTGTGGGCCCTTGGATAGAGTTTTGTCTAATATTATTTAATAGGATTCGGATTCTCTATTGTAATGATATTTTTACTTACCTTAATTAATTATGTAAAGATAATATAATGCATTTAATGATAGTGAATATGGGAAGATAAAAGAAATAACTTTATTACAGATGTCAACTGATTTA
Organism: Acer yangbiense; assembly: GCA_008009225.1. Classification (NCBI taxonomy): domain Eukaryota; kingdom Viridiplantae; phylum Streptophyta; class Magnoliopsida; order Sapindales; family Sapindaceae; genus Acer; species Acer yangbiense. The sequence goes on along the minus strand of CM017761.1, from coordinate 6,855,103 downwards.
CTGAGGTCAGGATAAAGATCAATTTATCAGAGAATCTTAATCTTTTATGATAATGTTATACGATCCAAAAAGATTTAAGATAAAACTCAATCTAAATAATATATCAAGTGATTTTTGAGAACAAATCATTCGTAACAATTGATTTTTGACCTAATTTTTTAGGTTATTTAATGGGTATATCATGTGCAAATCTATTAAAAGGCCACAGAAGACACGTTTTTCATTACCGTGAGGTTTAAGTGATCAAGCATAAATATGACTCGATCTCATAACTTCGATAATATATAAATATAGGGAACATTTCAGTATACAATCAAACCAATAACACTACAAGTGTATTGCAATTGAGCGATAAGATAAAGTCTCTTGATTTCTTTCGTTTTCAAAAATTTAATGTATGATATTATTGATATAGCTTTCTTGACGTGGTGAGGTCGAGTAAGTTGGTAAAGTTTCATTTAATGATAAATGGAATGTTTAAGATTTGCACCTCAAAAAACAGTCAAGATATGTGCTTTTAAGTTCACTAATCATGATTATTTTCATCCTTTTTTTTATTTTATTTTTTTAACTTCAATTGATGTAAAATATCATGGGCGTGAAATTAAATCCCTATTTATCTTGATGTAAATAGTATATTATAAGCTTAAAGTGCCATAATTATTTATTTTTTTCCCAAACTAGGAGACAATTAGATACCAATTAGTGGATTTTTCAATATTTAGTTATTTACTACCACTTCAATATATAGTTTATAAATAATATAATATCATCAATTTTGTTAATGTTTCTAACCTAATCTTCTTTTTTACCTGAGAGTCATTTGCTTAAGCCTCAAACTCATCGATCTACTAGTTGAGCTACGTCCTGTTGGCTCTAACCTAATTTAAAAAATGGTTGGAATTGATTTTTTTATTATTATTATTTTATGTAAATCTAAAATGAAGTTAATTCACCATATAAAAGAAATGTGGGGTATTGATTTTGGTTTTATGAGTTCCAAAATTAATTTAAATGACATTCGGTGATAAAAGAAAAAAAAAATCTTAATTAATACAGAAACTAAAATGATGTATCAAGTTCTACTAAAGTACTAATATTCTATTTGAAAGTTGAAAAGGTAAAGAAGAAGTATTCTGATTCACTTTTGCTACAAAAAAATCTCTAGAAAAATATTAATTTTCTCCCCTTTATGTACAACTACAACATTGAAATAAGATTAATCTATCCCTTTAATTTTAATATAATTCGATATTCACATTAACTCTTAACAAAGTGATCGTATAATTTTTCTTTCACCTTTGTTACGGCTAGAAACGGAGCTATAAATTCAAGTTACGGTGAGCCATTACATAAAACCAAAAAAATTAAGGAGTTAACGGCGTTTAAAATTTAATAATAATTTAATTATTTTTAAAAAAGAAATTTAAAAAACAAAATGAGGGAAGTGGGGCCAGCATCCTTGTATGCCCCCTCCCACCATCCGGTTTGAGTTTTACTCTTGATTATTAAATCACTAAGAGCTTCTCTAACCCTGCGTTATGCCCCACGCTATCTCCATTTTATAGCCAAAATCCCCTCCAACCCAGTGGTATTCACTGCGCCATCTGTAAACAGTATTGCGTAAGTGAACTGTGTCACACAATATATTGTGTGATACTGTTCACTTATGCAACATTGTTCACCTACGCAATTTGTACTTTTTTTGTTTTTTTTTTCAATTGGAAATTGGGTTTTGATTGGTTGGAGATTTTGTTGACAAATAATAATAAATAAATAAATAAATAAGGAAAGAGGATATTATTTTTAGTGTAAAATTTGGTGTAATGGGTTGGAGATGGAATAGTGAAATAGTGTGAAAGTTACACTATTTTAATGCGAAAATTGCACCAAAAGAACTATTCGGGTTGGAGATGCTCTAAGTGATAGAACACCCCTTCCCATACCATAGTGAGAGTTGCATTTTGGATCGTACTTGTATTGATTGATCTTGTCAAGTCCCGACAAACCCTTGACGGCTTGACGCTGGAATTTCAAAAAAGAAACTATTATAATCCGATACATCCGGGTCCAAGTGTCCTAACATACAAAACAATGGGTGCACCCAAAGTTTCCTGTGTCCTGATAGCAACTTGAACGTAAATTAATTGGGATACAAACTAATATCAGATTCTTCTGATTATAATTGAATGGACAGCCAGGCTATTTTATTCTGCAGATTCCGCATCATATGGTTTATTTTATATTTTTCTTTAAAAAATATATTAAATGTTATAAACTAAGTGTTATTCCTTGTCACAACAACATAGCCAAAACGAATAATTATTTATTTTTCATTTGTATAATATCTTTATAAAGGGAATTTTTCAATTCAGGAATCCAATATATGTGTAAAAATATAAAAGTGGTTTGGAAAATATCGTCAATGAAATTAATTAAAAAGCTTTTGATTACGTTACTTACTATGAATTAGAGCTTGTTCGATTTGGTTTTTGAAAATCCTCTATTTGTAAAAGGTCTATTTATAGTAGATTTATTATAAATAGAGCTTTTGGAAAATATATATATATATATATATATATATATATATATATATATATATATATATATTATAACTGTTTGGTTGGTAGATTTTTATTTATTTTTTATTTATTTGGAGAAGCTCCTCCCCATAAGCTTTTACTAGTAGAGGTTTAAACTCTACTGATCTCTACTTAATTTAAATTAGATAATCTCAAAAGTCCAACCAAAAAACTCAAATAGAGATTTGTAGAGCTTTCGAAGCAATAGAACCCAACCAAACAGGCACTTGATTTAGAAACTAGTTTATTTTTCTTGGATAAAATAAAACATGATTAAAAAATAAAATAAAAAGTATTTAAACTTTATTTATATTTGTTTCGGATGATAAAAAAAATATATTCTAATTTACCGTTGACATAATTATTTTTATTAGGTTTATGATTGATGATATGTAAAATGAATAAATAAATAAGTTACGTGATTTGATAAAAAAAAAAAAAAAAACACACACATAAATTAAATAAGAAAATTAGGGATTTTGCTATTATACCGCTTACAACGATTAGAAGAAAGTCTAATACTCTAATACAACCTTTTATTATTGTTTTAAAATCCAATGTCGATAAATCAAGTAAAGATCTCTTGTTCTTTTTTAAGATTACGAATACTTTTGAAACAAATTGATCTATGAGCCATATGAAGCGCCTTGAATCTAGTATGGGAAAATATATATATATATATATATATATATATAAATAGAAGAAAAATCAAGAGCCCAGTATTCATCGTTTACAGTTAAGATTGTCGGAACCTTAAATCTTGAGACGTAGAAAAACTTGAAAGTTATAATTTTCATTAAATAAAATATAACTTCATTTTGTCATTTTTGAGTACTTTCTATGTTCTTTTTTATCTCTTCAAAGATGAAATTTTGACTGTCTTATACACTAACTAAATAACCAACATTACTAAACTCGATAAGATCAACCGATACAAGTACGTTTTAAATTGAAACTCTCATGGTAGATGAAAAGTTTCCCCTCATTGAGATTTTATATACATTTTAAAAAGGAATATATATATATATATATATATATATATATATATATATGACTGAAATTCACTAAACATGAGCCGCATTGGTGTCATATTGAACTAATAGTCTAATATAATATTAAAATTTAAGATGTGGTTGCCTTGTTGGTATGTCCCTTTACTCGTATCATTGAAGTTGTGGGTTTAATGTATGTTCTCTTAAATCTCGAATTAATTATAATATTTTAAAAGAAATTAATAGAAAAAATAGTAGAGGAAATCATGTGTTGCACTCACACGGAGTAATTGTTCATGATATACATGTGGGTCCCAATATTGAATGGTCAATATATGACAAGTTGGTGATGAGAATGTCAAATGGTGGATAAGGTGGGACCAATGCATCAAGGAAATGTTGGTGGATTGGGATGTACATCACAGTTGATGTGGTCTCAGGTTGAAATTTCTCTATCTGATTATGATCAAGTGGTAAAATCGAAGTCCCACCTAAATTGGAAAAGTAAATCAGCAGAATCATAACAATTGGATTTTATTCTATTTCTACATTAGAAGTTTAGAACTAGTAGAAGAATACTTAGAAGATAATATATGACGTGTAATTATTTATTAAGTTTATTGACAAAAAGGCCTGTGACGCCCATGGTTTTACACCTGCCCCACGGTTTATTTTGATTCCTTTTATTTATTTATATATATATATATATATATATATATATATATATATATATATATATATATATATATATATGTGGCACACCCCTTACTGATCTATTTATATCTAATTTTTAAAATTATTTAGTTTTTTTTTTTCTTTATCAAAATTACTAAAAGAGACATATAATTTAAGAAAAAAAAAATTCTATAGAGTAAATTTAATAAAACCCCGCATTCCTTAACAAAAGAAAAAAAAAAGTTCTTTTAATCCTTTTCTTGAATTTTTTTTTTTTTTTTATAACTCTTAAACCCTAAATATACTTATACTGGATCTTATTTAAACAATAAATCAAACACTTGGGGTGCATTAGACAGATGAGATATTGATTATTATTTAATCTCATTACTTTTTTAGAATCTGAAAGTGAAATAATGATAACCAAAACAGATACTTGCTCTTTACTTCTTGTTTCGTTTTGTTTGTGGGTTGTTTCGTTTTTTTTTCTCTCTCTGTGTTTTGTCTTGGGTTACTCTGTTCTTTGCTCTTTTCTTGGGACTGTTTGCTTGTTTTTTGTCTTATGACTTCTTGGCCTTTTCTATAAAGTTTGATGTTAAATAATAATAATAATAATAATAATAATAAAGCCACTAAAAAAAAAGAAATAAGAAGAAAAAAAAAATCGTTCATGAGAGGTGAGAGAAAGACGAGACCAGAGATAAAGAGATCTGAGATAAATAGAGATATTAGAGATGAGTTTATTAAGTTTGAAAAAACAAGTAAAAAGGTAGTTTTGGAAATAAATAAAATAAATTAGTAAAAACATTTAACTTTATTTAATTAAATCAAAATTTAAACAAATGAGACATAAATAGATCAGTAGAGGGTGTGCCAATAGCACCACTCATATATATATATATGTAGTCTTTCTACTATCGATTCGTCCTGATATATTCCTGATATAAAATATATCATGACGAAAAATGTTGACCATAGATTATGGAAAAGTTTTGATAAGTGCATACACTTTGAGTCGGTATGTAAATCTAATGATCCACATTCTTCGTCCTGATATATTTTAGGAATAATTACCCATGTGGCCATCCATTTGATAACACACTATCAAAATGGCCACTGGATTGGAAAATTGTTCCAAAATGGCCATTTTTGACGAAGTTTGTGACACTAATGGCCATTCCATCAAATTTCATCTAATGAGTGACATTTTGATAAATAAAGGGATGTCATTAATTTATTTTAGATGTTTTTGGAAATCAATTTTTTCTTTTGTTTTTTGAAACAAATAATTATATTTAGTGTATGTATATATGTATAGTATATCTCAAATATATATATATATATATATATTTCTTTTTTTTTTTTAGAAGATAAAAGCTACAAAATCTAAAGAACAAAGAAGAGACATGTGTATTGATCTAAACTATTTTTTTTAAACGAATAATTATATTTAGTGTGTGTATATACGTATAACATATCTCAAACATATATTACACACACTAAATATAATTATTCGTTTCAAAAATTAAAAGAAAAAATTGATTTTCAAAAAACATCTAAAATAAATTAATGTCATCCTCGTATTTACCAAAATGCTACTCATTGAAAAAATTGATTTCCAAAACAAAAAAAAAAAAACATCTAAAATAAATAAATGTTATCCCCTTATTTACCAAAATACCACTCATTGGATGGAATGACCACTAGTGTCACACTTTTAGCCAAAAATGACCATTTTGGAACAACTTTCCAATCCAATAGCCATTTTGATAGTGTGTCATCAAATGGATGGCCACCGGGGTAATTATCTATATATTTTATATCAGGATAAACTGACTCAAAGTTAAAGACGTCCAAACATAGCTACACATTCATATTGAGTGTGGGTATTTGTTAATATGGGCCTATGGGCCCATGGGCCCATTGTGAATGTGTAACTGTAGTTAAACGTCCTGAAATTATAAAGTCAGAATGGTCCTGATTAGAGAAGTATTATATATATATATATATATATATATATATATATATTGAGTCAAAGCATGAAAATCTAGTGGTCCAAATGCAACGTACTAATGTAAATTATATCAGTGACTTGAACATTTATATATATATATATATATATATATAGTTTTTCTCTCATTAGGACCAAACTGAACTTTTAAGATTATGACGAGATTTGTGAGTTACTAATTAAGTTTAAAAAGACTTTGACTAAGTTGAAACATGAATCTAATGGTTGATAGTTGTGGAACTAATATAAATAAAATTAGTTCGTCCTAATATATATACGTCTTTCTACTATCAGTTTGTCATGATATAAAATATATCATGACGAAAAATGTGGACCATAGATTATGGAGAGGTTTTGACAAGTGCATATACTTTGAGTCAAAGTATGTAAATCTAATAATCCACATTCTTCGTCTTGATATATTTTATATCATGGCGAAAACTAAGAGCATCTCCAACGTTGCTCTATACCTCCCACCAACTTCAATATAAAGCACACTGTTCATAAAAATCCTCTCCAACGTTGCTTCAATTTTCGTTTTCTAAGAAAAAAAAACTTGTGTTGAGGAACAGTGGCGTGCTGGGTTTACCATGCACTGTTTCTCAGCAAATCTCTTTTTTTTTTAATCTTTTCTTTTCTAATTAATCTTTTTTACACTTAATTAAATGATATGTATTCCAAAAAAATATACCATTGGAAAGATCTCGTTGAGATCTTTAAAATGACATCCATATTGATATACATATTTAATTTATTTAATTTACTTAATTTACTTATTAATTATATATTAAAATAAGGGTTAATATTATAAACCTCCCCTCACCTTTGAACTATTATTGGATGTATAGTTACAAATGCTTTTATTTTAGAAACCTCCCCTATGGACTAACACCGTTAGCATTCCGTTTGTATTGACCGTTAAAAGGTCCAAAATATCTCTATTTAAACTTCAACTGTATGAATTGACCATTAAACTCTCATACTTTTACCAAATAAATTAATAAACTGATACAAAATGCGAGAATGTTAACTTGTAAAATAAAAGTTATTTTTTGGACAATTTTATCCCTAAAAATAACAAAATTACAGATGAATCAAAAGCATTGAAAATAAAATAGAATATGTATTTATTTATTTGTCTTTTTTTTATATATAAATCCAAGCAAATATTCATTTTCGATGTTTTTGGTTCATTTGTAATTTTGTTATTTTTAGAGATAAAATTGTCCAAGAGATAAAATTGACCACAAAATAACTTCCCATTTGCAAGTTAACATTCCCGCCTTTGTATTATTTTATTAATTTATTTGGTAAAAGTATGTGGATATAATGGTCAATTCATACAATTGAAGTTTAAATATATATATATTTTAGATTTTTTAATAGTCAAACTCAGTCAACACAAACGGAATGCCAACGGTGTTAGTTTATATAGGAGATTTCTAAAATAAAAATATTTGTAACTATATATCCAATAATAGTTCAAATGTGAGGGAGGGTTTATAATATTAACCCTTAAAATAATGTTATTTATTTATTAGGATATTTATTGAGATTTGGGAAGATGTTGTTTTGGTGTGGAACATTGAAGTGGAAAAAAAATTAGTGTTAACATATCCCTAAAAAAATTCTCTTTTAAATTTAAAATGGAGTAGAGTTTAGTGTGGAATATCGGAGAAAAATTATATATATATATATATATATTTTTTTTTTTCAAACGGACACCGATGAAGTCATATATACGTTGGAACCTGATAAAATTAATCGTTTTTCAGACAATTACTTTATTTACTTTGGCAATTCAAAAAAAGTTTTTTATAATATGAATTGGGATTTTACTGTAACAGAGAGTTCATGGATTTTTTTACTGATTTGTTTATTTATTACTTTTTAAATGTTTATCTTATTTGATTCACTCAATTTCAATTCAATAGATATTAATTATTCAATAATTAGATTTTCAAATCATGATTAGATGAACATAATTGAAGTAGGTGATAATTATATTAGTTTTTACTAGTAACTAAGTTTTTTTTTAAAAAAAAAAAATTGTGCGACACCGAACTCTTAAGTATATCAGGACCTATCAAAATCAAACTCAAATAATTGGTGATTAGAGGTTGGTTGCCCATGAATGAAACGAAGATAGAATGTAGGCACTCATTTAGTTCAACTAATTTCTTGACTAATTACACGTTTGCTTGCAATGTAAAGTGCAAGCGGAACTTTTTTCCAGATTTTTAAATTTATTATTAAAAAGGTAATTTAAGTCTTCAATACCAAATAAGTTGGTCAATTAATATATATATATATATATATATATATAAACGTTTACGGTCCAGATTTGATCAGTACATCATGATATAACTTTATCAGGATATTGAATGTGAGCCACTAGTTTAAACAAGTACATACACACTTGAGTCAAAGTATGTAAAATGAGTGGCTCACATTCAACATCCTCAGCGCGTACTTATATAACTTCTTCAGCGCGTTAGATGTTGACCATTAGATTTACATACTTTGACTCAAAGTGTATGCACTTATCAAAGCTTTTCTATAATTAGTGGTCCACATGCATTGGTACTGATATAGCTACATCAGTGCGCACTGACTAGAACGGGACCGTATATATATATAAATGTTTAAGTCAGTGCGTACTGATATAATTTCGTCAGTGCGTACTGATATAACTTCAGTACGCACTGATATAACTTCATCAGTGCGTTGAATGTGGACTATTAGATTTACATACTTTGACTCAAAGTGTATGCACTAGTCAAAGTTTCTCCATAATCAGTGGTTCACGTGCATTGGTACTAATGTAGTTACATCAGTGCGCACTGATTAGAACGAGACCGTATATATGTATATATATAAATTTTCAAATCAGTGCATCCTGATATAACTTCATGAGGATATTGAATGTGAGCCACTAGTTTTACATGTTTTGACTCAAGTGTGTATACATTTGTCAAAGCTTCTCCATAATAAGTGGCTCACATTCAATATTTTGATAAAGTTATATCAGGACGTCCTGACCAGATCGGGAATGTATATATATATATATATATATATATATATATATATATATACAGAAATGTTCAAGTCAGTGCACACTGATACAACTTCATCAGTGAGTTGGATGTGGATCATTAGATTTACATACTTTGACTCAAAGTGTATGCACTTATCAAAGTTTCTCCATAATCAGTGGTCCAAATGCATTGGTACTGATGTAGTTACATCAGTGCGCACTGACCAGAATGGGACCGTATATATATATATATAAATATATATAATATCTTGTAATGGGAAGATTCGAACCTGATACTTTATCGGACTGAATGAGTGCTTTATATATATAATGGGAAGATTCGAATCCGATATATTATCAGACTGAATGAGTACTTTCCGTTGTAACGACACATTCATCTTACGGTAATTAAAGATTTTTTTTTTGAATTAGATGAATATCACAAGTCATTTAGATTATTAGAGTAATGCTACTTTGCTCAAATTTGGTATCTAAATCTGGTGCTCAAATGACGTGACAACACTCTCATTCATTCATTTAGATTGTATTAGATTTGATTGATTTAAATGAATGGATGAAAGTGTTGCCACGCTATTTGGACACTAGATTTATACACCAAATTTGGACAAAGTAGCATTACTCTATTAATAAATCATAATTTCATTGACTCCAAGTAATCACAAGTAAGCACATTGAAAAAATGAAGATAGATTTGTTCCATCTCATAAGTCATAAGAGAAATAATTGGACCACCACTTGTTTAAAGATGTGACAGTGAAATTTGTACTCTATATATTGATTTTTGGTTGAACTTATACATCAATTGAAATAAATAAATAAATAAAAACGACATTGTAGTGGAAATATGTAAATAGATAGTTTCGTAGCTGCAGTCACAAATTCGTATGCCATGCATATTCTTGAATCCCATTAATAAAATATAGTTTCATGTAACAATTTTGATTTTAACTTTGTTTTTTGTTTTTCGTTTATAAATATTCATAAGGAGCTCTCAATGTGTTATTTGTATTGAAAAATAAACTAAAATAAAATCAAAAGTGATCCTAGTAGTTTCTCCCAAAAGAGATGGTGAATAAAGCATTTTAACACAAAATACGAGAAAAAAATAATGGATCCAAGACAGCTAAAGAGAAACCAATCAAAAATCATAAATATATTTATAATTTACTTACTACTTATTAGATTATTATCGCCTCCAGATGTATAGCTCAGCTAGTAGATGGACGAACTTGGTTTGAATCCCGCTAATTGTAAAAAGCTTCAAAAAAAAAAAATATCTGGTCTAAATAATTGGATAGATAGTGTCAAAAAACCTTATTACATTATTATCATTATTATTAAAATCCTCCCTGTATATTTGAGGTATTCTCCAATATGCACCCCATAGTTTCATTTTTTCCAAAAATCTACCTTGTAGTTTTAATAAATCTTTAAAAACCTCTCTGCCGTTAGTATTAAGTTAATAAACCGTTAAACATTTTTTTTTTTTTTTTAAAATTAGAAGGGTACATAGGTAAATTGTGTCTAAAATCTCTCTATGTAAAAGAGATTTTAGCCTTTTAGGCACAGTTTACCTACATCAACATAATTATAATGAATAATGTTGAAATGAAAAAAAAAAAAAAAACAATAAAATTTACCTACGACAAACATAATTACCATGAATAATGCTGAATTGAAAAGAAAAAAAAAAGAAGAAAGAGGAATGGTTGTTGAAGGTAGATAGGACATTGGGACCGACCAATACCTATTGTTGATGTGAATTTGATGAAAACTCTTATAAATGCAAACAAATTAAACACAAAGTTGGATAATTATTTTCATAAAAAAAGATGACCGATCCCGGCCGATCCCACCAAGAAAAAAGGGCTCAAGCACAACCACATGCAACCCACAAAATTACTCGACGATTGAGACTTGTACAATCAAATATAATTAAATAAGCAAAAACCAAAAGATCCCAATTTGTCAAGGCAAAATATGATAGCCACATTTTTTTTGTGGTTCTTGTTCTTTGCATGCATGATGCATTGATGCATCTCCATAGACATTGGGTCACCACTGCCGCTGCCGCTACCACTAGCCAAGCTGACAAAAAATTTGGAGACGATGATCAAGATCTTCTTCAACTTCATTGGCACATATATATATATATATATATATATATATTTGTGTGTGTCATATGTGGTCTTGTTTTTTGTTTCGAAATGTTGTTAGTTGTGACCCATTTGTACACAAGTTGCTATAGGACCACTACTAGGTCGTGCATATTAATACTACTGTATATACCCATGTGGAATACATGTCAGATTATTGTACCAATGAGTTGTTCAATTAAGTAAGTTGATACGCCTCTTCTTTTGGGTGGCAGCTAGTGCACATCTCATTGATCCACTTTAGTGATGAGGCCGGGGATTAGAGTCTTACAATGATAGCTATAGTGATAGATGTACCTATTAATTGTTAGCTATAGTTTAGGAATTAATTGATTGTAATTAGAATATGCCTATTATACACGGCACGTCTCTCTCTCTCTCTCTAGTATATATCCTCTAAACTATAGCTAACAATTAAGGGTTCAAAAAAATTTTGTCACTATTTCAGCCTGTTTTTTGTAAGAGTATCACTGGTTTACTAATTTAAGTTTAAAAGGCACATATTTAGGTGACCAGACAAAAATACCCTCATTTTGTCTGTTTGTGTCTTTTCAAACGTGGAGAGAAAAAAGTTGAGAAAGAGAGAACAGTGGAGAGAGAAAGCATCTTTGCAAGAAATCCGGCTGAAAATCTCACGGCGAACTCACCGGCGGTGGCGCTATAGTCCTGAAGTCGACGAGAACTTGCAACTAACAGTGTTTAAAACGTTGTTCGAGTGCTTTGAAACGTTGTTCGAGCCTTTTGAAACACTCTCCGAGCCTTTTGAAACGTTGTTCGAGCCTTTTGAAATGATTGTAAAAAAGGCTCGGAGAACAAATGAAAAGGCTCGAAGGTTCAAAATTAACAAAAAAAAACAAAAAAAATGTTGGAAAGGCTCGGAGACAAAATGAAAAGGCTCGGGGACATTGTTAACAAAGTCTCGGAGCCAGTGTTAAAAGTCTCGGAGATACAAAATTAACAAAAAAAAGCTGATGGTTAAAAAGGCTCGGAGACTATTTACAAAGTCTCGGAAAAGGCTCGGAGCTAGTGTTAAAAGTCTCGGAGAACTGTTGAAAAGGCTCGAATACAATGTTAAAAGTCTCGGAGATTCAAAAAGTCTCAAACAAAGACTTTTAACATTGTATTCGAGTCTTTTCAACAGTTCTCCGAGACTTTTAACACTAGCTCCGAGCCTTTTCCGAGACTTTGTAAATAGTCTCCGAGCCTTTTTAACCATCGGCTTTTTTTTTGTTAATTTTGTATCTCCGAAACTTTTAACACTGGCTCCGAGACTTTGTAAATAGTCTCCGAGCCTTTTCCAAGCCTTTTAATACTGGCTCCGAGACTTTGTAAATAGTCTCCGAGCCTTTTCAATAAGTTCAAAATTCCCAGATCTTCATCGTCTCCTACATAAATTTTCATAAATTAAAACCCTAACAATACCCACAACCATACTTACATCGACAAATCAAACCAAAACCAAAAAAAAAAAAAAAGCTCTGGGGGCGCTGCCCCCCGACCCTAGCGAGCTGACCGGGCAGCTCGACCACCGCGAGCTCAGCGGGGAGCTCGACCCCCGAATGCGTCTGCGTAGCGCCATTAAAATTAATTATCCAATGATGTTCAACCTCCATTGGAAGTCTGTTAAATAAACATCTATGAAGAAGGATGAAAAGAATAATAAAAAAAAAAACTTCAAAGTAAGAGAATGTGTGTAAAGTAAGGGCATTATTGTCCGTTCACCATAATAGGTGCCTTTTAAACTTAAGTTATTAAAGTGGTGACTTTCTTACAAAACCACTTTAAAAAGGTGACATTTCCCACCATTTTCACAACAATTAATAGGTACAGCTATCACTATAGCTATCATACGATACATATTTTTCAAATATGTTTGATTAGTTTTCACTCAATTGTTATGAGAGTAGATATTAAGACCATAAATATAGTGTTTGATTTCGACAGATTTCGGTAGACCTTAAACCCGTTTGCTGTCACAAATTATTCTCATACTTATCGTAGTAATTCATTTAAAAATTAATAATAATTAAGTTGTTAGAGCATTTTTAATAGCTCATGTTTTCAACTATCATAAGAAATTCTGAAATTGAAATGGGGAGAATTTATTCGTAATCTTTAAATGAAGAACTTGTTCTATATGACGTAAATTCTACATGGCTATTTTTTTTTAATTAATTAATTAATAGGAAATTATCATTCTTCCTCTGTAGTTTTCCATATTCTCCAGTTTCCCCCCTCTAGTTTTAAAATTCTCCAATTTCCCCCCTTCTATGCGGTTGTATTTGTGCATGAGAGGGGGGAAATTGGAGAAGTTTGAAACTAGAGGGGAGAGATTGGAGAATACGGAAAACTACAGGGGAAAGAATAATAATTTCCCTTAATTAATTAATTAATTAATTTAATTTCCTCTTTTCTATAATGCGGCGCTTGATTTGAAATATTGCCAAACTTGAAAAATAATGACGAGTTGATTGACAATTTGACATAATGGTTAGAAATTAATTATCAAATTCTAATAAATCACTCAATTTAAATAATAATAATATATTATGATTTGGTTTCTTATTTCTAGCCAAAGTTAATCTTTGTAAAGGTTTATCAAATACATTTCCAATTACTAAGAAAACATATATCAAAATTCCTTAAACTTTTATTTCAGAACTATTCTTTTGTAATTAGTTTACATGACTACCAAAAAAAAAAAAAGTTCATGGTATTTTATTTACCGCTGTTTAACTTTGTAAACGTTGCAAATGGACCGTTCTAGAAATTTCAGGACCTTCATGACTAGAAAAAGACACCATATATATATATATAATAGTTTATCGAATGGACCCGTGTAATTGGACCTCTGACTCATTCATATGTGATAGTATAATAACCACTACATGTTGTAGTTAATTGTGTCCAAATCTTACAAGAATGGATTAAAAAACAATGTTTATTTGAATATTAAATGGTTGATTGAAATGTTTGATGATCTAATTTACGCATTAAATGAGATTTAAATAGAGTTTATTTAAAAATTGTTCTTGGATTAATCACACAATTAAATAGAATAGAAAGACAATGAAAAATCAGAAAAAGCAAAACAAAAGGCTTGCAACCTATCCAGGGGTGTTGGGAGGAGTTGTCAATTTGTCATGGTGCATTTGGATTTTTATTTTTATTTTATTTTTTAAGAAAATGGTGCATTTGGAATTTAATGCATGTCCTTTTTTTATGTATCCCAGTGGCTGCCGATTGTTTGGTGCTTAATACTATCAACTCCTTCTATATATATATATATATATACACAAATAGATCACTGAAAGCAAAGTTTTTGATGGGTAAGTTTTATTTTAAATTAATTATATATATATATAACACCATATGGGTCATTACATGTGCATGGTCCGTATACTTACGGACATAATCGAGAGATAATTACTCTCACAACATTGAAAAGAAAACTTCTCACGTATGTTATATAACGTAAATGATGGGACTCAAATTTCTACCGCTAGTGGGGAAAGGGGAGGAGAGCTAAGAGGGTATGTGAATGTGTGAAACTGATTTTACTTTTTTTTTTTTGAAAAGATAATGATTTTACTTTTGAGGAAAGAAAAATGAAGAGAATTCGAAAATAAATTAGTGAAAAATTGAAAATTTTTGCTTGAAGAATAAAAATCTGTATCAAATTATTGTTTTGACACTAGAAAAAGAAATACTCCAAGCTCAATTATTAGATTCATGACACGTGTGAAGTATCACTATATTTTCATTATACACTTCACTTAGTTTTTTTTTTTTTTTTTTTTCCTTTAATTATATATATACAATATAGGTTTAACAATTATATATTGTCAGTAATGTGAACCATTGAATTTACATACTTTGACTCAAAATGTATACATCTGTCAAAATTTCTTCATAATCTATAATTCACATTCTTGGTCTTGATATATTTTATATTAGGACGAACTGATAGTAGAAAGACTGTATAACTTAAATAAAATAATTTAAATGGCTTCCGGATACTTCCCTCCTTGTCTAATCAAAATGGACATATATGGCAATAGTTGGATAAAAACTGCGTGTACGATGGACTCACTATGATAAAATAGAGATTGGTTATTGGATGAAGAACAAGGAGGCCCCGTTCCATCACTGTTTGGAAAAAAAGAATTTAATCAGAATTCATGCACCGATGTGGTCTACACGTAGCCTTGCCACTATCATATTCATATAATTACTTCCAAGTTTTATTATGTTTGGTCATCTTTTTTTTTTTTTTGTTTTTTTTTTGTTTTAATGAGAGTGAGTAATGAGTATGTTTAGGGTAGTAGGGTCCATAACCATAATCATCACTGTCTAGATGACTTTAATTTTTGGAATCTAACATCAATCGGGTGAGGGTTCGATATCGACACGAAATATAAATCAAACTATACGGATGGATTAGAGATTTAATGAGTAAAGATGATATAATATTTAGTTATTTACAATAATACTTTTGTGTCCGGATACGTCATTAACTGGATTGGGCTTGGGTGTGGGCCTTGTGGACCAACAGAGGTCCGGTTTGTTCTTGTTTCGATTAAACGGTTGGATTAGTGGGCTCGAATCGATCAAACTTAACTCTATAAAAACTCAAGTTTGGTAATTATTTGGGCCCAGGCCCAAAAATCACTCCTTAATAGTCCTTATGTGTGTTTGTTGTTTTTTATAAAAAAAATCTACACATTTTGTCGTTTTTTTATTGCCTCCAAGGACATAGTTCAACTACTAAATGGTCGAGTTTGAGACTTGTGCAAATTACTCCCAAGTCAACGTCTCGAATCCTACCACTCTACCAGTGGTAAAAGCTTAAAAAAAAAATAAAAAAAATACCTTGGTCTAGATAGGTGGATAAATAGATACCGTCAAAAAAAAAAAAAAAAACTTTTATTCCAATTTAATTCAATAATATAATCCATTTCAAAATAAGCAGAAAATTAAGGTGGTGTTTGTTTTTGTTTTTTGTTTTTTTGTTTTTCTAATGTCTTATAAAACCTTAGTTTTTTAAAAATATGGATAAGTCTTATAAATTAAGATATTATGATATGTTTGTTTTTTTTTTAATTTTTTAGACAATCGTTGCCTCCCTTGGAGTTGGTTAGGTTGCGTTAGGGTTTATTCAAAATTGAGAATTTTTGGAAAATTAATTTTTAGGGTTTTATTATATGTGGATAAAATTATAAATATATGAATTGTAATAGGACATTTATAGAAATTTACTAAAAGACTATACTATATTATATCACTTTTTCAATTAGATAAAAGCCAATTTTTTTTTACTTTTTCTATTAGACATATATATATATATATATATATATCTTAAAATAAGATATAAATTGAAAAAAATAAACAAACAGATTTATCTTAATTTAAGATATAAGAGGCAATAAGTCTTGTAGTGAAAAAAAACAAACGGCCCTAAGTGAAACTTGATATATCACATAATGTCACGGTGGTTGTATTCAATCCTGTTTCACAATAAAATTTGACATTTCCACCTCTCAGGAATTTTTATTCAGGTGCCACAATTTGGTATGCAAATCAGCTTGCCCTGAAGCAGCTGTTGTTGTTCAATACACAAACTCAAAGGATCTATGATCTATCTATCTTCTTCAAACTAACTAATTAACTGCTAAACAACACTAAAGAGTGGCTAAGTAGATCAGTGTTAGGAGAGGCGGCGGCAGCCGAAGAACAACGAGTCCTAGGCCGGGGCTGAACCCGGAGAAAATGATGCAGAACAGCACCAGCAGCAGCTCCGATTACTGGGGCAGTAACATATATCCATATGTCCTTGAAGTTCCAGGAAACGATGGCAGGGCCTAATGACCTTGCAGGATTCATAGATCCTCCTGAAACAGGGCTGCAATGGAAAAAAAAAAAAAAAAAACAGGAAAGATTAATGATGAATCAACACTTATATGTGTTGGATTTCTACTCTTTTTTTTAGTACTTACCCTGTAATTAGCACTGCAAGTCCAATTGCCACACCCACTATAAATCCTGATAAATTGCCTACCTGCAGTTGTGTTTTAGATTCAAGATACGATAAATTTGAGTCGCATAATCGAAAGATTTGGAAGACAAAATTCTGCTTACAAATTGAGCTTCACTTGTCAATGCTGCAGCAAGAAACACAATGATAAACGTCGCGATGAACTCGACCCAGAAAGCAGAAGCACAGCCTTGAAGTGGGCGAGTGGCCACAAGATCGATTTTTACACCGTAGACTGACTTTCCGACATAGGTTCCCAACACAGAACCCACTGTTTGTGCCAATACATAAAACGGAACCTGTTAAATAGAAAAAAAAAAAAAAATGAAGATTTCAGGTTTTTCTCTAGTTGGGAAAAAATCCTGAAGAGTAAAAAAGTTGGTATAGAGGTGTACTGGTACCCTGGACCATGGAAAATGTTCAAAGATTGCAAAGGCTACTGTAACAGCAGGATTGACATGAGCTCCAGAGATAGGACCTATGCAGTAAACCACAACAATTATTGTCAATCCTGCTGTGGCTGCATATTCCATCAGACCCACTTCACCTCTCATCAACTGTGTGCTTGCCATGATCCCACAAACACAAAACATCAAAATGAAAGTCCCTACCATCTCTGCTATAACCTGCATATACGTCAAAAGTTTAAAACTTGCAGGAAAGGGCCGAACAGTAGTATAAGGTAGGAGGATTTCTCTTACCATACGTGCAGGGTTTAGATCCAATTCATTAGAAAAACATTGAAAAATAGAGTTCCTCAATGGAACATCTTTGTTTTCCGACATTGCGTTCGAGCCTTGTGTCTGTTGATCACCATCCTTGGACTGGCTGCTGGTTGATGCACAGTTTGATATATCAGGAGACGGTTGCTGTTGGAAACAGTACTGTTTCATTTTCTTGATCAAAACTTCTTGTTCTTTTTCGGTCCTGCAAAAAGAAAATGAGCCTGAAATTGAGGCTTTAATGAAACTAAAGAGGTGCAAAGAACATGTAGAATAGAAAAGTCGGGAATTGTTTCTTGCATGTCATTCAATTCATCTATATATATTGGAAACTAGAGAGGATTAAATATGCAAGAATGTGTTTGTTGTTCACACATTTTTGGCTCATTTGAGGAATGGAAGTTTGAGAGGCAATTTAATTAAGTTGGAAGTTTCAACACATTTCATGTGTTGCTCCCAAATTGTGGAGAAGTGAGTGACTTGTGGGTGCTTGTTGACTGTTTCTTTTCAAATGAGCCAACCATCTTGTTATCAACATTCTCAGTTTTGGTTTACTTTCCTATGTATTTTCAATCTAATTTTGAAAAAAACAAGTTGATGTACATTTATAGACAGATATTATTACTGTTGTTGATCAATTCTTCTGAAGTGGGTGAACAAGTTCAGGCTTTCAAGAGTCATGAAAAACAACACTGCGTGAGAACTGCAAAGGTAGATAGATGGATTCATCAGCATATGAGTTGTAATTGACTCAAATTGACATTTTCTTAGACTACTTTCAAAGTGGGGCTGCATCTTCATGCCAAGAAAGTCGTGGATATATGAAGCCTTCTCACATGCAAACTCGCGGGCATAACAATGTCATGACCCGAGTTATATAAAGTTGTATAAATTGTGAACGGAGCTACACATATTGGGAGCACTTTACCCCTTAGTGGGCCGACCTGGTGCGAGTCTGGATTAGTCGGGGTGTGGTCTGGGCTGGGCTGATTGCACCGTATGGTGGATCCGCCCCACCCGGAACTGGATGGTGTAAACCAAAAAAAAAAAAAAAAAAGGTTGTATAATTAAATACACAACACTATGTAAATAATGTAACTTCGGTCTTAATTTAATTATGGCCGGGGTTTGTACTTGATAATTTTCAATTCCAGAGCCTGTCTATCTGGACCCATTGTTCTCACAGGCTCAAGTCCAATGGGCTGTGCTTGAGTTACTTTGCTTTGTTATTGGGCTTGCTAGAATCTGAAATATTTCTTCTTTTTTTCCCTCTGTTTGAAATCCATCAACATTTGATTTTCCTTGCATCTTGTACAGTCTTGATCTTGACTGAGCAATGAGCACATTACTTCAAGTCTTGAAGACTTCAACCATCAGTCTCCTCTCTTAGGAACTACACAAACAAAAAATGCACAAGAAAGGATTACACCACTTACCCATTTTGTAATTAATCAGATCATGTATGTACACATTTCGATTAAATTAACCAACAAATTCACTTATAATTTTTAGTAACAGACTAAACAGTTAATATTCTCTGAGTTTAGACTGAATTACATGATTTCCAAAGGGAATTAAAAGATCAAGTTGACGGTTTGTTGAGCCATGCCCATAAATGAAGAAAATTTAAAGATATGAATCCTGTTTGGCAACTAAATCCAGACCGTGGTGCAGTCCAGGAATTAATATGGTTGTCTATGGCTGCAAAATAATATCAAAAACTCTCCATAAATACTGACACCGCTATGCTTTTTCTTTAACCATCATCGATCTATCTCCCTTCGGTGTTAATTAATTATCTTCCATGGCTTCTTCTACATTTATCAATGTTGGAAATGTTTGAGGATTAGTCGGATGTTGGGAAAATAGATAAAGTTCAAGGTGGGCTAAAGCATGTACTTAAGATCAGATTGCATCCCTCTAGGACAATTTCCTAGTGAAATAAGGAAAAACGATGCTCTGACCTCCAGTACATATTTAATAGCCCTGCGCCTTGCTGGTTTTCATGAGTGCTTTAAAGATGTCTGTCTAAGCTCTCATGGGAACCAACACAGTTCCAAACTCATATAGGTGAACCTCCATCAAGTGTGTATTGCAGTTCTTACACACCACAATTCATTAATTGGGCTATGGAGTTCATTAGGAGCATGTAGCTCAACCTCATTCACTGCAATAAGCACTATCTCACCATAGGGATAGAGTCACAAAATATTAAAGCAATAGTGCCAAGTGCCAACAAGACATGCAACAAGTGACTTGTTGTTAGCCCCAAGAACCTACTTCATGGGATCTCTAATCACATGGTGGGGTTACCATCACTCTTACCTTTACCTTATGTTCTAGGCATAGTCTCACCACCTCGACGTTTGAACCACTAACCTCCTACTTAGTAGTTTTGTCACAAAATTAGCCAAATTTATTCCGACTTCACATAATATCTAGGCTCACTTCTAGATTCAAGCAATGCTATACAATATTAATTTTTCAAATAATTTCTCATCATTAATAATTGTATCATGAAATTCTTCTTATATATATATACACACATATATATACAGTCTTTCTATTATTAGTTCGAACTGACAATAAATATATCAGGACGAAGAATATGGACCATAGATTATGGAGAAGTTTTGAGAAGTACATACATTTTGAGTCAAAGTATGTAAATCTAGTGGTCCACATTCTTTGTCCTGATGTATTTATTGTCAGTTCAAACTGATAATAGAAAATCTGTATATATATATAGGAATCCATGGTAGACCGAGTTATGCTACTTGAATTATTTTCAAAACACTCTCCATCAAGTTAGGGTGAGCATTTAACCTTCTCATCTTTTTCAATCTTTAGTTCTAACGAGCAACTTAACTTAGAATTGTAAATTTCGATTAATCCTCAAATCTTAGGATTTTATGTTGTCTTGAAGTATCTCCTCTCACTCGCTCATATTTTTGGACATATTTAATTTTAGTTGCTGTTGGTTTTTTCACATTCATCACTTGCCATTTATTTGGGAACTTCAATGGCTGCCTTGGTATATTTAGTGCTGGCAAAACGGGCCGAGCGCTAGCGGGCCGCCCAGGCCGGCGTGCCATGCTGGGCCCAAGTGGCGTGGCCTGCAGGCCCGCCTAGCACGGGCCGATAGGCTTGTGGGCCTAATTTTTTTTGAAAAAAATGAATTCTGACGGGTCCTAAACTCCTAATAGGCTGGCCCGCGTGCCAGAACGCGGGTCGGCCTGTTAGGGCCCGCCAGAATTCAAATTTTCAAATTTTTTTTTAAAGTTTGAAATTAAAAATTTAAATTGAGGGGTGACTTTTGTAATTATCTCGGAGCTGTTAGAATTCAAATTTTCAATTTTTTTTTTAAGTTTGAAATTTAAAATTTGAATTGAGGGGTGACTTCTGTAATTATCTCGGAGCCGTTGGTAACTTTGCGGGTGGGGGGTGGAGAAGTAAAAAAAAAAAGTCCAAAACTTAAAAAAAAAATTACATTTTTTAAAATATTTTCCAATTTTTTTTCCAATTATACCCTAACCTAACATTTTCCTACAAATACCCCCATCACATTCACCCTCACCTCATTCTCTACATTTTCTCTACTTCCCTACTCTCTTATTCTCTCTATTCTCTACAATATCCAACATCTCTCACTCACTCTTTCAACTATTTTGTAATTTATTTTATTTATTTAATATATTATATACTATATACTATTATACTAATATAATATACACTATACATTATTTATTGAGAGAAAACCGAAAATAGCCATCTAACTTATCATACTTTTGTTTTTAACCACTTTTGAATTTTTAATTGTTAATAACCACTTTTAAAAAAAAAAATTCAGTTTAGTACCTTCAATTACCAGAGTACCCCTAAAAATAGTGTTTGTTAAACCTCGAAGTAAACTTGAAATCACGACTAAATTAAAATACACAAACTTGAAATCATGCCTAAATGAAAATATCAAAACTTGAAATCATGCCTAAAATAGAAATATTCAAACTTGAAATCTGGATTAAAATAAAATTTTCCCTTCTTCTTCCTCTTCTTCTTCCTTAGGTTTAGGTTTTTTTTTTTTCTTTTCTTTTTTGTTACAGATCCATGGAGGCCGCGATGAACCAGCGAAGGAGCAACGCCATCGTCATCGTCATCCCGTCTCCGACGCTCGTCGACGAAGCTGCAGCGAACCGGCGAAGCTGCAACGACCGGTGATCCAGCTGCGCGTGAGGGGCTGCCGCGACGCCCAGAAGCTCGCCGAAGCTCGGTGATGCCGGCGAGAGGCAGATCGGGGAGAGAGAGAGAGAGGCAAACCGGGGAGAGAGAGAGAGGCTGATAGTGAGAGAGGGCAGAGGAGAGAGAAAGAAAAAAAGAGAAAAAGAGAGAGAGAGAGAGAGCTGATTAGGATGCTTTTATATGAGGGCTTTTGAGTAATTTCTCAAAAACATGGTTAAAAACAATTAAAAGTATGCATGTGGTTAAAAAAGAAATTCCCATAAGTAGATAGGCCAGTTTTGGCAATTTCCACTTATTTATTATATAATATATACTATTATAGTATATAACTCCCACTCTCTACATATTCTAAGGCTCTTACTCTAAAGTATTGTCTAGTTTTTATTATTATTATTATTATTATTATTTTATAAATTTACTTTCATTTGTTATTTAATTATTAACTATTATTAATATGTTTATAACTAATGTTATTATTTGTTATGCTGTTAGGTATCCAATTGATTAATTAATTCAACACTCTCAACTCTCAAGCCTCCAATTTAAGGTTAGTATGTCTACTTCTCTACTTTTGTTATTAATAATTTTCTTATACAGTAATTAGTATTATTTAGTATTTAGTGATTAGTATGTGTGTAGTTAATATTGTTGTTAGTAATATATTAATTTTATATATTTTTTTGTGAGTTTAACAAAAAAATAATAATTAAAAAAAATTAATTCCTAATTTTTTTCATAATTTTTGAAATTATTATTATATTAGAAAGATTATGTTTTTTTTTTTTAAGAGTTTAAGAAGAAAATAATAATTTAGAAAAATTAATTCAGAATTGTTTTCAATTTTTTTGAAATTAATAATATATTAGAATGATTATGTTTTTTTTTCTTTTTCTTTTTCTTTTTCTATAGAGTAACTAGAGTTTAAGAAGAAAATAATAATTAAGAAAAATAAAATGCGATTTTTTTTTTAAAATTTTTTGAAATTAATAATATATTAGAATGATTATGGTTTTTTTTTTTTTTTTTTTTTTTGCAGAGTTTTTGTAGAGTTTAAGAAATAAGAAGAAAATAATAATTTAGAAAAATAATTCTGATTTTTTAAATTGTTTTTGAAATTAATAATATATTAGAATGATTATGTTTTTTTTGGTAGAGTTTAACAACAAAATAATAATTTTAAAAAATTAATTTCAATTTTTTTTAAAATTTTTGAAATTAATAAATTGTTTAAATTAATTTTATTTTGTATGTTTATTATTAAAAAGTATATTTATAATTAATTGAGTATTTGTATGTTTAATTATTTTGTATGTTTATTATTAAAAAGTATATTTATAATTAATAGTTTATTTGTATGTTTAATTATTTTGTATGTTTATTAATAAAATTGTATGTTTAATATTTACTTTGTATGTTTATTATTAATTGTTATTTGTATGTGTAATTTAATAAGTATATTTATAATTGTATGTGTTAATAGTATGTAAAAATGTATAATTGTATATTTGTATGTTTAATTAATTAATTATATAAATGTATAATTGTATATGTGACATTTATTTAATTATAATTAATGTATGTATTAATTGTATGTTTAAATGTATTATTGTATGTTACTGTGTTTAATTGTGTAAATGTGTAATTGTATATTTGTATGTTTAATTTGTTATTTGTATAAATGTATAATTGTATCTGTGACATTTAATCATTTATTTAAATTTTTTTTTTTTGAACAAATGGACTTTATTAAGGCACAAAGGCCGCGAAAACAGCAAACCACAGAACAACAAGGAAGCAAAAAGCACCCAGAAAAAACGAGAAAGAGCAACACCAACCGCAGCAACAAAAACCAACCACAAGGAGCCAAAAACAGAGGAAATCAAAACAAGAACAGAACAAAACAAAACTGAACAAGACCAAGAGCCAGACTATCCATAATCCCATTTCAAAGCCTCCTCTTGCAATCATTTATTTAATTATAATCTTAGGAAAATGAATCCTGAAGACTTGATCCTGAACCCCGGCGACTATTTACCGGACGAAGAGATCAACCGATTATACGGTGAGTTCCTAGATACCAATCCCGCTAGTACTACGGGTGCGAGACCTTCTTCCTCGACACTGAAATCGAGTAAGAAGAGGAAGAAGAAATCGATCATGTGGGATTGCTTTGACTCTGACATGATAAAGATGTTAAATGGTTGTCAAGTTGAGCATGCCTACTATAAGTAATGTAAATCTATACTCAGAAGTTCAAGTAAGGGAACTGGTCATCTCTTAAGACATAGAAATGAATGCATGGCTTCCTGTGGGCAAGTCGATAGAACTTGACAAACCCAACTGCAGCAGAACCCAGATGGTTCCATGAATACATGGTAGTATGACCTCGACCGGGTCAGAGAGCAAACAGTGTTGTACTACGTTGCAATTGATCAACCCATAGGTTTTCAAGATAACCCACGTTTTCAATATTATATTAATAATGCTTTTAACCCCCATATGTCCATGTTTCTAGAAACACAACTAGGAGCGATTTGATTTGTACTTTTCAAAAACGTAGGACTGAATTGATTTTTGAATTGCAAAACATTTCTTCTTCAATTGCATTAACGTCCGATATCTGGAACGGACGTTAAAAACAAGATTATTTATGTGTCACTGGACACTATGTAGACACCCAATGGACTTTACAAAAAAAGCTCCTTGGTTTTCATGTCATGGATTATTCACACACTGCACAAAATATTTTTCAGGTTATTATATCTGTTATACAAGATTATGGCATTCATAACCACATCATGTCAATTACTTTGGATAATACATATGCAAACTCCAAAGCTATAGAATATTTCATTAAATCATTAATTCTAACATCCCTAATATTGCGGGAAAATTTTCCACGCTCGTTGTGCATGTCACATTATAAACTTGATTGTAAAATCATGTTTAAAGGAGGTCAAAAGTCAAATCAACAATATTAGGAGGGCTTTGGGTTGGATTATGGCATATAACCAAAGAATTGCTGAATTTGCCAGATTTTGTAGGTCAAAGAACCTAAAACCCTGTAAGTTCCAAACAATTAACCCTTATTTTTACATACAATTAACACATACAAATAACAATTAATAATAAACATACAAAGTAAATATTAAACATACAATTTTAATAATAAACATACAAATAAACTATTAATTATAAATATACTTTTTAATAATAAACATACAAAATAATTAAACATACAAAATAAAATTAATTTAAACAATTTATTATTAACACATACAATTATAAATATACTTATTAATTACACATACAAATAACAATTAATAATAAACATACAAAGTAAATATTAATCATACAATTTTAATAATAAACATACAAATAAACTATTAATTATAAATATACTTTTTAATAATAAACATACAAAATAATTAAACATACAAATACTCAATTAATTATAAATATACTTTTTAATAATAAATATACAAAATAAAATTAATTTAAACAATTTATTAATTTCAAAAATTTATAAAAAATTCAGAATTAATTTTTTAATTATTATTTTGTTGTTAAACTCTACAGAAAGAAAAAGAAAAACATAAGCATTCTAAAATATTATTAATTTCAAAAAATTTAAAAGGAATTAATTTTTCTAAATTATTATTTTCTTCTTATTTCTTAAACTCTACAAAAAAAAAAAAAAAACATAATCATTCTAATATATTATTAATTTCAAAAAAAATTTAAAAAAATTCGGAATTAATTATTCTAAAATATTATTTTCTTCTTATTTCTTAAACTCTACAAAAAAACATAATCATTCTAATATATTATTAATTTCAAAAAATTTAAAAAAAAATTCGGAATTAATATTTCTCAATTATTATTTTCTTCTTATTTCTTAAACTCTACAAAACAACATAATCATTCTAATATATTATTAATTTCAAAAAATTTAAAAAAAATTCCAAATTAATTTTTCTAAATTATTATTTTCTTCTTTTTTCTTAAACTCTACAAAATAAACATAATCATTCTAATATATTATTAATTTCAAAAAAAATTTAAAAAATTTGGATTTAATTTTTCTAAATTATTATTTTCTTCTTAAACTCTAGTTACTCTACAAAAAAAATAAAAAAAAATAATCATTCTAATATATTATTAATTTCAAAAAAATTTAAAAAAATTCTGAATTAATTTTTCTTAATTATTATTTTCTTCTTAAACTCTACAAAAAAATAATAATCTTTCTAATATAATAATAATTTCAAAAATTATGAAAATAATTTAATTATTATTTTGTTGTTAAACTCACAAAAAAAAAACATGAAATTAGTATATTACTAACAACAATATTAACTACACACATACTAATCACTAAATACTATATAATAATAATTACTATATAAAAAATTATTAATAACAAAAGTAGAGAAGTAGACATACTAACCTTAAATTGGAGGCTTGAGAGTTGAGAGTGTTGAATTAATTAATCAATTGGATACCTAACAACATAACAAATAATAACATTAGTTATAAAACATATTAATAATAGTTAATAATTAAATAACAAATGAAAGTAAATTTAAAAAAGAAAAAAGAAAAAAGAAGAAGACAATTCCTTAGAGTAAGAGCCTTAGAATATGTAGAGACTAGAGAGTGGGAGATATATAGTATATAATAGATAATGTATAGTGTATAGTATATTAGTATAATAGTATAATAGTATATAGTATATAATATATTAAATAAATAAAATAAATTGCAAAATAGTTGAAAGAGTGAGTGAGAGATGTTGGAGATTGTAGAGAATAGAGAGAATAAGAGAGTAGGGAAGTAGAGAAAATGTAGAGAATGAGGTGAGGGTGAATGGGTGATAGGGGTATCTATAGGAAAATGTTAGGTTAGGGCATAATTGGAAGAAATTGTTAAAAGATTTAAAAAAATGTAATTTTTAAAAGTTTTGTACATTTTTTTTACCCCCAATGGTCATCAATGGCTCCTGAATAATTACAAAAGCCACCCTTCAATTCAAATTTTAAATTTCAAACTTAAAAAAAAAATTGAAAATTTGAATTTTGACGGGCCATAACAGGCCGGCCCGTTAGGGCCCGCCAGAATTCTTTTTTTCAAAAATTTTTTAGGCCTACAGCAACTTTTTTTAATTTTATTATATATATGGTAATCTAGTCAGTACCAGAAGAAAATTTTTAGATCTAGTCATCACTAGAGAATTATTATTATTATTATATATCTCAAACTTTAAAACTATAAATAAAGTTATTTTATTATTATTATATGAAAACCTTTTTGTATTGATAGATGCTATATTATACATCAGATACTAAAAATAGTAGGAAATCCGTTTAGGCTTTTTGATTGCATCAGAAATTTTGAAAACCTCATTAATCGTATTTTTAAAAGCCCAATGACTTGAAAAAAAGAAAACACGAGGAGAGCTGATATCAATAAATATGATAAACACACCCATATTTTAATAAAAATTTTAATTACAAAAATATTTCAATAGGAATTTACTAATAAGGATAAATTAGTTTAATTAAAAATAAACAAAATACTATTTACACCCATTAATCACACTCATATCTTCAACTATAGCACTTTATTAAAAAAAAAAAAAAAAAACCCAACCCTAGCTCAACCCTTTTTTTTTTATTTTTTTATTTTTTATTTTAAGAATGAGAACAGAAGCCCAACGGAGCTAAAATCTCCCATTATCATAAAACAAAGTAATGAAACAAGAATTTTCAAAGATATTTAGGACTTCCTTGTAGTGTTTGTTTGGTCTCAATATACTAACTATATATCCAAAGATTGAATTTATAGCATAATGTTTTCTGTTATAACTATAGGAACATTAAGTTTCAATCACATTTCTTCACTTCATGCCCACACCCATATATTATTACACAAATCCTATATGTCCTTGTAGCAAAACACTATCCGAAAGGGCACGAAAAGCCGAAAAAGACGGGGCATTTGGGAGTCAAGAGAGAGCTTCCTTCCTTGATGAGCACAAACACACTGCCAGCATCCCACCTCGATATACGATGGTCTGCCTTCTTGGCACAAACACACTGCCACACTACATAAATCTGCTTTCTTGGCTAGAAATGGTTTTCGCATCAGATGAAGCTGTGTCTTGGACAGAAGTGACAAAATTTATCATTTGTAAAATTGGGTGCGTTAATAACTTATAAAGGTTTATAAATAAATTGTATTAAAATAAAAAACATTCATTTAAATAAGGATGCTATTGGCATTAAGATGAGTGTTTATAGTAATGTTTAAATTTTAAATTTTAGACATGAGTATACTTATAAATATGAGTGCACTTATTATATTTATGAATGTCAATATCCGTACCCAAACACGAGTCATGATAAGTATTGATCAAAGGATATTAAGACTCGTGTTTTTTTTTCCTTTATTTATTTATTTATTTATTTTAACTTTTTATGTCCGAAAAGTATTTTTGTTAAAAATACATTTTTAATGGTATCGAAACTATAAGTTATTAAGGAAATGGTAGTTACACAAAAGAAGCACCTATAGGTGCTTGAAATGTAAAGAAACCAAACTAACATAATAAGTTTTTATTTATATAATTATCATGATCATAGCTGTAATCATGGTGACCATTACTGTTATTAAATTGAGCAATTAAGATAGTCATATCATCTCTCTTGAAGTTTCTCTCTACCTAACAAAACCTAACCGCCTCGCTCAGTCTGTCGCCGGCTTCTTGATGTGGCAGTGAGAGCTGGCGGCGATGTTGCCCCTTCGGGCGGTCTTCTTCCTCTCGTTGGGCCTTCCCGATCAGATAGGTGTCTTCTGCGGCTGCTACGACGGCCCTGGTATTCGTCTGGCCGACCCTCTCGTGCCACTGGGCGGGTCTTTTCCAGCCAACGCCGGCAGCGGTTAGATCGGCCGATCCTCTTGGATCCGGCCAGATCTAGAGTGTAATGTTCGGTGTGAGCAGCGACGGTGGCCCTGGAGTTCGTCCGGCCCGATCCTCTCTTCCGGAGCACTTGCCGGCAGCCATGGAAATCCTCCTCCTCTGATTGGTGTAAGGTTTAGTCGGTTAGTTTAGTCCTCTTTGTGAGGGTTTGTTAGTTTTTTAGTTTAATTTCAGTCCTCTTTTTGAGGTTTGTTGGTTTGTTTCGATCCCTCTTGTGAGGGTTTGTGGGTCTGGGTGTTTTCTCCCTAGTGAGGGCTGGATTTGCTAGTTGTAATCCCTCTGAGTGAGGGTGTCTTTCCCACCTTTGTGTGTGGGTTTTTTTTCTCCCGTTTGTGGGACTTTCATCTGGGCTGTGCTTGTGTTTCTTATGATGCTGAGTCCCAATTGTACTTGTAAACATGTTTTTCATGTTTCCTGCCCTGGATCTGATTTCCAGGTGTTGTAAGCCTTTGGCTTTTTCCATAAAAAAATAAAATAAAATTGAGCAATTAAGGAACAAACTTCAGGATTGATCCATGCTAATAATGTTGAGAGTTGGAAGATATTATTAATGGGAGAGGACTTCCATGACATGGAGTATAATCCACGTTAAGCTATTCCTATGCCGCCGGAAGATTATTGATTGGAGGATGGGTATGATGAGGTGTGTAATCTACATTAAAGCTATGTTTGGGATTGCTTTGCTTTGGAAAAAATCTGTTTATAGCTTAAATTAAGAAATAATCTACTTTACAAAAAAGTTGGTAAGTGTTTGGTAAACTAAAATTTTAAAGTGCTTAATTTTTGAAATGATGGAAAATGTATTGAACAAAATTACTAAAATAGACATCATTAACAATATAAATATAAAGAGTATAAAAAGAAATTTAAATAGAGAAAAAAAAAATTATGACCGAGTTAACTCGCTCAAAAACCCGAGTCAACTCAATCTCTTTACATTTGAAATTCAGCAACTGAGCCAACTCGTTCAAAAACCTGAGTCAACTCGTTGATTCTCTTTACTTGAAATCTACAATCATCATCGACAACCACAACCTCCACTACCTCCGCTCTAAATCTAATCCAAAAGCTCCGTGAAGAAGAGAGACGCAAACCTGAAGCCAAACCCAAGCGCCAAGCACTACCGCGGCACCGCCACAACCACATCCAAATCCCTAACCAATGAGATGGATCGCGATGGATCTAGATCTGGCCGTGATCAATCTGGTCATTCGCCTTCTCCTGTGGTGTCGACGTCGCTGGTGAAGTCAAGTTAACCTCTTGCCCTTTAGTCGGCGACGATGGTGGCCACTGTCACCGGCGACAATGGTGGCTTCAAGTTTTTTTTCTTTTTTTTTTTTTGAAAAAAAGTTTATTTTTAATTTTTTATTAAAAATAATATTCTCTTTTATTTTAAAATTTAATATTTCAGGATTAAAGTTTTCAAAAAAAAAAAAAAATACAATTACTTAATGTGAGGGTATTATTTTCTTTCTATTTAAATAGTGAGGGTATTCTAGACATTACATAAACAATAAGCTAGCTTCTGCTTCAAAAAGCAACCCCCAGCCAACTTCTCAAAAGTTACTTATTGGAGGAGCAAATTGTAAAATAAGTGCTTTTAGGAAGTTTACCAAACACCTATTTGCTCAAAACTTGAGAAATAAGTGATTATTTCTCAAGTAAATGCAATCCCAAACATAGCCTAAACTCTTCAACTTCCGCGGCTGGAGGATTATGGGGAGGACTTTCAAGAGGAGGTGTGTAATCTACATTAAGCTCTTCCTCTTCCGTTGTTGGAGGATTATTGATCGAAGGATGGGCATGATAAGGTGTGTAATCCATGTTATAAACCTCTTTTTCTTCTTCAGAAGAATTATTAATAATTAACATGAAAAAGGGAAAATCAAAAGGTTTAAATGAGATAAAAGTGTATATATATATATATATATATATATATATATATATATATATATCAGTCTTTCTATTATCAGTTCGAACTGACAAAAGTTATATCAGTTCCTTGTATGTGGGCCACTGGATTTAAATACTTTGACTGACAAGTGCATACAGCCAAGTCAAAGTATTTAAATCCAGTGGCCCACATGTAAGGAACTGATATAACTTTTGTCAGTTCGAACTGATAATAGAATTTCTGATATATATATATATATATACACAGATTATTAGTTCGTCCTGACAATAAATATATCAGAACGAAGAATGTGGACCACTATATTTATATACTTTGACTCAAAGTGTATGCACTTGTTAAAACTTTTCCATAATCTGTGATCCACATTTTTCGTCATGATATATTTATTGTCAGGATGAACTGACAATAGAAAGACTATATATATATATACACTATATATAGTCTTTCTACTATCAGTTCATCCTGATATAAAATATATCAGAACGAAGAATGTGAACCATAAATTATTGAGAAGTTTTGACAAGTACAGTCAAAGTATGTAAATCTAATGGTTCACATTCTTTGTCCAAATATATTGTATATCAGGACGAACTGACAATAGAAAAACTATATATATATATATATATATATGGGAGAACTTTAAAACTAGCTAAAAAATTAGTGGGTTTATTGTTTTTGTCCAAGATTATCATTTCTACTGTTTTTGTGAAAATTTCCACTTTTTGGACAAGATTGCCCTCCTTTATAAAAAAAATTCTCTTTTTTTTTTTCTTTTTCTTTTTCTTTTTCTTCTTCTTCTTCCCAAAAAAAAAAAAAAACACTAACTGTTTTCTCCATTTTTTTTTTTTCTTTTTCTTCTTCTTCTTCTTCTTCTTCTTCCCAGACCTCCATGGTGTGTTTAATTGGTGGTCTGGTGTGTTTAATTCGTTTTACACTGGTGTGTTTAATTGTTTTTGCCTTGGTGTGTTTAATTCGTTTTGCCCAGTGTGTTTAATTCGTTTTGCCCTAGTGTGTTTAATTATTTTTGCCCTGGTATGTTTAATTCGTTTTGCCTGGTGTGTTTAATTGTTTTTGCCCTAGTGTGTTTAATGAGTTTTGTCTGGTGTGTTTAATTGGTGGCCCGATGTGTTTAATTGATGCCTTGGTGTGTTTAATTCGTTTGCCTAGTGTGTTTAATTGATGGTCTGATGTGTTTAATTGATGGTCTGGTGTGTTTAATTCGTTTTACTTTGGTGTGTTTAATTGTTTTTGCCCTAGTGTGTTTAATTCGTTTGCCTAGTGTTTTTAATTCGTGGTTTGGTGTGTTTAAACAAAATGAAATCTGGAAAATTTGTTTGAAAAAGATCAAATTCGAAAAAATGTTAATTTTTTTTTCAACAAAACCCAAACCCAAACACATATCCCAACATTCATAAAAACAACCACAACCCAAACTTAAATACAACCACAAATCTGAATTTTTTTTAAGCACAACCACAACCACAACTACAACTCAAATTCAAACCTTTTTTTTAAATTTTTTCAAAAAAAAAAAAAAAAAAAAAAAAACTGAATTTTTTTAAAAAAATCTGGAAATTTTTTCAAATCTGAAAATTTTTGTTTAAAAAAAATCTGGAAAACAACCACAACCACAACCTAAACTTAAAAATCTGAAAAAAAAAAATTCAAAATTAAAAAAAAAAAACTGAAATTAAAAAAAAAAAATCTGGAAAAAACATGTAAGAGAAAGAGAAGAGAGAAGAAGAAGAAAGAGGGACGATCGGATGACCGACTATAAGAAAACCACCAAATCTGAAAATTTTTTATTTAAAAAAATCTGATTTTTTTTTAAAAAATCTGGAAAAAAAAAAAAGAAAGAGAAAGAGAAGAAGAAGAAGGAGAGAGAAAACGACGAGAAAGAAGAAGAAGAATAGATCGGATGGAGGAGAGATGAGGAGAGAAAGAGAGAAGAAGGAGATAAAGAAGAAGAAGAAGAGGCATCAGGCAGAAAAAGAGAGAGAGAAAGAGGGAAAAAATCTGGTGAAAATGAGAGAGAAAAGGAGAGAGAGGAGGTATTGTAAAAAAAAAAAGGGGCAATTTTGTCTTCACAGCCCATTTGTCGACAAAAACAATAAAAATGATAATTGTTGACAAAAACAGTAAGGCCCCATAATTTTTGATTAAAAAACCCTATTTCCTCTCTATATATATATGGAACATTGATAAGATACGAGATTATGTACGTTTTTTCATACAGAATTCCAAATGAATACTGGTATCTATTGAAAAATGTTCAATTAACACTAGTATCTATTGAGAATTTTACACGAAAAAACGTGTGAGATTCCATATCGATAATTATATTATATATGTATGTATGCATAGTTATATATACATACCTTAATACGTATAGCGTTGGATGTTGTAAAAAGTAAAAGAAGAAGAGAAACACAAGGAAAAGGTTTCATGTTGGGAGAAGACTGATAGATTAATTAGGGTGATTGTTGATTTCTCTTGAAAAAAACTTAGTAGTGCTTGAGAGGTTCATTGTTTGGTCTTTTTATAAGATTTATTTTGATAAGTTGTTGCATGTGTGGCACTGAAAAAAAATGCAGATATATTAAATTACCAATTAAAGGAAGTTCTTAAGATATCATTGCCAAATAAAACAACTTCTATATCTTGCTAGATCCTAGTGATTTATTTTATTTTATTTTTTATTTTGTTGGTGAAGAGATCTTGGCCAATTTTTATACAAGTGTGAAGGATCTAATCAGATTTGAGGAAATAGTTACAAGTAGGGGTGCGAAGGATCCAATCCGATCCAATCCATTAGATTGGATCGGATCCAGGGAGGTGATTAGATCGGATTGGATCCTAAATTCTAAAATCCATTATATTGGATCGGATCTTGGATTTCCGTTTGAAAATCCTCTAAATCCGCCAATCCGCCTATAATATTAAGCCTTATTTTTATATTGGGCAATTTATTTTATCTACTACTTGTGAGTGATTTGATTAAAACATAATCAACATGCATAGGCACATAATTAATCCGAATCTCTACCTAAACATGTTTCTATATCATGATTAATCAAACCCTAAATACATATTACTAACCCATGTCAATTCAAGAGAAAAGGGAGACTGTAGAATGCGGAAGCGTACCTGAATCCATTTGCCGGAGGTTAGTGAATGAGTTGTGATCTTCCAAATTATCACGATCTTTATGAACCCTAAAGCGTTCTCTCTTGTTCTGGTGATGGGGTTGCAAACAAGAAAAAGTCTCGTGTAATTTGGGGACCATAACCCTAATATATAATAATAAGATTATTATAGGTTTTGCTATTTCTAATTTGGCCCCTCATCAAATTAGATATAGCACTCTGGTATCTACACATTAATTCCATGACAATTATACCCTTAAGCCTTAAAACTTTAAATCTTAATTAGATCACTTTAATTTAGGCTTAACCAAAAGATAGCACAACACATTTAATATTTCCATGTGTGGCCCCACATAATGGAATTTTCCAACACTACTTTCTAATGTAAATGCCCGACCCAAATACAATTTAATTATCTGAATATCTGTAAAGGCCCAACCCAAATACAATTTCTAATGTTAATATTTTAGGTTTTCTTTCTCAATTTCTCTACAACCAACAATCCACAATCTTTATTAAATACAATTTCTAATTCTCTTTATTAAATGACTTCACTTATTAGTTTCTAATTTTACAATACCAGAAAACATGAAACCTTAGACATTTTCCTAGAAAACGTGAAACCTTATTTTTTGCCAGAAAACGTGAAACATTATACTTTTCCCATTAAAAAAAACATGGTTTCACAACTTTTTGAAAAAAGTCAAAGGTTTCACGATATTCGTGAAAAAATCTAAGGTTTCACGATTTTTGGGAAAAAGTCTAAGGTTTCACGATATTATTAGGGTTTCCGTTTTTACCAATTCATGGAAATTTCGTGAAACCTTCTTGAAATTTCCAACTCATAAAAATTCATGGATCTTGCCAAATCCAACCCAGATTTTTGCAATAACATAAAACCCATGTAATATAAACTATAATTATAAAAATAATGCAAAAAAACTTAAAGATTTTACACACATTAACCACTTCAAGAGCTAATCCAATTGATTTTCTCCAAAAATTTCTCCAAGCAATTTCCCTCAAATCTTTAACTCAAAACCAAAACCAAAACCAATTTTACTTGATGATCTGAGTTTCCAGAACAAAATATTTTGTAAAAGTCCGAATCAAAGCTTTGTTGAAGTTAAAAATGGAAGAAGAAGAGAGAAGGAAAGATGAGAAGAAGGGATGTCATGGAAGAGAAGAAGAGTAAAGGGATGGTTTTTTTTTTTTAGATCGCTGCTTTTATATAGGGGCATTACGGTGATAGCGCAAAAATTAGGTTATAAACAATTAAAATTTGAAAGTAGGTCGTAAACGATTACTCAATATTTTAAATGGTTAGAAATGAACTTTTCCTTTTTAAATAAAAGGCCTGTTTTTCTTATTTCAGAGTTTAGAAAAAAAAAAAAAAAAAAAGCCCAAATGTTTGCATATTTATTTAAAAAAAACCTAATTCTTACTCTTTTTAAATCCCTATTCTTATTCTTTTTAAAGTCCAAATTATCTCTTTTGGTTCAAACATTTGTTTAATTTTTTTTTTAAAGCCCAATTCTTATTCTTTTTAAAGACTCACTACAAGAAAAAAATGTGTTTCTGACGGTTTTAAACTGTCATAAAGTTGCGTTTATGAGGGTTTTAAACCGTCGTATTTCACGGCGTCATAAACGGGGGATGATGGTTTTGAAAACTGTCGTAAACCTATGATAAACTTTATTTTTTTTTTATAAAAAAAATAATTTATTTTTTAGAAAAAAATAATAATTTATTTTTAAATTTCATTACCTAGCATATTTTTGAATATTATATAATTTTTTTATGATACAGAATTTTCGAAATAAAATTAAATTCATTGATAAAATGAAATCCATAAATCACTTTTGCATTCTTCTATACATATCCATGAAAATGTATATGAACCTATAAACAAAATATGACTCGATACATATAAACAAAATCCATAAATCGTTTTTGACTTGGAATCAAACATCCTCATAGCCACATAAATGGGATCCAAAACTTAAACTAGCAAAATAGCAAAAGGCCCTAGACCATACTCCATCTGAGAAGGAAATCTCCATGATTTTACGAACTCCATGATTTTACGGACTTCATAACAAACTGCAGCAAAGAATATGAATTTCATTAGAAGCAATCCTAGAGCAATTTGTTAGTAAAAGACAAATATTATAAATAAATAAATGAAAAACCAATATAAGAATATATGATCAACTGATCAATACAATAGAAAAACCGATATTTAAACACAATCATAAACACAAAATCTGAACTTTTTTAATCCCAGAAAAATAAACTTTAAGTGTTAAAGCATATGCATTTCTTGGCATGGGTGGTTTAAATCCAACTCAACAAGGCATGCAAAACTAGAAGCCAAACTTAATTAACAGACTAGAAGTCTAGAACTACTGATTATTGAAATTTAAACATGATAATAGAAACATTATAAACAATTAAATAATCAATAAAAAATTAGACATGAACATCTTCAATGAAATGAAAAAAAAAATACTGCAAAAATTATAGATCATTAAAACAAAAAAAAAAACCAATTTAAATATTTCACCTTACCCTGCAATTACCCTGCAAAATAGTTGTCATGGCAAATTTCAATGAAACATATTACAGATCATTAAAACAAAACAAAAAACAATTTTTGAAAAGAGCAAAAATACATAAAATACTTTAAATTTCTAAGGAATTTCAATGGGGATAGAATTGAAGTTGTACTTAATACAATCAAGAAATATATTATATTTTGTGTTGGTCAATTAAATGTACTCGTAATAAAATATATTGAGTTGGGATTGGAATGTGGGTTCTTCTGGATCTTTTTTTACTAAGGCTGTCAGTGGTTTATTAAAGCAAGGGACAGCTATTTCCAAGGTTCTAAAGGAGGGTTTTCGGGTGATTGTGGGGAGGGGTGATAGAGCGAGGCTTTGGGATGATGTATTGGTTGAAGGAATAAAGTTGAAGGAGGCTTTTCCTAGGATTTTTGCTCTTTCTTTGTTAAAAAATGGGTGTGTGAGCGAGTACGGTGGTTGGAATGAGAACAGGTGGAGATGGATTATTCCTTTAAGGAGGCCGTGTTTCAATTGGGAACTTGTTCAATGGGAGGCTTTTATGAATAGGTTAGGAGCTATCAAGCTACGGGAATCCATCAATGATACTATGGGATGGTCTTTCTGCACAAATGGGTAGTTTTCCGTCAAATCGGTGTGGAAAAATTTAGAGGATAGGGCTGCGGGCGAGTCTGTGGGTTTTAAGAGCATTTGGAAAAGTTTCGTCCCTCCGAAGATCGAGATTTTTCTGTGGCA
This sequence comes from Acer yangbiense, assembly GCA_008009225.1. NCBI lineage: Eukaryota > Viridiplantae > Streptophyta > Magnoliopsida > Sapindales > Sapindaceae > Acer > Acer yangbiense. Next base: position 6,817,274 of record CM017761.1, on the reverse strand, counting down.
GCTCTTGCACGGTAGAGTGTTGGTGAGAGAAGTGTTGAATCGCTTTGGTTTGAATGTGGTAAATAACTTGGAGTGTCCAATGTGTGGTGATCATGTTGAAACTATCTACCACCTTTTTTTGCATTGCAAGTGGGCGTGGAGTCTGTGGTCTAGCGGCATGAATTGGTGGAATCTGAGTTGTTTTCCCCAGAAATCAGTTTTGCAATGGTGGAATGAATGGATGGGCCTTTGTCCTAAAAGGGATTCGGAAAGAGCTTGGTGCTCAATGTTTTTTGCGATTGTTTGGACCATTTGGGAGTCAAGGAATGAGAAGGTGTTCAAAGAGACCGATATTCATAAGTTTCAAGCCTTAGACATGGTTCGTTTTCGGGTTGCTTGGTGGTTCAAAAACTTAGGAAAAGGTTCAATTGACCCTGTCACCATCATTCAGTTAAATGTTGCTGAAAGATGTGTTGACAGTAGAAAGGTGAAACTTCCAAAGATTAGAGATTGGATCCCGCCAGCTGCGGATGGTTTGAAATTTAACGTTGATGGCTCGTTTCGGGCTGCGATGGGTCAAGCGGGTATTGGGGGTGTGCTGCGGGACAGCAATGGCAAGGTTTTGTGTTTTTTTTTTCGGAAAATGTTGAGTGTCATGACAGCATTTCTACAGAGATTATGGCAATTGCAAGAGCTTGCTTACTCTGTGTGTCTAGACCGGAATTCAAGTTTATTAGAATTGCGTTTGTTAGCGATTCCAAGACTGCGGTTTCCTGGATCAACAGTAGTGGGGTTGGCAGCTGGAAGTTTGTGCACTTGATCATTGAAATTCGTAACCTTCTGGTTTGTTTGGGTCAGGCTAACGTGGAATATAGCTCTAGGGATTTTAATTCTGCAGCTGACTTATTGGCTAAAAAAGGTGCTGTTAGTGGTGAGGAGAAGGTGCTGATTTGGAGCATGGACTGATGGCGTTTTTGTTTTTCTTCTCTTTTGTTTCTGCCCCTGTTTTGGGTTTGCTTTTGTCTTGTGTTTTTGTTCTTGATTTTTTATTTTTGTGGGGTTTGCTGGGCTGTTTTTTCAGGGTTTTCTGGTGTGTGGTGTGGCTGTTTTCCTTCCTTTGGGCTGTGCTTATGGTTTTTTTTTTTGGCTCCTAGCAGCCTGCGCTTTGTCAAATTCCAGCGACAGGGGTTGTGTTTATGCCCCTGTCGCAGGTGTTTGAGGCTGCAGGGCGTGTCTTCCCTAGTGGTTTGGCTCTTGTTTGGCTTCTGCCCGGTGTGTTTGAATAAATGTTGCCTTTCAAAAAAATATATATATATTACATTTTCTGAGAACCCCAACCTCCTCATCATTTCCAAAACGAAAAACCACTCTACACGGTCATATGCTTTGGCCATATCCAGCTTTACTGCCATGGATCCGTCTCATTTATCGGTGTATTTCTTCGGTTTCGTATTCTTTTTTGATGAATGGTGAGATTTCAAGTTCAATCACGCCAACCAAGGGGATCTGTCAAGGCGATCCAATTTCCTCCTATTTATTTCTGTTATACGGGGAAGGTTTGTCGTGTTTAATCAATCGTGTTGTTAGTATGGGAGAATTTCAGGGCTTCAGATGTAGCCAGAATGGTCCAGTTATTTCTCACCTTCTCTTTGCCGACGACTATATGGTTTTTGCTAAAGCCTTTGTTTCTAATTGTATTTTGTTAAACGAGTTGCTGAGTATCTATGCTAAGGCCTCCGGAAAGATAATTAATTGCGACAAGTCAGCTTTATGCGTTAGTCCCTCTGTTTCAGCTCAATTCAACGATCAGTTGGCAGAGATTCTTGGTATTAGGGTGGTTCTCTGTCATGAGAGATACCTAGGTTTGCCTTGCTTCTCTGGTAGGAGGAAGAAGGACCTATTCGCGAATATTGTGACCAGAATTTGGGACAAGATTAAGGGATGGCGGGATAAGTTTTTGTCGACCGACGGTAAATAAGTTTTATTAAAAGTAGTGATTCAGGCCATTCCTTCTTACTCTATGAACCTTTTCCAGCTACCCAAGAGTATCATATCTGAGGTGTATCGCCTTTGTGCACGTTTCTGGTGGGGAAGTTCAGAGAGCTCTAGGAGGATGCACTGGTGTACTTGGTCCATATTATGTGAACCTAAAGATAGAGGAGGGTTGGGTTTCAGAAATTTGGAGGTTGTTAACAAGTCTTTGCTAGCTTCATAAGGGTGGAGAATCATGAATAATGGAGGGTCTTTAGCTGCTCGGATTCTTAAGGGGTGCTATTTTCCGGACGTTTCATTTCTTCATGCTACTGCCAGTCCTGCCGACTCTTTCCTTTGGAAGAGCTTGATGTGGGGAAAGGAACTCCTGGATGCTGGTTCCTGTTGGACAGTAGGCGATGGCACCACTATTCGAATCTACAAAGATTGTTGGCTTCCAAGACCAACAACTTTCAAGCCCATTTCCAGTCCTGTGTTGGGCGAGAATGCAACTGTTAGCCATGTACTCACTCCGTCTAAGTCTTGGAATGTGGAATTAATTACTGCAGCTTTTTGTGAGGAAGATGTTCATGCGATTTTGAGTATTCCTGTGGGCAGCAGCCATGCAAATGATTCCATTCAATGGCATTACGACCAAAGAGGTTCCTTTACTACGAAGAGTGGTTATTGGCTTGGTTGTTCCATGGTTTCGGATGCTGGTTTTTCGAATTCCAATTATGTTTCTTCTTCTTATTCTTCTTGGTGGAAATCACTTTGGAAGTTGAATTTGCCTGGTAAAATCAAGCTTTTTGTTTGGCGGGCCTACAACAACCTTTTGCCTACTAATGCTTTGCTAGCTTTGAGTCGTGTCTCGGTTTGTAAGGCCTGCCCTCTCTGCAATTTTCATTTTGAATCTATTCTCCATAGCCTATGAGGCTGTCAAGTTTTAAAGCCAGTTCGTAATGAGTGGTTTGTTAAGCTACAAAATAATCACAAAGGTAAATATCATTTTTTTGATTTTTTGTTGGATTGCTTCTCTCCGCTGGGTTTGGAGGATTTTGGCCTTCTTTGTGTGTGTTTTTGGAGGAGTTGGGCCCTTCATAATGCTGTAGTCCATGGTTCTCCTGTGGACAAGAAGTTGGAAGTTGAAAGTTGTTAGTTGGGCAAGGTTGTTCATCAATGAATATCATGATGCTTGTGAGTTGAAAGATAGGCTGCCGGGATTAATCCCTGTTCGAAATCCTATTTGGATCCTGCCTGATCCTGGGTGTTCAAAATCAATTGCGATGCTGCCATTAATATGGCTGATCGGACGATGGGTTTTGGTGCTGTGATTCGTAATTCTGAAGGCTTGGTTATGGCAGCTAGTTCGCAAAGATTGGTGGCGACTTTCTCTCCACCAGTAGCGGAAGCGGGTGCTATCCTTCGTGGGCTCCAGCTGGCTAGGGATTCGGGTTTATATCCATGTCGTATTGACTCGGACGCCGAGATTGTTGTTGGATGGATCAATTCCAAGTCTTCCTTTTGCTCTGAGGTGGGAGCTTTCATCAATGATATTAATATATTGTTAGATAGGATGCATTGTATTTCGGTGAACTTTGTTTCTAGAAAGGCTAATCAGGTAGCCCATGGTTTAGCTAAAAACGGTCTCTCCTGCGTTGATGACATGTTTTGGCCGGAGGAGGTTCCTCCTTGTGTTTCTTCCTTTGTTAGGGCGGATTGCTATGCTTGTTTTTAATCTGCTTTTTTCCTTAAAAAAAAAACAAAACAAAACAAAAAAAACAACAAAAGTTTAATACATTCCTAAGAACTCTTGATAACCAATGGCACCAAAAGTGATGTCTTTGACAAAATTAAACAGACGAAAAGGCAATAAAACCCACAAGTTATCATTTTACACTCACAACCATTGCCTAGAAAAAACATCTAAAAAATAATAAATGCCATCTGTCCAAGCTATGAACTCAAATTGAACAGACATTGAATCAATCCAATTATAGATAAGATTTGTGATGAGAACATGGGTAGTAGCGTCAAAGACTGAGAAAATCAAACATTTTAATTAATCAAAATCTATTTATTATATATATATATATATTTTAATAGCAATTTTATTAAGGCCACAAGCCAGAAACAAAACAGCCCCAGCAGGCAAAACAAAACAACACCACCAGCAAAAGCACAAAACACAAACAAACCAGAAAAGCTACACAGCAAAAACAGGACAGCAAGACACCAGCACCCCCAAGCAAACAGCGCCGAACACAAAACCCAACCCAAAAACAAAAACAAAAGGCAAACAGGACGAGACCCCTACGAAACAACACCACCATCGCCCCACACAACACAAACCCCAGCCAACGAGCAGCCCTTCCTAGCCAAACTATCAGCAACTATTTATTATATATTATATATTGGAGTAGTTATTTTTTGGGATTTTCTTGAAATTTAAGGTCACCGAATCCCAGCCTAAAGTTGATTGTTTATTATAAACCAAAATGACACCCCGTATTTTAAATCTATAAAATACCAAGTAGCTTATGCAAGAGTTTTGAATTCGTTTTGGGTTTCTCTAATTGTACCTGTCAAAGAAGATCTGGAGACGAGAATCGAAGCTTTGATCGGTGATTTGTGACCAATACTCGTTTGCTCATCTCTGCTGATCTTTTCAACTTTTAACCTTCTTCTCCTACTCAAATCTAAGAGATTGAGCACTGATTTTCTACCAAAAAAAACAAGAAAACAAAAACAAAAGAGATATTAAAGAAATCAGATATAGATTAAAAAAAAAACTATCTTTACAAAGCATAATAAGCACCAAGTGAAGAGAGAGAGAGAGGCGAAGTGAAGACCGACTCAGCAGAGCACGACGATGGCGCTACCCAACACCACTCGAAGTGAAGAGAGAAGTGAGCGGAATGAGTTTTTCGGCCAATCGATGCCGGCGACGACCTTGAGAGGAAAGACGGCCATGGATCTGAGAGGGAATGAAAATGACGGTGGGGAGTGGGGAGAGAGATTTGTGTTCGTTGATTTGGGAAATTAAACTCTAGGGTTTAACTTTAAGATTTTTTATATAGGATTTCAGCAAAACTTACGACGGTTTTTAAAAACCGTCATAAATCTATGATGGTATTTAAAAACCATCATAAGTTTACGACGGTTTTTAAAAACCGTCATATGTTTATAACGGTTTCTAAAACCGTCATAACTTTCCGTCATTAATTTACATTTTTCTTGTACTAATTCGTTTTTTTTTTTTTTCATTCAAATTACGTAGGGTTTTATCTTTTTCTCTACAATCTTCAGCCACCAAACAAGCTATATATGGAAATCTAGGGTTTCATCTTTGTCTATTTAATAAATATATTTATTATATAATATTATTTTGTCTTTAATAAAATTATCATTTTCAAACTAAATATACGAAAACAGGTTATATATATTAAAATGAATAAAGGCCCATTTTGAAATTTCGCCCTGGCTTTTAAAAAGTTAGGAACGGCCTGAATCATCCTATTCTACCCATATACTAATATTCATACTGTAATATGAGATCTTAGGCGGTGGCCATGTAGATGGCAGAAACAATGTTATTGGCATGACTCATGAGCATTGAAGCCACCGAGAGTTCCTGCCATGGCAGAATCAATAAGGTTTTTGACAAGTCTAAGAAATATGGACCCAAAGACTGGATCCGAGACTGATGGTAAGGGGAAAGGGGCTCAGAGAGATATATTAGAAAATAGAAAGATTTTTTTTTTTTTTCCCTAATCGGCTAAAAAATATAACCGGTTCACAACCGAAATCAATTCGAAACCGATTGGTAAACTGAACAAAACTACACTTTCGGTTTGGTTCGGATCCGATTTTGGTAATTAATCAGATCATGTATGTACACATTTTGATCAAGTTAACCAAAAAATTCACTTATAGTTTTTAGTAATAATCTCTCAGTTGAGATTTAATTAATTACATGATTTCCAAATCATTTTGATTTTTGATACCAACAAAAAGGGACTTAAAAGATCAAGTACGCGTTGATGGTTTTTGAACCATAAATGAAGAAAATCGAAAGTTGAATCCTGTTTGGCAACTTAAGTCCAGGCTGTGTCCAGTCCACCAATTAACATGGTCGTCTATGGCAGCAAAATAATATCTAAAGCTCTCTATAAAATCCTGACACCACCATGCTTTCTCTTTAACCATCACCGATCTATAAACCTTCACTGTTAATTAATTGTCTTCCATGGCTTCTTCTACATTTATCAAATCAATAATTCTCTTCATGCTCGTTTTGGTTTCACTCTGCCAAGCACAAAAATCAGCTTCCAAGCCTAAAGCTCTGCTCCTTCCAGTCTCGAAAGACCCTTCAACTGTCCAATACATAACCCGCCTCAACTTTGGAACTCCTTCTGTCCCGAAAACGCTCGTTGTCGATCTTGGAGGAAGATATACATGGATTGACTGTGCAAAAGGTTACAAATCATCCACTTACAAGCCTGGAATTTGTGGGTCTGCTCCATGCTCTCTTGCCGAATCCGACGGCTGTAACAAATGCTTATCTGCCCCTAAACCAGGCTGCACCACCAAAAACAGTACCTGCGTTCTCAACCCTGAAAACACTGTCACCGGACATGTCGACTTTGGAGAGCTTGCCATGGATAAGATCTCACTCCAATCCACAGACGGCTCAAAACCAGGTCCACTAAATTCTGTCAGTGATTTCATCTTCTCATGTGCAACGGACATGCTTGTAATTGATTTCGCCAGAGGAGCCAAGGGAATGCTTGGCCTCGGAAGAAATCCTGTAGGCCTACCGACCCAACTCGCATCAGCTTTCGGTGGGGGTTTTGCCCGTAAATTCGCTATCTGCTTGCCTTCAAAACCGAAAACAAATGGTGTCATCTTTTTCGGTGACTCTCCTTACATATTCCATCAAATTGACAACAAATCAATGACCATAGATGTATCGTTGCTACCGCGGTTAGCTTACACAAAACTATACATAAATCCTGTAAGCACAGCTGGAGCTTCCAGGAAAGGAGAGCAATCAACCGAATACTTTGTTCGGGTGAATTCAATATTGGTGGACCGAAAACCGATTCGCATAAACTCGACCCTGCTTTCCATCAACAACAAGGGATTCGGTGGAACAAAAATAAGCACAGTGAGTCCTTACACAGTTCTTGAGAGTTCCATATACAATGCTGTTGTAAAAGCTTTTGATGAGGCTTTTTTGGCAAACTCGGATGAGAGCAGAGTGAAGCCTGTGAAGCCATTCAAGGACTGCTATACAGCAACAGTAAGGACTCCACTTGGGGTTGCTGTGCCTGATTTAGCGTTTGTGTTCGAGAACAATGTGAAGTGGGATATTTATGGAGCTAATTCAATGGTGGAGATAAGTCGTGATGTGCATTGTTTAGGGTTTTTGGATGGTGGGTCGAATCCGATGACGTCGATTGTGATAGGTGCGCATCAATTGGAAGACAATCTTCTTCAGTTTGATTTGGCTGCTTCTAAGCTCGCGTTTACTGAAACACTTCTCTGGGAAGGTATCGAGTGTTCCAACTTCAAATTCTGAGTATAGATTGAGTTGATCATCATGTAATATTGTAATGATATAAATTATTCAAAAATAAATAAAATAAAGTCAATTGCTATTCCGCATATGCTTTGAAGAAGGAACTCGGAAGCATAATACTGTATCTTTCTAAAAAGGGGAATATCAAACACATCCCTGCTTTTGTAATAAAATATCAAGTTTTGTTCAAAGGTTTGAAGAATTAAGTATTTTTATCGCTTATTGTTTCATTGATAATCAAAAGTGTACCTATAGTTTTAACTTGTACCAAACAAGTCCTTGTGGGCTGTTTCTATTAACTTTTATATGTTAAATATTATATAAAAAAGGGAACATTGCACTAATACCTCTAACTTTAGGTGAAATTGGACCTACATATAGACCAGATCATTTTATTGCACTAACCTCCCCTGTATTTCATTGACTAATTGAAAGTTAATGATGAGAAGGGCAAAATGGACTATTCAAGTGTAACATTAAATAAATTAAAGGAAAATAGATATGGGCCAATGGTAATTAAAGGACACGTGGATCACATACTCACAATTAAAATATATATATTATTGAAAGAGACCTCACAATTTAAAATTAATTTAACACGATAATTAAAAAAAAAAAAAAAAACTAAAACAAATATTAATTAAAAAGAAAGAAAAATTGAAAAGGAAAAAAAAATAAAAAAACGATGAGAACCATTGATCCATCTCTAGAATCTAGACATGGATCTTCTCCTCCGCCGCGAAGTCCTCCCCTGCAAGTCCGCTACGAAGTCCTCTCTCTGCCGTCACAGTGAACTCTAATCTGAAATCTCCATCGAGCTTTCTCCATCCAAATGCACTTCTTTTAGAAAGATGAAGCAAATCCAAGACTTGACTGTCACAACAAGAAATTTAAGTTTTTACGACATTCATTTTACGATATTTTTAAAATAAAGTTGTAATTGATTTCAATTACAGGATTTATAATGGAAAATATTGTAAAACATGTGTTCAAGTTTAATAATATATGTTTTTTTTAAAAGGAAAACATTTAATAATTAGATCATGTGGTCCTGATTATTAAATGTTTTCCTTTATTTAAGTTGTTCTCTAGTATATAAAGGAAGGGGAATGTTATCTACCTTTCCCATTTGCTTTCCCCATTTGCCTTTCCCACTCATTGATTGACACGTGTACACTTTTTCATTTAATAAAAGGCTATCACTTTTTGCTACAAAACTTGTTTACGTCTTTACCCCTGATAGATGCTTCTATCATGTCATTAATAAGGGGTAAAGACGTAAACACACTTTGTAACAAAAAGTGAGAGCTTTTTATTAAATGAAAAGGTGTACACGTGTCGAGCAATGAGTGGGAAAGGCAAATGGGGAAGGCAAATGGGAAAGGTAGATAGCATTCCTCATCAAGGAAAACATTTAATAATCAATATATATTTAGTAGAGGTAAAACATTTATTATTGTCTGAAAAACATTTATTGTTGTCTGCAAAACATTTAAAATTTTCTCCAAAGTTATTCTGAAATTTTGGAAGTATATATAAACATTTATTATTAAGTTAATCATTTAAACATTTAACATTTAACATTTATTATTAAGTGTTTTTTTTTTTTTTTTTTTTTTTTTTGGAATTTTGGTGGTTATTTTGTTTTTATTTATATGTCAAATTTTTATTTATTTTTTTATTTATTTTTTTTATTTTGGTAGAATGTGAATCTCACGTTTAAGTGTCACAGTTGTATTAACTACACTTTGTTTATTTTCACGTTTATAACTTATATCAAATTTAATCCTACAGATAAGTACAATTGTGCATATATATAAAATATGATCACAATAGTTTTATTCTTCTAATGTCAACTTTTTAAAAAAAAAAATTACTTATTTTCTCATTTAGACAACTCTAGTAAGTAATAATAAAAAAATCAAAGATAACTCAATTATTTTATTTGAGGATTTAAAATCAGAATAGAAAAAGTTAAATAGTTAAATGACTATAAATTATAATATTAGGAAATGACATGTTTGAATATGTAATTGTACGATTACTTTTCCGAAAAGTTATATTAAATATTGCAAATAACTTAAAGTTGACTGCAGTATTTTACATACATTATTAGACAAGATCAATCATCCAAACCATTTATGTTACTAATTAATAAAAAATAAAATAAAATATGCAAAAATGAGTACATGAGTGCCAAGGTGGTGTAATCCTTTCTTGACCCACATAATTTGATTCTCAACTAATTTTAATAAAATGCGTCGAATTTTGGCTAGAAATAGAATTTAATTCCTCTCTCCCATTCAAGGAATCAAGTTACATTTCTGATGAAATTTAATTATCTTTCATTTTATCCCTAATTAGTAAATGCCGGGTAATAATGAGTTCATTTTTGCTTATTCCCCTTCAAAGGGGGTGAGCATTACCCCCCCCCCCCCATAATGAGTTATCTTATTGACAAATGTTGCAGATAAGATTATATATATGATATATCCACCTGACTGGCATGGCAACAACTTTCTTGGAATGAAAAATAAAAGTGAACTTAATAATGGTAGTGCCCCCCCCCCCCCCCATAATGAGTTATCTTATTGACAAATGTTGCAGATAAGATTATATATATGATATATCCACCTGACTGGCATGGCAACAACTTTCTTGGAATGAAAAATAAAAGTGAACTTAATAATGGTAGTGAGAATATGCTATCTTGATTCTTCAAAGCATATGCGGAGATTCGATTGGCTTTTTTGAAAATTATCCATTATATGCTTTGAAGAATCAAGATAGCATATTCTCACTACTATTATTAAGTCCACTTTTATTTTTCATGCCAAGAAAGTAGTTGCCATGTCAGTCAGGTGGATATATCATATATATAATCTTATCTGCAACGTTTATCGATAAGATAACTCATTATGAGGAGGGGGGTAATGCTCACCCCCTTTGAAGGGGAAGAAGCAAAAATGAACTCATTATTACCCGGCATTTACTAATTAGGGATAAAATGAAAGATAATTAAATTTAATCAAAAATGTAACTTGATTCCTTGAGTGGGAGAGAGGAATTAAATTCTATTTCTAGCCGAAATTCGACGCATTTTATTAAAATTCGTTGAGAATCAAATTACATGGGTCAAGAAAGGATTACACCACCTTGGCACTTACGTACCCATTTTTGGAATCAGCTGTGTACACATTTTGATTAAATTAACCAACAAATTCACTTGTAATTTTAATTAATTAGTAACAATTAATATTAATCTCTTATAGTTGAGATTTGATTACATGATTTCCCAATCATTTTGATACCAACAAAAAGGGACTTAAAAGATCAAGTTGATGGATAGTTGAGCCATAAATGAAGAAAATTTAAAGATACGAATCCTGTTCGGCAACTAATTCCAGACTGTGTCCAGTCCAGGAATCAGGAATTAATATGGTCGTCTATGGCTGCAAAATAATATCTATAAAGCTCTCTATAAATCCTGACACCACCAGGCTTTCTCTTTAACCATCACCAATCTATCTCCCTTCACTGTTAATTAATTATCTTCCATGGCTTCTTCTACATTTATCAAATCAATATTTCTCTCCATTCTCGTTTTGGTTTCACTCTGCCAAGCACAAAAATCAGCCTCCAAGCCAAAAGCTGGGCTCCTTCCAGTCTCGAAAGACCCTTCAACTCTCCAATACATAACCCGCCTCAACATTGGAACTCCATCTGTCCCGAAAACGCTTGTTGTCGATCTTGGAGGAAGATATACATGGATTGACTGTACAAATGGTTACAATTCATCCACTTACAAGCCTGGAATTTGTGGCTCTGCTCCATGCTCTCTTGCCAAATCCAGCGGCGCCTGTACCAAAGACAAAATCAATATCTGTTATCTAATCCCTGAAAACACTGTCACTGGAAATATCGACTTATTTGGAGAGGTTGCCATGGATAAGATCTCACTCCAATCCACAGACGGCTCAAAACCAGGTCCACTCAATTCTGTCCAGGATTTCATATTTTCCTGTGCAAGGGATCACAAGCTTGTAATTGATTTAGCAAGAGGAGCCAAGGGAATGCTTGCCCTCGGAAGAAATCCTGTAGGCCTACCGACCCAACTCGCTTCGTTTTTCGGTGGGGGTTTGCGCCGGAAATTCGCTATCTGCTTGCCTTCAAAACCGAAAACAAATGGAGTCATCTTCTTCGGTGACTCTCCTTACATATTCTATCCAAGTTACAACGAATCAAAGACCATGGACGTATCGTCGCGGTTTGCTTACACGAAACTCTACGTAAATCCTGTAAGCACTGCTGGAGCTTACACGAGAGGAGAGCAATCAACCGAATACTTTGTTGGGGTGAATTCAATAACTGTGGAACGAAAACCGATTCGTATAAACTCGACTCTGCTTTCCATCAACAACAGGGGATACGGTGGAACTAAAATAAGCACAGTGAGACCCTACACAGTTGTTGAGAGTTCCATATACAGAGCTCTTGTGAAGGCGTTTGATGAGGCGATTATTCCAGTCTGGAATGTGAGCAAAGTGAAGCCTGTGAAGCCTTTCAATGACTGCTATGCAGTAGGAAACATGGGAATGACTCCGCTTGGGATTGGTGCGCCTGATATTGCGTTTGTGTTTGAGAACAACGTCAAGTGGGAGATATATGGAGCTAATTCCATGGTGGAGATAAGTAGTAATGTGTATTGTTTAGGGTTTCTGGATGGTGGGTCGAGGCCGAGGACGTCGATCGTGATAGGTGCTCATCAATTGGAAGACAATCTTCTTCAGTTTGATCTCGCTGCTTCCAAGCTGGCATTTTCTCAAACACTTATTTTGGGAGCTATCGAGTGTTCCAACTTCAAATTCTGAGCAGAGAATTAGAGATATATTATTACTGCCCGGTTGATCCTTTGATTTCTCTTTATCTATTGTTTCTTTAATATTGAACTCATCTCTGTTGATTAAAGAAATATCACTTTACTTCGAAGGTTTGAAGAATCAAGTGTTCTAGTCCTTACTGTTTCCTTGAGTATCAAAAACGTCTTTATTGTTTCAACTTGTATGGAAGAAGTCCTTATCGGTAGTTTCCGTTATCCTTTATATTAAATCATATATTAATAAAAAATACAATTTTGCGCCTTATGAATATAAAATTTAAAACAAATAAAAGATTTGTTTTATAAAAAATAATATATGGGAATGGGAGGCTCCACGACCTTCATTAATAATTTTTTTTTTCAAATTTAAATTACATAAAACAATTTTTAAATTAAAATAATATAATAAAAAAGTCTTGGAATAGGGTGATCGATGCCGGATCACCCTGTCTCAATGAAAAAATGTCTCGGGACAAGGTGACCCGATGCCGGGTCACCCTATCTCGACGCTCATTCAATTTTTTATTGGAATTAAAACAATAATCAAGGATATATGTGAATTCCATCAAAATAAGGTTTATGAGGTTGAAAAATTAAATTTAAAATGTAATACTTCTCTTCAAACTACTTTATATTCTTTAATGTTTTTTAAAACATAAAATTGAAAAAGAAAAGTGTGGGGAATAAAGTATTGTAGAGAAAGAAAAGAGATAGATAGTGTTTAGTTCATTTGTTTGATAAGTAGGTTGACAAAACTAATAAATAAGGTTAAAAAAAATGGTGTAGTTATGAGTGAGGATATTTTGGGTAAAATAGGGTAGTTTTGCAAGATTTTGATTTTATGACACATTTGCAATTTACCCCCTAAAATAGGGCATTTTCGCTAAAAATCCTTATTAATTTTGGTAATTTAAAAAAATTATGTAAGTTTATGAAATTGCGACTAGGTCTATCAAGACCATTAAATCCCTTGTAAGATTATTATTATTATTATTATTAACAATATCTATCTATCCACCTATTTAGACTATGTATTTTTTTGAAGTTTGTTGCCATTGTAAAATGAAAGGATTTGAGCCGCTAATTTTAAAGTCATTTATGCAAGTCTCCAAACTCATCCATCTACCAGTTAAGTTACGCTTCTTAGCACAAGATTAATTAACTTATATTTTGTACTGTTATATATGTGCTATCAAATTTAGTCCTAGAGATGTATTTATATTTTATAGATAACAATTGTGCATATATAATATGATAACAACAATTTTATTCTCCTAAATTCTATTTTAAAATCAGAATAAAAAAAGTAATTGAAATGATTGTACATTTGTACTTTTTCTTTGAAATAAAAATGATCGTATGTAAATGACTATAATATGTAGTTGTCACATTACTTTTACAAAAGGTTATATTAAAAAGGACTCAAATCAGCTATCAAATTTTGGTGTCCCAATTTATGTCCAACCAATCAAATTGGGACATGCGTGCACATTTAATTATTATTTTTCAACTGCTTCTATAAATGTGCACACATGTCTCAATTTGATTGGTTGGACACAAATTGGGATATCAAAATTTGACAGCTGATTTGATTCCTATTAAAAAATGACTGAACATTTAATATTCTATTTCAAAGTTGACTGCAGCACTTTAAATACATTATCGAACAAGATCAATCAATTATCGATTTTATCTCTTTCCTTGTCAAAACCATTTATGATTTATGTTGCCAATTATAGAAAAAAATATGTATAAAAATTCAAAAAAAAAAAAAAATTGCTAGTCTTGGTCAATTAATTGATCTATATACGGGGACATAATTTTCCAAAAAAATCCAATCAAATCTCCGCATATGCTTTGAAAATCAAATAGCATATTCTCAATTTCTCACTACTTCTATAATTAATTCAACTTTTCAAAATTAAATGCAAACACTTTTGATTTTTCTTTTAGCACTACAACTGGCGGCTTAAAACGTGGTACACGGTTGGGTCATGACAAAGACTCAAAAAGCCATAACCAAAAATGAAAAAGAAAAAGCACAATTAAACAAACAAATAATTAATTAACAAGTGATGATTAATTATGGAGATCTGTTTAAGCATTTGAAGTAAAGTTGAAGTTTGAACAAGTTGTTTGTCGGAACAGGAGAGAAGAACTGAACCCTACTTTCGATGCCGCAAGATCAATCTGTACAAGATTGTCTTCCAATTGATGCCCTCCGATCACAATCGAAGTCCTGGGGTTGACCCCACCATCCACAAACCCTAAACACAAAACGTCACTCTTCACTTGCACCATTGAGTTTGCACCGAAGATTCTCCAGAAAACGCTACTGCTCTGTAACACCAGATCGATCTGTGGCACTGCTGGGCCGACACGTGTACTTCCAATGAAGGTAGAGTTATAGCAAACCGTAAACGGCGACACTGGGCTGACTCTAGGGATTTTCGCTGTCGCTTTAATGAAAGCTCTAGTTAATGCATTGTAGATAGATGTTTCCATGACCGTGTATGGTTTCACGGTGCTGATTTTGGTGCCACCGAATCCTTCTTCGTTGATTGACAACAATGTTGCGTTGACTTTTACTGTGATTTCGTTGACTTTGATGGATTTTACTCCGATGAAGTAATCAGTTGATGGGTCACCTTGGAAAAATGAACCAGCTGTGCTTACAGGGTTGAGAATCAATGGAGTGTAAATCAGAGACTTGGAGACATCAATGCCTGGAAGAAAAACGTAGGGCCCATCTCCGAAGAAGACGACGCCATTAGAGCTTAAGCAGATAGCGAACTTTCTATGGAAGCTGAAAGCATCAGAGAATTGAGCAGGAAGCGAGATTTTTGATCTTCCAAGACCAGCCATGCCAGTGACACCATTTGCTAGACCTTCTAGAAGAAAAGTTGACCCGCAAGTGAAAGGAAGCTTCTGAATCGTAACGACCCGACCCGGATTTTTCCCATCTGTGGACTGGAGTGACACGACGTCGGTTCCTATCTCGCCGCCGGTGCCGGTGTTTGTGACGGTGTTGTCAGGGGAGTGACCACACGTGTTGTTGTTGCAGCCTGGTCTGGGTGGAGAAAAGCATTGGGTGATACAAGATTTGGACCTGGCTTGGTTGCAGACGGCGGAGCGGCAAGGGACGGGGCGGTAGGTGGAGGAGACGTAGCCTTTGTCGCAGTCTACCCAGAGAAACTGGCCACCGAGATCGAGGGTTAGTTTTACAGGGACAAGAGGGGTTCTTTGTTTGAATTGTGTGGTGTATTGGAGAGTTGATGAGTCTTTTGAAACTGGAAGCACTAGTGCTTTTGGTCTAAATGATGTTTGGGCTGTGGAGTTAGAGATGATCATGAAGAAGAAGAAGAAGAAGAGAAGAGAAATTTGAAAGGAAGCCATTGTAATAATTTTCCTGCTGTGGAGTAGTGGAAGTGGTGGTAGTGACCAATTTATATAGCTGTTTTCGTATAATGGTTGGACCACGGAAACATTAAAAATACTTTAGTATAACGTGTATCCAAGTTTTATTTATTTGACTGGTTGGAAAGATCATGCAGCGAAGAGAAGACGTCAAAGATGGCGACTGCGGGTGAGGTGGAATTCTCATCGACATTGATGAGTTGATGAGTTGTCGAAGCTTTTTACGTTGACCAATCCAACTCATTTATCTTTTTTTATAGTGAAAATTACAAAAAAAATAAGTTAACCACAAAATGAATTATTGTTTCTAACCAAATTTTAATTTTTTTATTGTTTGTAACCAATCACTATAATACATTATTATTTTTAGTCAATAAATTTCAAAACTATCATTTTATCCTCTTTTTCCCTTGAGTTTTTTTTTTTTTTTCCTCTCAATTACTCATCTGTCTCTATCACTCATCTCTATCACCCATCTTTTTATCACTCATATCTTTATCAAATCTTAGTTATCAACTATTTTTTGTCAAGAAATTAAAGTTATTTTGAAGGGAAATCGCAAAGAAACCAAGATTTGGAAAGAGGATTTTGAAAATTTCAAGTTTGTGGTTGAATCTCTGCTCAAAACTTCAAGGTTTGTAAATCTTCAATTTCAATAGCATTATTATGTTTTTTAGATGATATTGTTAATGGGTCTTTGTTATTTTGTTTCAATTTTGAAGTTTTTTTGTTGACAATGGAAAAAACTTCGATTTCGGTTTGAAATTATATTTCACGTAATGTGTCACAGTAAAAGTGATATAAGTTGGTTATTTCATGTTTAACGTGACACATCGGCTAATATTGTGTAATCATGTATTTTTGAAGTACATGAGATATTTCATGTCCAACATGACATACACAGAATATTTCATGCCCAACATGACATACATGAGATATTTCATACACAATATGATATACATGGGATATTTCACGCCTTACATTGTTACATGAGATATTTCATACACAACATGATATACGTGGGATATTTCATGCCTTATATGAAATACTGCATAAATAGGATATTTCATACCCAACATGACATATATAGGATATTTCATGCCCAACATGACATACATGGGATATTTCATTCACAACATGTATACATGAGATATTTCATGCATTGTATGAAATACTGTATAATGGGGATATTTCATGTCCAACATGACATACATGAGATATTTCATGTCCAACATGACATACATGAGATATTTCATATATATGAGATATTTCATGCCTTGTAAGAAATATTGCATAATAGGGATATTTCATACCCAACATGACATACATAGGATATTTCATGCCCAACATGATATACATGAGATATTTCATGCACAACATGATATACATGGAATATTTCATGTCATACATGGAATATTTCATGCCCAACATGACATACACGAGATATTTCATGTTTTCACTGATTTACACTAAGTGCAGCATAAAGCAACAAAAGAACAACAAAGTTACACTAACAAAAAACTCAGCAGAGGATCCTGGTCCGGAAAATATTCATGACCTACATGCATGACCACTTTAAATTGCTTTGGCACCACTTTGGAAAATCCACCAAGAACGTATTGGATGAGCAATTCTATCTATTGTGGAAACGTCTTGTGACTTTGTAAATAACTAAAATGGTCCCTACTCTTATCTTGGGATTAAATTTAAACTGGAGAAGTTCAAAGTTCTAACCAATAAAATAACTTACAATTTACAAATACATAGGAAAACATGACCATATTCAGATAAAATTCAATATAATAAATGTTTTATCAAAAAGTTTGCTTATACATATTAGTTTAAAGTAAACTAATTCCAATATCAGAAGATGATATTGATACAACATAGTGTGAATATGGATTTGGTTGGAAAGAGGTGTTGATGGGTTATGGACTTATGGTATGGAATGGCGCTTGGAATGATAACGGGATGTTTCGTATTTTTAATCGGAAAGCCTTAGTGGATCGTAAAAATTGTTAAAAGAGAACCCAATAGAAAGTTGAGAAGGCCAAATAACAAACACGGAGGAAGAAGAAATTAGTTCCTACATGTAATTCTCCTTGTCCTGAACATGTATCATTGTATAAAATTGGCATGTAATAAAATCTGGACATGTTATGATTTTGGAAGCCAGTGGAAAGTCTTTGAAGACAAAGACTCGGTGCTAAATTATTGATGATTCATTGATTAGAGAGAGTCATTGGATTATATGTATATACATCTCCATCACAAACTAGTATTTCCAGCACCAATATCTCCATCAAACACATATAGTCCAGTCTAGTCAATTGTAGGACCTGCATGAATGCCCGGTTATGATTTCTTTGGAAAATCGACAGAGAACGTCTTGGATGAGCAAGACTTTGTGCAATTATATTAATCAAAATCACTGGACTAGCAAAGAGGAATATGGTAGCTCTCAAAGATATTTCCATTTAATGCCCTATGTTAGAGGAAATTAGAATAACTAGTTGTAATCGATTCCCTGCATATTGATCTTACTATGAGTGGTCACATTAATTTCATGGAGACAAGTGTCCTTAGATATAGTTCATGGAAACATTATCAAGGTAGATATCTACATTATCAATCTCTACTAATTGCAATTGCTTTGCACCACTCCTGCATGCATGACCGTTTTTAAATTCTAATTGCTTTGGAAATTTGACAGCGCAAGACAATTTATGAGAAAAATGAAGTCTTATTTGCTACTGAGAAGACATCTCCTAGATGGCCATTTTATTAATCTTTGGAGAATCTCAAAGAATTCTAATTGATTTTGCACCACTTAATTGGCAAACAAAGATATCTCTATCAAGTCAACTGTGTGAGCTGTGGAAATTGACTGACAAAGCACTTTGCAAAGTAGGATAATATAATCTTTTTGACTTGTAATTGCTTTTACACCACTCAATTGCTTCATTGTTGAAAATATGCATAAGGATCCTCTATCATCTGGTTACACATGGCATTTATGAAATTGAATGGTCAAGATTGTTTTTAACATTTTTTTTCTTTTCAAATCCACTGATAAAACGACACCGGGGGTGTGTTTGGTACGCGGGACGGGACGGGACAGGACGGGACAATTTTCTCTTGTCCCGCGTTTGGCACGCCATTAGCTTGGGACGGGACGGGACAAGGTGGGACAAAAACCATGAAAAATTGTCCCACCTCAAACCCTCGGCCAGACTTGTCCCATGCATGGGACAAGTCTGGAAAAGACATTTTTGCCCTCATAACTTCAAAAAAATACAAAAATACCAACTATAAATTAAAAACCCAACCCCATTTTCACACCACTCTCTGAAACCCACCCATTCTCACGCCTCTCTCTCTCTCTTCTTTGGCCACCGGCGAGGAGCAAAGAGCTCAGTCTCTCTCGCTTGTCTCTCTCTCCGTTTGACCTTCAATTTTGGAGGTGGTGGCTTTCGATTTAGGGTTCGATTTGGGGGTTTTTGATTGAGAAATCTATTTGGGGGTTTTCGTTTGAGAAATCGATTTAGGGTTCTTGATTTGGGGGTTTTCGATTTGGGGGTTTTTGATTTAGGGTTCGATTTGGGGGTTTTCGATTAAGAAATCGATTTAGGGTTCTCAATTTGGGGGTTTTCGATTTGGGTGTTCGTGAGGTTGTGGCTGGGTTTGATTGAACCCGGTGGTGGATGTGGTGATTGAAGCTAGTGGTTTGATTGAACCCGGTGGTGGATGTGGTGATTGAAGCTGCTGGTTTGATTGAACCCGGTGGTGGTTTGGTGGTGGTTTTCTCACCCATTTCCATCTCAGTTCCTCTCTTTTACAGGCCATGGAATATGTTCAATCATGACACCTCCATCTATTTTTTTTTTCTTCAGATTTTGTGTATATAATTTGATTATAAATTAATGAAGAAGAGGTTTGATGAAGATCTTTGTTTTCGAATTTGATGAAGAAGAGGTTTGATAAAGATTTGGAAGTGTTTGAATCTAATTATTGGTATGATTTTAATTTTTAAGTAAAAAAAAAAGGATGATCTCCCAGTAAAAGATGGTTGAAACAGATGTTGGTGGAGAGTAAAGACCAATCCCAGATTGGATCTCCACCGTCCATCAATCATGATGGACGGTGGACATCCAATCTGGAGATTGGATCTTCACCTCAATTTTTTTATATATATATATTTTTTCATTTTCAGTTTGTGTTTTTTTTTGGTAAATTCTATTTAATCTTCACCATCCATCACGAATATGAATGGTGGAGACAAATTTAAAATAAAAAATAAAAAAATTTCAGTTTCTTAAATTGCATTATTTTTAACTTCTTGAATATCTTAAATATTTAATATCTGAAAATTTATTAATTTGATCCCAACTATCTATCTTAAATAATCTTATAAAATTATTAATTAAGAATATTTTTCAATCACAATAGGGGTATTTTGGTCATTTGAACCTCTTGTCCTGTCCTGTTTTGTTCCAGCCATACCAAACGCATAATAGTACAGTCTACAGTTCTGTCCCAAGCATTCCAAACACAATATGGAACAACTTGTCCTGTCCTGTCCCGTCCCGTCCTGTCCCGTCTCACCTTGTCTTGTCCCATGTCCGTGCCAAACGCACCCCGGTTGTTTTCCACCCCACAACAAGGACATTCAATCCAACTCCACTTCATGTCTTCTTAGCTAATTCAACTAATAAAGTTGAACAACCGATGGTAAAAGAATTCCGACGCAAACCAAACTTCTTGCTTCCAGTCTTTCACCACCAAAAAATCTGAACACTCAATTCTCTCACCTCATCCCCTCTCTTCTATTTGATTTTTAATTCCTAAACTTATTATAATTTGAATTAGAAAAACCAAGTTGCACAATTGGATTAGAAATCTTGAGTTTTAAACTTGTCACTCCCACCGGCCGGTTGAACAAAAAGTCAGATTTTGTTAAGCCCAAGACTTCCTCAAGCAAGAGAAAAAAAAAATTCAAAACAAGAAATGAGCAATCTGAAATCTATCAACAATTTTGCAGATCTGAGTTTTGCCTATCTCATATATCATTTCAAATTTTCAGCAGAGATCCAAATCCAATTTTCACATGTAAAATCTGAATCAACAAATTATATCGAACAACCATGGATTTCATTTACTAACAACATATAGTGGAGACCTAGTAGAGAGTCGATTCCTCCATAGCTAGAGCAGATTTCCTTCTGGCGTATTTTCATGGTTTCTAGCAAGCTATCACAGATTTGAAGATTGATCAAATAGTTATCATACATTTGATTCCTAGTGGCTAGTTTTTGATTCGAAAATTGTTTAAATCGTCGGAATTCATGGAGAACTGGAGAAGCAACTGGAGAAGAAGATGAAAAGGGCTGTGATTGTTTTTGGAATGAAACCACACTGTTTTGGTAGGGGAAAAAAAAAGTTAAATAAATCTATTTTAAAAAAAGAAAATGCAAAATAAATCTTAACCATTGGTTTTGTTAATAACCACATGTACGGGTGATCTTAAAAGATCAACAAAGTTCAGCACACAAAAAACTCAACAGAGGATCCTGGTCCGGAAAATATTCATGACCTACATGCATGACCACTTTAAATTGCTTTGGCACCACTTTGGAAAATCCACCGAGAACGTATTGGATGAGCAACTCTATCTATTGTGGAAACGTCTTGTGACTTTGTAAATAACTAAAATGGTCCATACTCTTATCTTGGGATTAAATTTAAACTGGAGAAGTTCAAAGTTCCAACCAATAAAATAACTTACAATTTACAAATACATAGGAAAACAGGACCATATTTAGATAAATTCAGTATAATGAATGTTTTATCAAAAAGCTTACTTATACATATTAGTTTAAAGTAAACTAATTCCAATATCGAAGATGATAATTGATACAGCATAGTGTGGATATGGATTTGGTTGGAAAGAGGTGTTGATGGGTTATGGTATGGAATGGTGCTTGGAATGATAACGGGATGTTTCGTATTTTTAATTGGAAAGCCTAAGTGCAACATAAAGCAACAAGAGAACAACAAAGTTACACTAACAACTTGAAGAAAACTACTACAAGTACAATCATATAACAAATTAAAATTCAACTAACTAGTTTCTGGCTCTTAGCTAATTGTTTTATTCAGTATTTGTCAAACTTTTATAATTTTAAATTGGTGGAAGAAATCTTTACCAAATATTGTCACGTCAAAGAATAAAAGGGTATGCTAAGATTACAAAGAATATCACCAGTGGCAAGTTCACAGAGGAACTTTAACAAAGAAAATGATGAAAATGAAGGAACTTCATTAATGAAGTTTTTACAGAGAGAATCTTATTGATAGAGAATAGAATGATACAATGAATTATATATTTGTTGATACTAATCAGCTAACTGACTTCTAAAACAAAATTTGTAACTAACTGAAGCTGACTAGGATTAGCCACATCAGCTGATTTGATCAGCTTATTAACTAATTCTTGTTAGCCGTTAATTAACAACATTCCTAGTTACTAACGGTTAACTGACCATCAGCTATCATATAATGATCAGGTGATGATAGGTAATGTTGATTAGAAAGTGACATGATTATTAGGTGTGCCTTTAAAATTATTGGACCACCAATGGGCAATCAGCTATGCCTTTAAAATATATGATGTTTTCATGAGGAATAAATCCCAATCAGCAACAACTTATCTTGATTGGCAAATTAGTATTTTCGACAGTAATATTGGGATCTCTATAATTGATGCTTTGCTTACTTTTCCATGACAATTAGCAATAATGCAACATTTCCAAGAGGTAGAACTGAATCGATATCCTTTAAGCAATGCTTCACTATTTTAGATACCCATAATTCTGTAACAGCAATGACAATTTACATCTTTATATCCTACCATCCTACCATTGTGCATATACAAAGATGATGTGTTATGGGGGTTAAAAATAAAGAAAGTTTGTTTCTCATCGTTCCTTATATGCGTAGTGAGTCCACCATTGCCATTTTATACATATCAATCACATCGTTTACTACCTGTATCACTTTCATCTATATGGATATTCAATCGCAAAGCTTTTACAGTATTAATTTTGGGGCGTTTCTTGAGAAGTATTGTAATTAGCATCTATTATAGCGTTGTTTTCAGAAAAGCTGTAAAAAGAGAATAAATTAATGTTTTAATATATTTTTTACAGCTTTTATTAAAAAAAAATGCTGCATCTAAAAATATGCGAAGTAAAGAAAAAACTGACTATAAAAAAAAAGGCGGTATTTATTATTATTATTTTTTCTTTTTCGCGCTTTAAAAATTGATTTTGTATGTTTTGTGGCCTTTTCAAATCCCTTAATTAGTAACCTCATTTCTCTCTCTTTTCTTCTAAATTAAATTAGGGAACGATTGTATCAATCCCTAATTTAATTTCACATTCTCTCTTTCTCAGTTTTACATTCTAGAAATCAAATCGAGACGCATTGATTAGCTGTAGGTCTTCGAAATTAGCGTTTGCCTCTACGAGAGCAAGACCAAATCGTAGAGCTTCTCAGTGCGTGGAAAAGGATCAAGTAGATGTAGATCGAGTTCGTATGAGAAGCAGAGGTTTTGTTGATGAAGGAAGGGGATGAACATAGGTTTTGTCGACGAGTTGAACTCCATCTGGTTGAGTGAGTCGTGTGACGACACCGAGTCTCAATCCAACTCGAAACTGGTTAATTTTGAGTGAAAAAAGAGAAGCAGTGTAAAGTCCACCGATAATCACATAAATCCTTAGATACTCTCTTCTATTTTAATTATTTTCTAATTTTTCTTACTCTGCTTTTTTTCTTTAGTTATTTTCAGTATTTTGTTCTTAAGCTTTTCATTTTTCACTGTTCACATATTTTTACTTAAATTTATAGATATATGATCTATGTGTGTATTTTTCTTTTGGTCTCGTTATGTCTTTTTCTCCTTTCATACAATAAACTTTGTTTGGCTGCTAGTAAAGGAAGATGGAATATGAAGTTGAATTTAGAAATTGAAGCTTACTATAATGGATAGAAATTGCAATCAGTTACTGAATATTAGATTTTGCTAGTAAATTTTAAAAAACAATATAATTGATTTGATATTAGTTCCAAGTGTTATTGTGGAATTGATTTGATATTAGCATGTGATTTACAATATAATTGATGTTTGTTTGTACACTTGTTTCTTGCAGATTGAACCAAATTTATAGAGTTTGAACTTGGATTCCTATAATATTGGTGATAAAGGGCTTGCTAATTTGACAGGTATACTTATATTTTTTTAATTTTCCTTGTTTTGCACTGTTGTCTGCTATTTATTTGTGAACTCGTGTTTTCCTACTATTTATTGTTTACAATTAAGAACCAAACTGCATCAAGAATATTATTATTTTTATAGGTTTATTCAGTGGTGGAAATGGTGGGAAATGTCACCTTTTTAAAGTGGTTTTATAAGAAAGTCACTACTTTAATAACTTAAGTTTAAAAGGCAACTATTATGGTGAACGGACAATAATGCCCTTATTTTACACACATTCTCTTACTTTGAAGATTTTTTTTTTTTTATTATTTAATTCTTTCATCTTCTTCATAGAGGTCTGTTTAACAGACCTCCAATGGAGGTTGAACATCATTGAATAATTAGTTTAATGGCGCTACGCAGACACATTCGGGGGTCGAGCTGGGAATTTTGAACTGATTGAAAAGGCTTAGAGATAAATTGAAAAGGCTCGGAGACTATTTACAAAGTCTCGAAGATACAAAATTAATAAAAAAAAGCTAATGGTTGAAAAGTCTCGAAGAGCATATGAAAAGTCATGGAAAACGTTAGAAAAGTCTCGGAGAGCATATGAAAAGTTACGGAAAATGTTTGAAAAGTCTTGGAGAGCATATGAAAAGTCACATAAAATGTTATAAAAGTCTCGAAGATGCAAAATATAAAGGACCGGAAATCGTTTTAAAAGTCACGGAAAACGTTTTAAAAGTCTCGAAGATTCAAGATTTAAAAAAGCTCGGATTTGTGTTACAAACTCATGGAAAACGTTTTAAAAGTCTCGGAAAAGGCTCGAAAAACGTTTTAAAAGTCAATATGGTAGGCCGTCGCTGATGAGTTCGCGGTCAGATTTTGGTCGCCTTTTGGACTGTTGCGCCGTCGAGTTTTTTTCTCTCAAAGGTTTTCTCTCAACTTTTCAAAAAGCACAAACTGACAAAAAATGTATTTTTGTCTGGTCACCTAAATATGTGCATTTTAAACTTAAATTAGTAATCTGGTGACTGTCTTACAAAAAGCGCCCCAAATGGTGCTATTAAATTTTTGAACCCTTATTCAGTGTTGTATGTTATCAAAATCAAAACAATAAAATGTGGAGAATGTTAATTGTAAGTTACTGGATTGGATGAGAATCGAGAAAGTTGTTGGAGAAGGGAAGATTGCTTTAAAAGATCCTATGTCAAAAGTACATCATATTCCTCTTGGCTCAGATTATTGGAAGATTGTGGTGACACGTGCGATTGTGAAGGATACATTGTTGATCCGTCCAACCTCCGAATTTCAAGTTCTTGGTCATGCAATTGGAAGTTTTATTGCATGACCTAAAAACTATGTTATCTTCGACTAGGTTTTAGTATATTTTAGGGTAGTTGAATAAATGGTGTGGTAGTAGATTTTGGAATATGTTATTGGTAGTATACTTTATGACAATTTAATGTTACGTTTTGAATATTCAATTTGATATTATAATAGTTTTTAATTGTAATCGCATAATTCAATTTTATTTGTTATTAATTAGTTTAAATAGTGTTTCATAGGTAATAATTCTTATATTTGTAGCATTTTTTTGGTTTAAACATTTATTTACACGGCATTTTTTGGTTGCCCCTAAACGTCTTTTACACAGCATTTTTTTGCTATCCCAAAACATCTCTTATGCAGCATTTTTTTGTTGCCCCAAATCGTCTCTCTTACGGCATTTTTAGGCTGTCCCAAAATATTTATTTTACTGTATTTTTTGGCTGCTTTAAAACATATCTTATACGGCATTTTTTTTATTTAAGGTTGTTGGGGATCGGAATTAACCCCATCCCAACAATTTATTAAAGAAAAAGAAAGAGAGCAACAAAAAAGAAAAAGCAACAGAAGAAGAAAACAAATCAACAGAACCTAAAAGAATGTCTGTTACAAAAATCATTGAAAATAAAGGAATTGCAAAAGTTCAGAGCGGTCCACCACCATGTAGGAGAGACGATACTGGGGCTTCTAGAAGCTAAATTATCTGCAACTTGGTTACCTTCCCGATAAATATGAGTGACAGCAAAATCCATTTGAGAGATTAAGCTCAAACACCTATCCCAAGCTGGACGCCAACGCTAAGGAACCTTACGAGACCTAGAATGAAGGATATCCACTACAAAAGTCGAATCGCTCTCCAACCATAATCGACGCTAGCCAAAAGTCCAAGCATAATCAATAGCGTGGATGACAGCGGCCAATTCAGCCTCAAAAGTAAAGCAGACACCAAGAGGAGTAGCAAAGCAACCTTTAACGAAACCCCTGCAAGTACGAAAAACCCTGCACAACCAGTAAGACCAGGACTACCAAAAGCAGCCCCATCCGTGTTAACCTTAAGACAACTCAGCGGTGGAGGGCGCCAATTAACCTCTAAAATGTGAGGAGCCTTGGGAGGACGACCAGAGACATGAAGCCGTTGAAGAGTCTGAAGTTCATCCACTGAGTTCTTCATAGTGCCAGACTGAAGGGAGTCTGCCTCGCGAACGGAACGCCAGATCAAGGAAAAAGCATCGGTAAAAACAGGCTTGACACCCTCAAAGGTAGCTTGATTCTCACACCACCCAGAAAACCGTGATGATAGAAGCCCGCCAGAGAGCTTTCAGCTGAGTGCTAAAGACAACCCTCATCGCCTCCTGCCAAAGGTCCAAACAAGTACCATCCAACTTAAGCTTATGACCAAAAGTAGAGGATATAGCATCCCACAACCCATGAACAAAAGAACAATCAAGAAACAGATGTCTTAGGTCTTCCTCTGCAGCACAACAAAAACGACATCGAGATGGGAAAATATAACCTCTGGCGCGCAACGCAATATCCGTAGGAATCTTACCATGAAACAAGCGCCAAACTAGGACAGAGCGAGAAGGAGGAATAAAAGACACCCAAATCTGCTTACCCCAAAAAATAGAACTTCTAACCTCAGAAAGAGAATCATAAGCAGATTTACAAGAAACAATACTATCCAGGGAACAAGTCCAGACTAACGAGTCAGGGTCAATGCTTACCACCACCTTCTCAATCTCAGAAGCAACCTCCAGATGAGAAGCGTGAAAAGAAGCAGGAATATCCCAACCCGTAGCATCAGAATAAATATCACCCACAACAGAATCCAGGGGAGGATGTAACGATGACCTATCCTCAACCAGGTCAATCAGCGGATCTCCCAACCAGTTATCCGTCCAAAAAGAGAGATTTTATATGGCATTTGTTATATGTTGTAATAGATTAATATTCGTTTACGACCTCCTTCGTAATGACATTTTATTAAATGCCGTAAAAAGGTTTTCGCGGCATTTTTTAAAGCTCATTAATATCACTTTTTCTTGTAGTGTATAAAAAAGAGACATTTGTAAAAGTAGTCAAATTAAGAAATGGATTATTGTTTTTAATCAAAAAAAAAAATAAGAGTGGAGATATTGGCACCCCCACTACTGAACTATTTATGCCATACTTTTTAAAATTTTGATTTAATTATATAAAATTATATGGTTTTATTAATTTTTTTGATTTATTTCCAGGCCCTTTTACTTATTTTTCAAACTTAATACACCCTATATCCTTTTCAATAAAAATAAAAAAAAATACACTTCATCTATGATCTTTATATATAGTTTTCTCACATCCAATCGCATGACTTTTTTTTCTTCTTATTTTATGGTAGAACCTTCTTTATTAGATGTGATTTTTTTTTTCTATAGTCGATTGGTTTGTTGGTGGTAAATTGTGAGTGTGATATTAATCGTACGATATTTTTTTTTTTAGTGATTGAGTTAGAGTTTTAATGTAGTTTCATTTTGTCAGAGATTGGGTTTTCTTGGTGCGATTTCGTTGTTTTTATTTTTTTATTTATTTTTATTTTTTTGTAAATAACATTAAACTAACAAATTTACAAAAGAATTGATATAAGTTATAGTATACTTGGAAGATCTGAAAGAAAATAAACTGAGAGAAAAAAATTAGCAAACATGGATTTGGAATTTGAGAAGAAAAATAAAACAAACATGTGAAACAATAAAATCAATAAATGCTAAACATGGTAAACATGATATCGAGATCTGAAAGAAAATGTAAACAAAAATAGTAATAAATCATTAAATACTAAACATGGGAAACATGAGATCGAGATTTGAAAGAAAATATAAACAAAAAAATAAACATTCAGTGATTTAAAATAATCTATATCATTAAAGCTTTTGTCATTAGGGGTTTGAAATAAGGAAAGTAGGGTTTTATTTAATAAAAATTGTATGTCTCTTTAAGTAACTTGATAAAGGAAAAAAAAATACTAAATAATTTAAAAAGTGGGGTATAAATAGTTCAGTAGTGGGTGTGCCAATAGCACCACTCAAAAAAAAATTAAGTTATTGTTTTTGAGATTTTCTCTTTACAATCCAATTTTTCTCTTTCCACACTCATTTTCTAAATACACTTAATTCTAAAATCTTCAATTTTTAAAAATTCTAAATACACTCTATTTGTTCCAAAACTATCCTTTTTATCTTTTGATACTTATTTTTAACACTTCATTATAAAAACCTAAATTTTAAAAAACTTACACTTAAAAGAGCACCATGGCTACTTGAATTTTTTTCTTCATTTAACTATTTTTCAAAAGAAAAAATATATATTAAGAGAAAACAATTAAGATAATAAAAAAAATCTGTAATTTTTTTTCTTATTATTTGTTTATGCAAAAAGTCAGCAAAAATCAACACTTAAAAAAATTGTTTGTTTCTTTTTGTAAATCATTCTCATTACTTCGTTATCAAATAAAACTTTAAAGATATTGAAGTAATGTTGGAGTCTAGAAAAAAAAAATTGTTGAAAAGAAGAGTCTAGCAAAATTGTTTTACAGTGTATTTAGAATATTTTTTTTGTCCCTTTTAGTAATTTCAATTAGGATAAAATTGTCATATAAAAAAATAACTGAAATGGAGTGTGGAAAGATATTTAGTGGATTGTCAATAGCATCACTCTTGTTTTTAAGCATGTGGAAGTGGTAAAGTCTAAAATACCCTTTTTTTTTAAATAAAAAAAAATAAAGTTTGTTTGTAAAAATAATCCTAAATTATTATTATTATTTTTTACAAACCCAAATCTAAATCGGTTTAATGTCATTATCAATAGAAATAAAAATAAAAACCCATCGTTTTCAATTACAGTGAGAGAGGCAGTGGTGATCGGAGAAGAGGTGGGCAACCGGCCATGGCGACCATAAGATGATATATAGATGATATATGTTCTCATCAGTCATAAACAATAAATAAGAGAGAGATGCAACTATGCAAGTCAAAAAACAAAAAACAAAAAACAAAAAACAAATATATATATATATACAGAAATTCTATTTTCAGTTCGAACTGACAAAAGTTATATCAGTTCCTTACATGTGGGCCATTGGATTTAAATACTTTGACTTGACTGTATGCACTTGTCAGTCAAAGTATTTAAATCCAGTGGTCCACATACAAGAAACTGATATAACTTTTGTCAGTTCGAACTGATAATAGAAAGACTATATATATATATATATTTTAGATGCACAGTTACATCTCTCTCTTATTTATTGTTTATGACCTATGAGAACATATATCATCTATATGTAAAATAAATTTAGATAATATTTTTAAGAGTAATGCTACTTTGCCAAAATTTGGTGTCCAAATCTGGTGCCCAAATGACGTGGCAACACTCTCGTCCATTCATTTAAATCAAGCAAATATAATACAATCTAAATGAATGGACGAGAGTGTTGCCACATCATTTTGGCACCAAATTTGGGCAAAGTAGCATTACTCTATTTTTAATATGGTTTCATATGAATTTTTCTATTAAAAAAAACCTAAGATTTGTTCTATTTAAAAGATAATGTTTTGATTTACAATTTTATGTTAAACCTTTATATTAGGAGTTTTTTGTACACGACATGGGAGATTTGACACACAACAAAAATATTTTTATTTGCTTTCAAAATTGTAGATATATATATATATATTTTTTACTTTAAACAAATTTTTATAAAGACTTTTTTTAATATATCATAATCAAGCTGTATGCTGGCAATATATGGTTTCCTTTCACAATAAGTATCTTTGAAAGATTAGTGATGGATATCTTTAAAAATAGACTATTCAACGCAAAATCGGATAATATTTGAAATAAAATGCAAGACTTTATAGATTTGTATTGTAATAAATTAAAGTTTAAAATGTCATTGTCGTGTAATTCTTCCAGTACACCTGTATAATGGATAATATAATATATTATGTTATCTTTATAAATAATATAGTTTCGCAAATCATCATTGACTAAGCTTTCTTTTAAAATACATAATTGTAGTCGATCTATTGAATATTTCGCTTTATAGAATTCTTTTGTTAATTTTGAAAAAGATGTTCAAGATCATGATTTTCTTATTGTTATTTTTTTTTTATCAAATTCCATAATTATCTAAATCTGTTTATATTATACCAAAAGAGTATAGAAGGTGATTGAAGTTGACGCTATCACTTTGTATATAGTTAATTAACAGCAACTGACTTGATATTGTTGACTATAGTAACATTATTGAAGTAGTTATCATATGACATTAATTAATAAATTACAAATAAATTATTACATGGAGTAGAAACAGAATCGAAATTATTACAAGCAGTACTGATACTCATGCACATTAACTATAGGTCTATGACTATAATCATTGAGTCTTGCACTCTGGAAAGATCTTATGTTCGAGTTAGCACCACCGTAGATTCAAAAAAAAGACCCAGCCATGGCCAATTATTCATGTATCAAATTAAGAAATAAAAATCACGAAACCATTAGATGGATGTGAAGTTGAAGTAGCCACAATTTGTGCGGTATTGAACAATCAACGAAGGACTGAACCCAAGTCTCGAACTAGCCAAATCGAACTGCAGAAGATTGTTCTCCAACTGATACCCACCAACAACAATGGAGGTCCTAGGGTTCACTCCACCATCCACAAACCCTAAACACAACACATTGTCACTAACACGCACCATCGAGTTCGCTCCCGTCACACTAAACTTCACGTTCTGGCTCTGCAACACGAGATCAATCCCAGGAACAGCGTATCCGACACGAGTAATTAAAATGTCTCTGGAGTCGAAACAAGCACCGAACGGTGCAACCGAAGATACTCTTTTGACTGTCGGCATTCCGTTAATGAAAGCCGAAACGACGGCGTTGTAGATGGAAGTTTCCAGGACAGTGTAAGGATCGACGGTGCTGATCTTTGTCCCACCAATTCCGTTGCTGTCGATGGAAAGCAGTGTCTTGTTCAACGGAATGGCTTTTCCGTTAATGTTGACGGACTTAACACCGATGAAGTACTCGAAAGACTTGTCGCCGAGCGAGAAAGCACCGGCGGTGCTAACTGGGTTGATGAAGAGTGGTGTGTAGGTTAGAGACTTGGAGAGGTCGAAGCCAGGACGAATAACGTACGGTCCATCGCCGAAAATGATGACTCCATTTTCATCGGAGGTTGTTGAAGAGCTTAAACAGAGAGCGAATTTTCTTTTGAAGCTAAAAGCGGCGGCCAACTGTGTAGGAAAAGCGATTTTGCTTCTTCCAAGACCGGCCATGCCGGTGACGCCATTAGCGAGGCCTCTTACAAGCAAAGTAGCTCCACAAGTGAAGATAAAATTAGGGACCTTAACAACTCTTCCAGGATTAGACCCATCTGTGGATTGCAGAGACACGACGTCTTGGCCAATGTCACCGTGTGTGGAGGTTCTTATGATGGGGTTTTCGACGCCTTGACCGCAGACGTTTAGGCCTGAACAGGAGTCGGCAGTGGCGAGGGAGCACTGTGCAGAGCCGCAACGGGCGGGTTTAAAGGAAGATGAAGTGAAACCCTTTTCGCAATCGACCCAGAGAGTTTCTCCGCCGAGATGGACAGTTAGTTTTACAGGGACGAGAGGGGTTCTTTGGTTGATATGTGTGACATATTGGAGTGTGGAAGCGTCTTTGGACACCGGAAGAAGAAGGGCTTTGGGGCGGAAAGATGATTGAGCTATGGTGGCAGAGGATATGAAGAGGAAAACAGAGCATAAAAGGAGGAAATTGTGCGAGAGAGCCATTTTTTTGATGTGTAAAAGCAAGCTGGTTTTGTGTGTTTTGGTAATGCAAAGAGAGGAGGTATTTATAGGATTTGGAGTGTTTTTCAAAGTTTATGATTGTAGCAAGTTGTATTAGGGATCAGTTGTGATGGCTAAAAAGTTTGTCAAGGATTGCAACTTTGGGACTAGGGGATTTTAGTTGTTTTTGACTTTGACTTATCTATTATTTTGTTGGATTCAAATCACCTGTCCAAAAATGGTATCTTAATTTGTGTCTAATCAGTCAAATTGACAACTATCATTTATATTTGATGATAGTTTTAAAAAAGCGTCTATACATTGGGATAAATTGGGACACCATTTTTGGATAGGTAATTTGAATTTTGAATCCTATTTTGTTTGGGTTCTTTGTATGCTATTATACTATACATTGCTGGGTTGGGTCATGGGTCCATGGTGTCTCAAAAATAGAATACCGTTAAGAGAAGACATGAAGTCCAATTATACGAAATTACTATCACCTATCAATGGGTGTATGAACATATATTAAATTGTCACATTATAAGTTTTTTGTTTTTGTTTGATAATATCCTTAGTATATCTAATATACTAGATATAATTCAATCCAAGTTGAAATACTGAAGTATACGATACGGAATGTACATTTTGTGGACAAGAAATGAAGGAAAACTTGAATACCTACTAGGGAATGGCAATTTCACTCAAACATGCGACACTGAGCCAAATCCGAACCGTGTGGATTAGGTATGACTCTTACTATTCAAATAGCGGGTCGGGTTTATGTATTGGAAAAAATTGAACCCGAGCCCGCATACCCAGCTATTTTAAAAACTCAAGTGATGGAACTTGAAAGTAGAGAAGAAAAGAAGGACGAGTGTCATTGTTCATTAAATGATTCATTTGTTGCCTTTGTGTTACAATGGTAGTTATTTGTTATGTGTAATTTTGGTTTATGGATTGTTGCATCTCTTTTTGGTGTCATTCTTATTACCCGTTGAAGTTACTCTACGGGGAAGAACATGATGTGTATTTTCCAGTTAAGAAAATTACAATAAAAATTTAGGGGGGGTATTTCAGACCCTGAAATACAGGAGAAGAAATAAAAGAGGAGAACAAATGAGATAATAGGAGAAGACAAATTGTCATATATTTTCTTCATATCTTTTCTTGTTAAATCATTGGCTATTTATAAGCCATTAAGCCAAGTTACAAGGCAACCCACAAATGTGAGTGGTGTAAAAGCAAAGGCAATAACAAAGGCCACTAAAACCTTACAACTTATTCCAGTAACTAGGGGTGGGTATGGATTGGTTCGGTTCGGTTTTGGCCAAAACTGTACCGTATTGAATCGATATATATTCGGTTTTTAATTAAAAATGTGAATCGGTGTGAACCGTTTTGAATCTAAAAACCGAATTGAACCGAACACCTTTATCTAAGTTCGGTTTGGTTCGGTTCAATGCGGTTTTGGGCCTATTGGACTTTAAAGGTTTTTTTTATATGTTTTTTAATTTTTTGAGCCTTTAAGTTGCTTTTTTTTTGGCATTTAGACTTAAATCATTTTTAGAAAACATAATATGTAAAAAATAATTTAAACAAAATACAACCCAATTTTCAATCCAAGTCAAAACAATTCAATCATATTCAATCTACATACTCAATCAAAATATTAAATCTTCATAACTTCTATAAAATAGAAGTAAAAAAATGTAGTACATAATGTAGTTCAAAATAAAACATCATCAACAAACAGTCCATAATAAATTGAACCTTATAAAATAATTGATTAAGATAATTCGGTTTATTCGGTTCGGTTTTGTATATTGAAAACCGAAACCAAACCGAATTCAATTCGATTTTCAAATTTTAAAGCGGTTTGAACTAAATAGAAGCTATGAACCGAACCAAACATCCATTTTTGGTTCAGTTCGGTTCGATTCGGTTCAATTCGGTTTTGGTTTTTGTGCCCACCCCTATCCGTAACCAAGAGCAACAGTGCCACTCACTACCAATAAGGCCACTAAGGCCACTAATACATAAATTAAAGGGTTAAAATTGAAACTAACCATATAATTAGTGGAGTTTTTATTTTTACCAAGCATTAGTCTTTTCATTATTTTTATCAAACTTTCCACTGTTCAATTAATCATATCAGTTTTCTTCAATTAAACACACCACATGTTTTCTTAAATTAAACACACCACCAGTTTTCATCAACTAAGCACACCACCATTCTTCATCAATTAAACACACCACTAGTTTAATTCCCAGTGTGTTTAATCTGGTGTAGAGGTAAATTTATCTCTTCAGTGGAAAAATTGGTAAAAACAATGAAAACACTAATTTCGGGTAAAAATAGAAACCCCCTTATTTTTTTGGTTAAAAAGTGCTATTTCCTCTAAATTAAAGGAAACAATGGGAATTGGTTTGTAATAATGTAAAGGATAATGGGTAGTGGGTCAATAATGCACATATCATTCTCTCCTTCTCAAATTATCCTTGTCCGCCGCAAGGATAAAATCGGGATATATTCTAGAAGGATATTTTGGGAATTGGTTTTGCAAAAGCTGGTATGTACGACGTTTAGTCGGTCTCATCGCATCGCAATAGTAATACAATAGGACAAGGCTTTTGAGATGAAAAGAGACTAACTGAACCTTTTGTCGGTCTCATCGCATCACAATAGTAATACAATAGGGCAAGGCTTTCGAGATGAAACGAGACTAACTGAACCTTTTGTTGCAGCACAATTTTCTCGAAGTTGAGAAATTGCTCTGCCTTGTAGATTCATCCAGTGGGATTGTCTCCACCAAATTTGGGAAAGGATAGCTTGAGTTGGGTGTGGTTTCAGTCAAAATTGGGGTTGAGAATGGTGGTTCCGGTTGGAGAGATATGGGTGGTGGTGGGAGTGATAGGTTGGCTGTGAGCAATTTCGCCTTGAGCAAAAAGATTGATGTCTCTCTCAATAAGGTTCGGGTTATTGGTATTGGTGACTCACAGGGCTTGTAGCTCAATCAGGATTGCCTATAGAGTTGTGTGTGTTTGATCAAAAACAATATTGGTTTTGTAGCGAGTGTCTATGATTGGAACCGCGCTCTGATACCAATGATGTGTATTTTCCAATTAAGGAAATTACAATAAGAATTTAGGAGGCCATTTCAGACCTGAAATATAGAAGAAGAAATAAAAGAGGAGAACATAGGAGATAATAGGGGGAGACAAATTGTTTTATATTTTCTTCATATCCATTCTTGTTAAATCATTGGCTATTTATAAGCCAAGTTACAAGGCAACCCACTAACGTGAGTGGTGCAAAAACCAAGGCAATAACAAAGGCCACTAAAACATTACCACTTATTCCAGTAACCATGAGCAATAGTGCCACTCACTACTCACTTATACTCACTGCCATTAAGGCCACAAATACATAAATTAAAGGAAATAATGGGAAGTGGTTTGTAATAATGTAAAGGATAATGGGTAGTGGGTCAATAATGCACATATCAGAACATGACGGCGAGTTTGCAATAATTCAATTCACATTGATTTCTCATTATTTGTTTTGTGGAAAAACAAAATTGAGCAATGATTTATATCATGTTATGTTAGGATATGGATATGGTCAGGCTTTTTCTTTGGAATTTATTTTGTTTGTAGTCTCACTGCTGTTGCATTTGTGATACTAGTAGCATTAGACAATTTTAATTTTTTAATAAGACTAATCTTCTAAAAGTAACAAATTTATTTCTATAAAGTATAAACACACACCCTACATCCTATCTATCAACACAAATTTAAAATAAATTAAGCAGGTCAGCTGGTCGAAACCCGAATTATTCGGGTCTACGATTAGGTTTGGGTCTCAAAGCGTTTCGCAGGATCGAATCCAGGTTCAGTAAATGTAATAACTTCTTAGAAGGTAAAACATTTTGTTTTCTTCGTAATTTTCTTGTAAATGTTTAGATTTAATTCTAGAAGGGTTTTTTTTTATAAAAAAATTATTGAAAATTCACCATTTAAACCGATAATATTGAATTTGTAGATTTGAGTTTATCCTTTGCTTGTAATTAGTTGGAGGCAAACTAATATTATTTGTAATCATTTCTTTTAATACAATATTCGTATTCAATTATTAATATAAAAAACTAAATACAATTATAAATGAGTCAAATGATATACTTTGAAGCACTTTGGACAATTGTGTATTTATTTATGAAATTGATACTCTAATAATTAAATTGATCCATCTTTTTATATTTTTTTTATATTTTTTATATTTTATAAAATGTCATTAAAAATGAGAGTGATATAATTTTTTTTAAGTATTACATTATAAATCCGGGGTTTTCTGGAGAGAGGGAGGATTCGAACCCTCAACCTCATGGTTTAGGTGTGAAAGGTTTACCACCGAACCAAGTCAACCAACCTCATCTCGTCGATCGAGAGTGATATAATTGTGTGGACTATATATATTTTGCACTCATTAAATGAAAAAAAAAAAAAAGAGTAGGATATTCTCTCTCAACTCAAATGGTGTGCATTCCCCCTCTCACACTTACAATGGAGGGTCAATTCTCAATAATACGCAAGAAATTTTATCGTCGGTGTTTTGTGGGAATTGATATCTAAACTATTCATATAAATTATATCTCCGGATTATGGCATGTCCCAGCGGACAAACAAACGGTACTTAAATGGTAACCATTCATTATTATTATTTTTTTAAATTTTTTTGATGTATTACATTATTACATAAATTCAGGGTTTTTTTGGAAGGAGGATGATTTGAACCCGCAACCTCGTGGTGCAGGTGTGAGGGGTTTACCATCGAACCAACCTCATCTCATCATAATTATTTATTATTATTGATAATTTGACAAGTTTTGACAGTGATTTTTAAAAGTACGTGGGAGTTACTTTTTAAAAGTGATTATATAATAATCTATTTCAACATATAATGAATCTTTTAAAATATCACTATTATCCTTATGAAATCAAGTTAAAATCATTTATATACTTTATTTCATCTTAAAATGAAACATTCTACTTAAATATTTGATTTGTTTTACAAAATATTTTTATTATTCTAATGGAATTTGTTTTTCTAATTTAAATATTATACTTAAATATTGATTTAATATATATAATTAATGAAAAAAATGAAATAAGATTCTAAAATCATGTCTATTTTAGCCATTGTAACTAATCTTAACACTTTTGTAATAAAATTACCAAATATATGTATACTGTTTTTGAGCTATACATTAGTTTTAAAAGTACAATTAACCAATATATCTACTAAGTACAATTAACCAAACATTTACTAATTAACTTCACAGTTGATTATTCCTTCAGCATGGCTAACAGTGATGATAAGAAAAGTAGCAATACCAAAATGACCTTTAATATATCATAAAATCTTTATAAAAAAAAGAAAGAAAATGGAAGAGCCGTTTCATAAGAGAAGGGGATCTAGTTTCCACAAGCATATTGCAACTGCATTAAGAGTTGTAAAGAACCAGCATTGTGATTGATTGTATTATAGATCGATGGGTTTAGCTACAATACAGTTCCATGTATATTTAATGGTCAGTTATGAGAAAGGGTTAGTTACTCTTTATTTTATTTTTATTTTTAATTTCTAAATTCTTGATTTATATGAATTTGGATCCACTGCTAATCTAATCTTTTTCCTAACTGATTGGAACGATTTATACATCTTTTGAGGTCCCCATTTCCTATCGTTTGTTCTCGTTTTTTAGCTTTTTGTGAATATAATATGTTTTGTGAGCCTTATGCAGGTTCATTTTGTTCTAGGGAAGTCATCGTGCGGAAACAGGGTGTTTCCAGGCCAAAACGCATCTTAAAAGGCAAAAATGAGCATTTTCGCGGTATGCCTCGTCAAAGCGTACCGCGTCAGAACAAAACATGTACCGCGGAAGTCAGCATAAGACTCTTCGCGGGTGGCTCCATCGAAGTGAACTGCGAAAGGAACTACAAAAAACAAGGGCAGCTCATCTGCCAAGTTTCGCGGTACGTCTTGTCAAAGCGTACCACGTCAGACCAAATGATGAATCACAAAATAGAGCAAAAGGATTTTCGCAATTCATCTCGTCAGACTAAACTGCGAAACGTACTGCAAAATTGCCCAAAAATGCGATTTTCAACCATTTTCTGAGGGGTATTCATGTATTTTCACCCTTATTTTTGTACTTTAACTCCCCCTACTATAAATATCCTCTATTCTCTCTCTTCTAAAGAGATCCCACCCTCCATCTCTCTCTCTTCTATCTCTCACGCCCTAGCACATCTTCTCCATCTTTTTCATCTTCCTCATCTTCTCCACTAAATAAGGAGAGACCCAAGCTCCCACAGAGGTTCTTCCTCCATGAGAGCCTACCATACATCTCCACAACCACCCCCACCACCCCACCCCTCCCTTTTTAACTTTCTCTATCTATTTTAGACTAGATTGCAAGGAGAGCTAGGAGCTTCTTTGGAGGGTTTGTCTTCAAAGGTTGTCTCATTTCTACTCATTTCTTTGTATTTCTTATGTCTTTGATGTGTAACCC
This sequence comes from Acer yangbiense, assembly GCA_008009225.1. Taxonomy (NCBI): domain Eukaryota; kingdom Viridiplantae; phylum Streptophyta; class Magnoliopsida; order Sapindales; family Sapindaceae; genus Acer; species Acer yangbiense. The sequence goes on along the minus strand of CM017761.1, from coordinate 6,778,462 downwards.
CAATTTGAGGAATATTGTAAACCTACACATGTGCAATATATGAATGTTTGTGTTTAAATTCATTTGAGTTTTGTTTTACTCTTTGTTAATTGCATGATTTAAACTCTATGTTAATTGCATGATTTAAACTCTAATTGTGATATTCATGTGTTTGGAGGTCCGAAATTGATATGTGCCCATGAATGGAATTAGGAGTAGAGTAATTTAGAGTATGAGTAGTGTAATTTAGCATCCCATGATTGTTAGGATGACCAAAATACCATGTTTAGAGTAATTTGAATGTTAGAGAATTTAGCTCCAAAGAGTAGGAAATTCTTACTTCAGGCATTTAGATGCTAAATTAGCCTTAATTCATATTCTTGTGCTTAATGGGTCTTTTTAAGACACAATTATCCATCATTGGCTGGATTGGGTGATGAATTGATTTGGGAGAATTCCCAAATTCTGAAATCAAGATAATGAACCCTTAACCTAAATTGAATGTCCATAATGATAAACAACCAACTATTTACACATTAGTGTTAGGTAAACTTGTTTCCCATGTTTAGCCATCCTAGGGGGATTGATAAAACCAAATCCATATCTAGAGTAAAGACAAACTAATTTCCTCTTGTGCTCGTGTAGTTATAAGGGTATTTTATTACTTAAAGCTTTCACTCGGTTAGCCACCTTATGGATGATATTTAGGTTGTGCGTTATATATCGCGTGGTTCGCATTAACATGCTTAACTTGATATCCTCTATATTTGACCAGTAAGTTAAGAGATCACTAGGCTGGTGTGTAGAGCTCGTGTGTGTGTCCCATAATCCTTAATTAATCCAAACATTTATGCATGGATGTGATCTCTAAGACATCGAGAGAGATTAAAGATTAATTAAGGGGACACGAGCATATAACATATGTGTTGTATGAGTATCTCGTATTCTTAATGCTTTTACTTAGTTGTCATCCGGTATTTGGTTAGCCATTATAAATGAATTATTGGCTGTAGTATAGCCCACGCGGTTGCGCATTACATGCCCAACGAAATAATCATTGTATATGTCTAGAAAGTTGAGAGATCACTAGGCTAGCATACAGGGCTTGTGTATGTGTCCCACGGTACTTAATGAATCCATGCATTATGTGGATGCGATTTCTAAAACCTCGAGAGAGGTTAGAGTTCAATTAAGGGGATACGAGCCTATGATATACTTGCACATTAAGGGACTAAGTGAGTTTAGCGCTTAATTAGAAGGATTGCTACGGTTGAGTCATTTCCTTAGTGTAATCACATTTCATGCCACATCTCTCCATTCCATTCTATCCATGTATATATTATTGTTTATAATTTATTTAGTTATAGTATTATTTACATTCTTTGCATACACAACACACAAGTCCTCTTGGAGTGTTGTTTAATAACACTAGAACCGGTGACGGTCGGTAGATTTCACCTCCATATGGAACGATACCCTCACTTGCCGATGTGCTAGTCTCTATGACTCTCGCGCTAGTGAGGTCGAACTTAATTATTCATCTTTTGACGACACTGCAACGACGTGTCATTGACCTCATATAATCTCATGACAAATAAACATTGCAATGAATGTATGGTTAAGATATGGTTGGTTTCCACAACCACTTTATCGACAACCAATCACATGCTTTAAAAAGATCAGCTCAACAAAAGATCCAAATCCAATTTATACATACCTTGGATATATTGAAATCTAAAAGCTAGAAATTTACATAACAACCATACAATCATGTATAGTAGCTGAACCCTAGATTGATAGCCAATCACCAATTTACCAATTTTTGCTTTTATTTTTCTTGGTGAATCCAATTAAGTTAAGAGAAGAGATTAAGAAAGTAGATTCCAATCAAAAGCAAAGGTCACCGTTGAAGATAAGCAGTCTCGGTATAAAATTTTTAAAAGTTTATCGTTGTATGAACCATATTGGAAACTTATATAATTGCCTATTATTCTTTATATTAATATATAAAAATCTTATGTTTGCTGCCAAATCAGTCTGTACAAGATTGTCTTCCAGTTGATGCCTTCCGATCACTATCGAAGTCTTTGTATTGACCCCACCATCCACAAACCCTAAACACAATTGCACTATCAAGTTTGCACCTAGAACTTGGAGACATCAATATACCAGAAAGAAAAACGTAGGGTCCATCTCCAAGTAAGACAACTTCATTAGCTCTGCTCATAAAGCTCAAGCAGATAGCACGTGTTGTTGTTGCAGCCTAGTTTTTGGGTTATGGAGGGAGAGATGATCGTGAAGTAGAAGAAAATTGTGAGAGGAAGCCATTGTGATTTTGTGCTCATGAGGAGTTGATGTGTTATGACATGTTGTTCACTTTATACTATAAATGTGTCATCTTTATAAACACCTCATTGAATGTGTCACACATTTGTAAGAAGGTGACTAATATTTATTTTGGTTTGGGACATGTGGCAGATGTTATGGCATATAGAACCATGTGTGGCTTCCCACAACCTCATATTGTTGTCTTCTCATCACATTATGCATTATATTTCTCGGTATGTAGGAAACTAAAATATATGTCATATATCTCTAAATTAATTTAGTTTTTTTAAAAAATAAAAATAAATAAATAATACCAACTGAGTGGAGAATCTTCCTAGACCTTTTGAGATTATGCATTGAGATCAAGAACTATACTCACAAACCTAGATATCTGTTTAAAGGTAAAACTGGTAATAATAGTCAAAGCGCCACATAGGCCATTTGATCAGCTAGTCAACGAGAGAAACTAAGGACTTGCTGGGTTTTGATATATATTTTGGATGAAAGGTTAGTGTTTCGGACTGCTCAATCGGGGAGTTCGGGTGGGTTTCGGGCTAACTCATGTGCTTGAAATAAAAGGAGAGAAAAGGAACATTGCTGGAGAGCCGATTGGGCGTTGGCTTTGACTCTCCGACGCCCAAGTCAGTATCGAGTTTGAGAGAGAAATCTTAATGAAATGGAAAGACTTAAATGTGTAAATAGAATGTGTTACCCTCATAGGTGAACTTGGATCACCTATTTATACCGGAGATAGTGTGTTTAAGTATCCATACTCGAGTGTTTTGGCTAACACTGAGATGCTAGTTGGGTTAGCCGAAAGTCTATCTGACACTTGCCTTTTGGGTTAGTCAAATGTCTGGTTGACACGTATTCGTCTTAATGTTGTCGCACCTTTGGTTGACTAACACGTAAGCCCACTTGGTAGGTTAAGTGTGGTCAGACCGAATATTGGCCTTTCGAGGCCTGAACCTTGTTCCTAGTTCATTGTATGACTTGTCTGAAAGTTGTTTCCTGATAGGACTTGTTTGTCAAGTAGACCTAGCATTTGGGTTTCGGTCCATAGGTCTAGCCTTTGGGTTTTGGCTTAGGTTTGCCCTTTCAGTTTCAACTCAGATCTGGCCATTGGGTTTCAGCCCAATACAAGGTCTAGTCCAAACCTTCACTGAAAGCAATAAGAAGGCCTTTTTTAGGCTCTTGCATTTGGACCCTATTTTATTTATATAGTGGTCACGTGGCAGTAAGCCCATATTTTGGGTATAACAATATTTTCTCCCACAATTGAGATATATTTAGTCTTAGAGCATCTTCAATATAAATATGTATTTTTGGGTTTCTAACTAGTGACACATGAACATATATATATTGAATATGAATCCACTTTGGCGATTTTTTTTTAAGAAATGTATATTTTCATCTCCAATGCAATTATCTAAAATCAAAGATGTATCAATTTTTGACCAATTATCATAAAACATTTATCTCACTCTCTCATCTTTTATTTTACAGTTATATAGGGTGTAATATTATTGCATTGTAATGGTTTTTTCAATCTTATTATCTAACTACCCTATGTGGCATTAAATTTTCTTTAAATGTATAATAGAATTGTAGATACTCTTACAATACCAGAGAAAAAACTCTCTATAGTCTATACACGTCTTTTTTATAAATATCAGTAACTCGAACGTGAGATATTATTTAACTAAATGAGTGCCCTTGACAGTTAACACCAAGCCATATTGAGACATGGATCAATACATTCTTTTTAAATTATGTATGATGCAACTTGAACTTCTCACCAACAATTTAGAAAGGAATGTGTTCAACAACATATATAAGCGATGAAAGAAAAAGAAAGCCAGGTCATTTTCCATTAAATTGAGTGAGTTGGCCAATGGCCAGCACCACGTACGAAAATGGAAGTTTCGTGCCAGCTCAACTTAAGTCAACTAAATGCAGGAGTTTCAGGACTGAGGAGTGGTTGAAGTTTGACTTAATTTTCTACTTGTTTTGACCTTCACTGACCGACTACTGATACAAGTTATTTCAAATTACAGTTAACATATTCTACTAGACTACTAGATAACAAAGCTTCTTCTTCTCCTTCCTAGTATTTAAAAACTATAAATATATGGTCGATCTCAAAAATTTTATACTTCTAATGTCAATTTTTTGTTGAAATTGCTGATTTTCTCAGTTTAGACAACTCTTTGTAAGTAATTATTAAAAATCAAGATAACTTAATGATTTTTTAATGGATTTTACAATTGAGATTTAAAATCTGAATAGAAAAAGTAATTGAAATGGTTGTACACTTAAAATAAAACTGTAATAATATTAGGAATTAATGACATGTTTGATTGTGTAATTGTAAGATTTTTTTATTTATTTCCAAAATGTTGTATTAAAAAACGACTGAACATTTAATGATCTATTTTATCCTTTTTCTTTATCACAACCATTAATGTTGCCAATTATAGAAGAAAAATTAAATAAAATATGCTATAATGTCAGTAGATAAGGGGACATAAATATGTTTTGAAGAATCAAAATAGCATATTCTCACTAAGTACTATCATTAGCTAAACTTTTTATAATTAAAATGCATAACAGTACTTTTGATTTTTTTACTACAAAATTGCAGCTTAAAACGTGGTACACGAGTAGGGTCATGATTCATGACAGAGGAGCCATGCATCCCCGACATTCCCTGTTAATTATTAACCAAAAAAAAAAATCATAATTAAACAAACAATTAATTAGCAATTGCTGATTAATTATGGAGATCTGTTTAAGCGTTGGATGTAAAGTTGTAGTTTGAACAACTTGTTTGCCGGAAATAGAGAATAGAGCTGAACCCTACTTTCGATGCCGCTAGATCAATCTGTACAAGATTCTCTTCCAACTGATGCCCTCCGATCACAATCGAAGTCCTAGGGTTGACCCCACCATCCACAAACCCTAAACACAACACGTCACTCTTGACTGGCACCATCGAGTTTTTACCAAAGATTCTCCACACAACACTACTGTTCTGCAACACCAGATCGATCTCGGGCACTGCTGGACCGAAACGTGTGAATCCGATGGATTTGGAGTTGTAGCAAACCGTAAATGGTGAAACTGGACTGACTCTGGTGATGTTCGCTATCGCTTTAATGAAAGCTCTAGTGAAAGCATTGTAGATTGATGTTTCTAAAACCGTGTATGGATTAACGGTGCTGATCTTGGTCCCACCGAATCCTTCTTCGTTGATTGACAACAATGATGTGTTGACTTTGACTGCGATGTCGTTGACTTTGATGGATTTGACTCCAATGAAGTAATCAGTTGATGGGCCACCATGAAAAGATGAACTAGCTGTGCTTACAGGGTTGAGGATCAATGGAGTGTAGATCAGAGACTTGGATACATCTGTACCAGGAAGAAAATTGTAGGGCCCATCTCCGAAGAAGATGACGCCGTTTTCGCTGCTTGAAGAGCTCAAGCAAATAGCGAACTTTCTAGGGAATTTGAAAGCAGCAGAGAATTGAGCAGGAAGTGAGATTTTTGATCTTCCAAGACCAGCCATGCCAGTTACACCATTTGCTAGACCTTCTAGAAGAGAAGTTGACCCACAAGTGAATGGAAGTTTCTTAACCGTAACGACCCGACCCGAACTTTTCCCATCCGTACGTGGACTGGAGGGACACGAATCACACGATGTCGGTTCCTATCCCTCCGTCGGTGCCGGTGTTTGTGACGGTGTTGTCAGGGGAGTGAGCGCACGTGTTGTTGTTGCAGCCTGGTCTGGGTGGAGAAAAGCACTCGGTGATGCAAGCTTTGGACCTGGCTTGGTTGCAGACGGCGGAGCGGCAAGGCACGGGGCGGTAGGTGGAGGAGATGTAGCCTTTGTCGCAGTCGACCCAGAGAAACTGGCCGCCGAGATCGAGGGTTAGTTTTACAGGGACGAGAGGGGTTCTTTGTTTGAATTGTGTGGTGTATTGGAGAGTTGACGAGTCTTTTGAAACTGGAAGCACTAGTGCTTTTGGTCTAAATGATGTTTGGGCTGTGGCGGAAGAGATGATGATCGTGACAAAGAACAAGAGAAGAGAGCGGATCAAGAGAAGAGAATTTTGAGAAGAAGCCATTGTCATTTTTTGTTGCTGTGGAGTAGTGTAACTAACTGGTACAAAAGACCATTCATAGAGTATATAATATATAATATTTTCATATAGTTGGACCATGGAAACATTAAAAATATTTTGGTATTACGTGTATCCAAGTTTTTTTATTATTATTTTTTTACGACGAGATGAGGTTGATCCAGTATTAAACCCTTTATACCTGCACTATGAGGTTGCGGATTCGACTCAACTTTTCCAAAAAATCACCAAATTTAAAGAATAGTGTAATTCTTTAAAAAAATTATTTTTATTATTTTTATTTTTTTTATTTGATTGATTGGTTAGAAAGTTTATGCTGCGAAGAGAAGACGTGAAGAGGATACGTCAAAGATGGGGACTGCACGCGGGTGAGGTGGACTTCTCTTAAGTATTTTTCTTCATTGATGAGTTGTCGAAACTTTTTTTATGTTGACCATATGACCATATCCAACTCATTTGTCTTGTCATTTTATTAGTTAATTACAAGTGGTGTTATATATACATGACTTGTATACTTGCATCTATCATCTATATGTAAAATCATTTTAGATAATATTTTTAATATATATGTATTCATATGAAAACTTAAGATTTGATCTATTAATTAAATATATTAATGTTTTGATTTACAATTTTCAGTTAAGCCTTTATACAGTATTAGGAGTTTTTTGTTCAGTACATGGGAGATTTGACACACAACACGAAGATTTTTATTTGATTTATAAATCGTATAATTTTTTTAATCAAATTTTCTTTAATAATTAATTTTCTTTAATAAATCATAATCAACATGTATGCTGGTTGCTGGCAATGGCTTACTTTCACAATAAGTATCTTTGAAGGACAGGTGATTGATATCTTTAATAATGTGGAATTCAACATCGAATTGGATAATATCTGAAATAAAATGAGAGACTTTCTATATTTGTATTGTAATATATCAAAGTCTTACATGTCCTTGTCGAGGAATTCTTTTTTTTTTTTTTTTGGAAGGATATTAACAAGATTACAAACAAGAATGGCACTCAGCCGAAACTAAAGAACCAACACAAGGAAGGAAATCCTCCAGCCAAAACATGTCCTCAACACAGGAGAGACCGTTTTTAGCTAATACATGGGCCACTTGATTGGCCTTTTGAGGAACAAAATTAATCGAGATACAAGAGTTCAACTGCAAAAGGACATGAATGTCCAATAAAACAATCCCAATCTCAGAATAGAGAGGTAAAGCACTATTAATCCAACCCACAACAACTTCAGCGTCTGAGTCAATCCTACACAGAGATAAACCAGAGTCAATAGCAAACTGCAGACCCCTTTGAATGGCAACAGTTTCTGCAACCTGAGGAGAGTAAGAAGCTGAAATTTTTTGGGAGCTAGAAGCCATAACCAAACCTTTGTAATTTCGGATCACAATCCCAATACCCACCAAATAGCTAACCACATTAATAGTAGCATCACAGTTGATCTTGTACAAACCTGGATCTGGAGGGATCCAAATGGGGTTCCTAAAAATGTCTGGATTAGGCAGCCTCTCATCTGTATAATAAATAATATTACATTATCTACTTATCTATATAAATAATTTAATTGGACCAAATGTACATAATCATTTACATTTAATTATTTTTAAAAAAAAAAACGTGTACTCATTATCTAATTTGGTTGATTAAACACAAACTGAGACACTATTTTGTAACAAGGGATTTGAATCATCTTTCAAAATACATAAATATAGTCAATTTATTGATTTTGCTTTAAAGAATTCTTTTGTTAATTTTGAAAAAGAAGTTCAATATCTTTATTTATTATTATTTTTTTTTTTGTAGTATCTAAATCTGTTTATACTATACCAAAAGAGTATAGATCAGGTTTTTTTTTTTTTTTTTTTTTTTTTTTTTTAAGTATCAAAGGTGATTGAAGTTGTCAAGTTGACAATATCGGTTTTTATATATTTAAATTTTTAATTAACAGCAACATATTTGATAGTTGATATCGTTGAATCTATAGTAACATTATTGAAGTTTTTTTTCTTTTTCGAAGAGAATTATTGAAGTAGTTATCAGATCAAATTAATACATTAAAATACCAACAAATTATATTATATGGAGTAGAAATAGAATCGAAATTATTACATGTAGTATTAAAACTCATGTACATTAACTATAGTTATAGACTTAGTCACCACTGCCAATGTGACTAGACACTGAATGACAAATCCAAGGTTCGAGTTGTTCGCACTGCAAACTCAAACAATTATTCATGTAACAACTTAGAAGTTATTGCTAATTAAGAAATAAAAATCATGAAACCATAATTAGTTGGATGTGAAATTGAAGTAGCCACAGTTTGTGCGGTATTCAACAATCAGTGAAGGACTGAACCCAAGTCTCGAACTAGCCAAATCGAACTGCAGAAGATTGTTCTCCAACTGGTACCCACCAACAACAATGGAGGTCCTAGGGTTCACTCCTCCGTCAACGAACCCTAAACACAACACATCGTCACTCACACGCACCATCGAGTTCGCTCCCGTGACGCTAAACTTCACGTTCTGGCTCTGCAACACAAGATCGATCCAAGGAACAGCGTATCCGATTCGAGTAGTGAAAATGTCACTGGAGTTGAAACAAGCACCGAACGGTGCAACCGAAGATACTCTTTTGACTGTCGGCATTCCGTTAACGAAAGCTGAAACGACGGCGTTGTAGATGGAAGTTTCCAGGACAGTGTAAGGATCAACGGTGCTGATCTTTGTCCCACCAATTCCGTTGCTGTCGATGGAAAGCAGTGTCTTGTTCAACGGAATGGCTTTTCCGTTAACGTTGACGGACTTAACACCAATGAAGTACTCGAAGGACTTGTCGCCGAGCGAGAAAGCACCGGCGGTGCTAACTGGGTTGATGAAAAGTGGTGTGTAGGTTAGAGACTTGGAGACGTCGATGTCAGGACGAATAACATACGGTCCATCGCCGAAAATGATGACTCCATTTTCATCGGGGCTTGTTGAAGAGCTTAAACAGAGAGCGAATTTTCTTTTGAAGCTAAAAGCTGCGGCCAACTGTGTAGGCAAAGCGATTTTGCTTCTTCCAAGACCGGCCATGCCGGTGACTCCATTAGCGAGGCCTCTTACAAGCAATGTCGCTCCACAAGTGAAGATAAAATTAGGAACCTTAACAACTCTTCCAGGATTAGACCCATCTGTGGATTGCAGAGACACGACGTCTTGGCCTATGTCGCCGTGTGTGGAGGTTCTTATGATGGGGTTTCCGACGCTTTGACCACAGACGTTTAGACCAGAACAGGCATCGGCGGTGGCGAGAGAGCACTGTGCAGAGCCGCAACGGGCAGGTTTAAAGGAAGATGAAACGAAACCCTTTTCGCAATCGACCCAGAGAGTTTCTCCACCGAGATGGACGGTTAGTTTTACAGGGACGAGAGGGGTCCTCTGATTGATATGTGTGACGTATTGGAGTGTGGCGGCGTCTTTGGACACCGGAAGAAGAAGGGCTTTTGGGCGGAAAGATGTTTGAGCTATGGTGGCAGAGGATATGAAGATGAAAACAGAGCATAAGAGGAGGAAATTATGCGAGAGAGCCATTTTTTTTGTTGTTGTTGCTGTGTATATAAAAGCAAGCAGCAAGCTTGTTTTGTGTTTTTAGTAGTGCAAAGAGAGGAGGTATTTATAGGATTTGGAGTGTTAGATTTTTGTAGTGTTTTTCAAAGTTTATGATTGTAGCAAGTTGTGTTAGGGATCAGTTGTGATTGCTAAAAAGTTAGTCAAGGATTGCAACTTTGGTACTTGGGGATTTTAGCTGTTTTTGACTTTGACTTATCTATTATTTTTGGGTTATCTGTATGCAGATAGTTATACATCGCTGGATTGGGCCACGCCCGGTTAGCAACGGGTTCGATTCTGGTCGGATTTACCCGAACGTGGGAGATATTTTTCAACCCGAAACTGACAGCAAACCTAAGCCCCCGTCCTGTAGGCTGTTTTCAGCTGTTTTTGTTTTTATTTTCTAAAAATGATTTCGAATTCGTGTCCTGTAAACCGTTTTTCATTTTATTTTCAGAAATCAAAAACAAAAACAAAAACAAAAACAAGTCAAGTGTTAAAAGTGGAAATTTTGAAAAACAAAAAAAAGTTGTTTTCTGTATTTCAAATACAATTTCAAAAAAATTAACAAAAAAATAATTTTTTTTTTCATTTTTCTCATCCACAGATCCCATCTTCTTCTTCCTCAACTCCACTTCTTTCTTCCTCCTTCATCTCCGACTGCTCGCCGCCGCCGACCGATCTGGTCTTCTCCGTCGCTCGCTGCTCGCCGCCGTCTTCTTCTTCTTCTTCCTCCTCTTCCTCCTCCTCCTCCGCCGTCGATCGCTCTGTCTCCTTCTTCTTCTTCTTCTTCTTCCTTTTCTTCTTCTTCCTCTTCCTCCTCCGCCGATCGCTCCGTCTCCTTCTTCTTCTTCCTCTTCTTCTTCTTCTTCTTCTTCCTCTTCCTCCTTCGCTCGCGATCGGCGACCGATCTCTTCTTCTTCCTCTTCCTCCTTCGCCTCTCGCCGATCGCCGATTGCCGCCGATCCCTCTTGCCGTCGCCGATCTGGTCTTCCTCCTCCTCCTCCTCCTCCTCCTCCTCCTCCTCCTCTTCTTCCTCTTCCACTGATAAGGGTTTTGTGTTAATTTATTAATTATATTTAAAAAATGGTTAATTATTTTAATTAATTTGTTTATATTAATTTCAATTTTCAAAAGTTTTCGATTTATCCTACCGGACGCGTTTTTTCCGTTTTTATTTTCAAAATACGGATTCCAGTAAATGCTACCAGACGCGTATTCGGAATTCAAAAATGAAACCAAAAACACTGTTTTCATTTTCATTTTTCTTTTCGAAAAACAAAAACAAAAAACGGCTTGCAGGACGGGCCCTAAATCATTTCGCTGGTTTGGGTTTATACACATAGGTTTTAAAGAAATCTGAACTTGCTGGATGGTTTGATAGAATATGAGACAAAAGAAAGGAAAGGAAATGGGTAGATTTTTTATCTTTCATTTGAATTGTTAAATGAGAAGGAAAAAAAAATGAGAAGGAGGGAAACGCCGAAACGGGTAGAGAATAGTTTCTTCTTATTTTATCCGATTTGATTTATCTCATAAATTGGTCAGAAACGGAAGGAAAAAAATTAAAAGTTAATGAATTTTTTCAATACTCCAAAATTAACCTCGTTTTCATAACTATCCAAACAACCATTATTAAAGACACTATCATTTTTCCTTTCCTTTCATTTCCTCCCTAACATATCATTTCTTTTCATTTCTTTTCTATCAATCAAAACATAGTGTAAATTATTCAGGTTTGGATTTCAACCCATAAATCTACGAATCCAAAATAAACATGGTTTTGAGTTTAGAATTTTTGTTTTTTTAAATTATCAGAGTAGAAGTTTATTTTTCCCAATTCAGTCTAATATATGAGATTTAATTTAATTCAATTCAATTTTATTTTATTTATTAAAATATTGGAGTATACGAAATGGACTATGCATTCCGTGAATAAGGAAAACTAGAATACCTGCATATTTGAATGTAAATGTAATAACTTCGTAGAACGGTAGAAGGCAAAACATTTTGTTTGCCTTTTCTTTTTCTTGTAAATGTTTTGATTTGATTTTAGATGGATGTTTTTTTTATAAATAAAAAAAAATTAACAATTTAAACCGATAATATTGAGTTTGTAGATTTGAATTTATCCTTTGCATGTAAATTTTTGCTTTGCTTGTAATTAGTTGGAGGCAAACTAATATATCATATCATATTATATAATATAAAAATAGATATTTCTCACGGAGAAACGAGACGTGGCATCTATTTAATGTTATTAATAAGTTTTTTCTTTTTAATTTAATTAATATTCTTATCAAATCATATTCTATAATATAAAAATAGCTACTTTTCATGTGGAAGCGACACATGACATCTATTTAATGTTATTAATAAATTGTTTTTTTTCTTCATTTATTTAATATTCATATCATATCATATTATCTTGTTATATAATATAAGAATAGCCACTTCTCATGTGGAAGCGACATGTGGCATCTATTTACTATTATTAATATATATTTTTTCATTTATTTAATATTCATATCAAATCATATTATCATATTATATTATATAATATAAAGATAGGTACTTCTCATGTGGAAGCGACACATGACATCTATCTAATGTTATTAATAAGGTTTTTTTTTTTTTTTTTTTTTTTCATTTATCATAATATGTAATATAAAAATAGCTACTTCTCATGTGGAGTTGGTTATTTATTTATTTATTTATTTAATATTTATATCATATCTTATTATCATATTATATAATATAAAAATAGCTACTTCTCATGTGAAAGTGACACGTGACATCTATTTAATGCTATTAATAAGTTTTTTTTTTTCATATATTTAATATTCATATCATATATCATATATAATCATATAAATTTGCTTCTTCCAATCAGAAGTTGTCACGTGCTATTCATTAATGCTCTTATAATTATCAAAATATTATATAATATATCATATATAATAATAAGATATGATATTATATAATCACGTACAATCATTTATAAAATATATTTTTAATAACTTTTCATGAAATAAGATTATATAATAATAAGATATTATATTATGAAATACATAATATATTTAATCATATATATTAGACCTGGCAAATTTTTACACAACCCATTAACATGATCCAAACTCATTCGAAAATAGCGGTTGGTGGGTCAAGTTTATCGGATCGGGTTGTTAATGGATCAACCCATTAAGACACGAAATATAATGAGTCGGTTTTGGGTTCACCCTTAAAAAAACGGTTAATTTGATAACTCATTAATATAAAGATTATTTTTTTTTAATGTGTTTATGAAAGTTATTAAAAAAAATCTTTGTATAGTCACATTATGGAATTTATATAAAAAAAAAAAAAATCTCTATAATTATGGTAAGAATATATTTTACTAATTAATTTTTTAAAAATTTCTAATTTTTTTCTTTTTTTGAAAGAGGAAAATTTTCTAAATTAAAAACTCTAAAACTCTAAAACTATAAATCAATTATTTCACAATATTATAACCCTAACCCTAACCATAAAACTCTAAAAGTAGCTAGTGAACTTTACATGAGTTTGATCATGCTTGAGTACTATTTATTTTCAATTTTTTAATAAATCTCAAATATAATATTTTGTAACGGGCCGGGTCAGGTTACCCATTTATTTAACAAATGGTTTCGGGTTTGTATATTTCAACCCATTAAGCTAACGGGTCGGGTTTGGGTGGAGCAATTTTAACACGACCCAAACATGAAACGATACGAATTCGCAATAACACGACTCATTGCCAAGTCTAATATATATTATGAATTATAATTTAAATCATATTATTGAATATGATTAATTTTAATTTAATTGTTGATATTTAGTTTCAAGTTTTTATTTGACTTTTGTTTTTTGTAATTTAATAATATTATTTCAAAAGAAATTTATATGCTTTTGCTTCAAGATAAAGATTAATTTTAATGTAAAATTTTCATTTTATTAAGATGAAAATGCACATATTTAATAAAATTAAATTCAATATAAGCTTTTCATTTTTTAAAATGAAATGAATAAGATTTATTTAATGTAATGTATATGTTTTGATTAATTACAGTGTAATGTTTCCATTTTTTAAGATGAAATGAATAAGATTAATTTCATTGTAATTTATGTCTTTTGATTTCACCATAACCTTTTGGCATTCCTTGCATTCATTCTAGTCCATTTCATATTTCTCTCCATCTCTCTCGGTTATTCATTTCCTGTTTATAAGTGAAAATCATATCAAACCCCCGTGTTCTTCATTTTATTTTTTTCAATATGTTTGCCATCATATTTATATGTTTCTACTTATATCGACTCACACATAACATTTTTCTTCATATATCATTTTATACTTTTTCTTTTTCATTTAACATCTTTTTAAAATATATATATATTCAATTTTACGTGGTTTAAAGTGAAGTATCTATTAGATTTGTTTTTCATATCTTATATGTTGAAAATGAAGTATCTATTAGGGCCTGTTCTGCAGACTATTTTCAGCCTGTTTTCGTTTTTGTTTTCCAAAAATGATTTCGAATTCGCGTTCGGTAACCGTTTTTTATTTTATTTTCAAAATACAAAAACAAAATAAAAAACAATACCAAGTGTTAAAAGTGGAAAATTTGAAAAACAAAAAAAAAAAAACTTGTTTTTCTTGAATTTGTTTTTGTTTTCTAAATGAAGTGGGTTTCATATCATTAATATATATTTTATTTTAATATATAAAAAAATTCACTGACTTCTTCTTCTTCTTCTTCTTCCTTTTCCCGCCGAGATCTGCTCTGCATCTCGCCGCTGAGTTCTCTTCTTCTTCCTCTTCTTCTTCTTCCCGTCGAGATCTGCTCTGCATCTCGCCGCTGAGATCTCTTCTTCTTCTTCTTCTTCTTCTTCTTCTTCTTCCTCTTCCTGCCGCCGCTGATCTGCGTCGCTTCTCGCTGCCGATCGTCACCGATCTGGTCTTCTTCTTCTTCCTCTTCCTCTTCAACTGTTAAAATTTGTTAAACCCTAAATTAAATTACAAAATGTTTTTTTATTAATTATTTAATCATTTATTTATAATTGTTATAATATTAAACAAAATTTTAAAATTGATATTTCAATTTTTGAAAGTTTTCGATTATCCTACCAGACGCGTTTTTTCCGTTTTTATTTTTAAAATACGGATTCCAGTAAATGCTACCAGACGCGTATTCGGAATTCAAAATTGAAACCAAAAACACTGTTTTCATTTTCATTTTTCTTTTCGAAAAACAAAAACAGAAAACGGCTTGCAGGATGGACCCTTATATTTTTGTCCTTTTATCATTTCTCTCATAATGATATGATTTATATTGCAGAACTTAAGACAAGATTTTATCTCAAATTTTTTTCTATTTGCAGGAATTTTGACTTTTGAAAAAGAAAGAAAAAAAAAAAGTTAAAGCTCAAACATAGATGGATTATAATTAAATCTAGGAATTGTTTTTTGTTCTCAACACAACAATACAAAGAACAAAATATAAATTGATCTTAAATGTTACTTTTAATTTGTTTGATTATCAATTCTATAATTTCATTGCACCTTAATATTTTTTATCTACGATTACTGTTAATTTATATAAAATCTTATAGCTTACTTTCTTTCCTTTCAATTTTAATGTTGGTAATTTAGTTTATGCCCGACCAAGTGTTGATTGCATTATGTTAGGATACCTTTGGTCAAATTTAATTTGTTGATAACAATTTCCCTAATTAAGGAAAAACTCCATTTTTTTTTAAAGGGGAAAAAGTATTTAAAAATACTATTTTTTTTATAGTCTTTTTCAATTCTTTTTGGTATTTATTTTTTTATATAATTGTTATAACAAAAAATAGCTTTTTCTCATGAGGAAGTGATACATGTCATCTATTTAATGTTATTATTATTATTATTAATTTTGTTTATGTATTTCATATTATAAGAATCATGTAAAAATAGCATCTTCTCATAAGGAAGCGACAAGTGTCATCTATTTAACGTTATTATTATGTTTTTTTTTAATTTTCTTTATCTATTTAATATTATTAATAAATCATATCATATTATTATTTATATCATATTATATTATTGTATCATATATAATCATATAAAAATAGCTTTACGTGTTATTCATTAATGTTCTTATAATTATCACATATATTATACAATATATCATAAATAATAATAAGATATGATATTATATAATCATATATAATCATTTATGATATATCTATTAACAATTTTTCATGAAATAAGATTATACGATAATAAGATATTTGTTGTGAAAGGATTGAATAATAAATAAAGAAACATAATGAGATGAGAGAAGAGAGAAACACACGAGATAGAGAGAGAGAGCTTATAACTTTTGTATTGATATCAGCTGAACCAACCAAATGTTTACTAGAGAAAGCCATATATATATAGGCAAACAAATATAGGGGTCTTCATTGTAATTTCTCTATGTATTGATTGTTGTTTCAATTTCAACCACACAACATTGCCGTCTCACTTAATTTGCCACTATCCCACATATTCGAGACATGTGTCCCACTTTCATATTTGGTTAACTTAGTGGCCAAGTTTTAGACAAGTTGGGGAAAGCCATTTTTTCACAATAATATTATATTATGAAATATATAATATATATTATGAATATCATTTAATATGATTAATTTCACTTTAATTTTTGAGATTTAGTTTCAAGTTTGTATTTGACTTTTGCTTTTCCCAATTTAATAAGATTATTTTAAATGAAATTTACGTGCTTTAGCTGGAAAAAAATAATAATTTTAATGTAACATTTTCATTGTATTAAGATGAAAATGCTCATATTTAATAAAATTAATTTCAATATAACCTTTCTATTTTTTAAGATGAAATGAATAAGATTAATTTTAATGTAATTAATGTGTTTTGATTATTTTCAATGTAACATTTCCATTTGTTAAGATGAAATGAATAAGATTAATTTTAATGTAATTTATATGTTTTGATTCCACCATAATTTTGGCATTCATTCTAGTACATTTTATATTTCTCCACATCTCTCTCGGTTATTCATTTTCCACTTATAAGTGAAAATCAAATCAAACCCATGTGTTCTTTAAATTTTTTATTTTTTTTTCCAATATGCTTGTCTTCATATGTGTATGTTTTTGCATGTATCCACTAACACATATATGTATATCATTTTATACCTTTTCTTCTTATTATTATTATTTTTTAAATATATTCAATTTTACGGGGTTTAAAGTGAAGTGTGTGTATATATATAATATTTTTAATAAAGCTCATGAATCGCAAAGAAGAAGGTAAACTAATATTTGTAATCATTTATTAATATAAAAAACTAAATACAATTATAAATGACATACTTTAAAGCACTTTAGACACCGATGCGTATCTATTCAAATCGTTGGATCCCGCGTCCTTCGACATTCTTGGTATGCTCTCCTCTCCTCCAGTGTTGGGTCCGGATGCTACGGTTGATAGGCTGAAAAATCCTAGTGGATCCTGGAATGAGAATCTAATTTCCCAGTCTTTTTTCGTGGAAGATGCAGCCATGATTCTCAGTATCCGTGCCCCTCCTCTCTGTTAGGATTATGCTCAATAGCAAGAATGTAATGTTGTAATTAACAATCTTTTTCATATTAATAAAGTGATTTCTGGTTTAACAAATCTTATATCATTTATAGTTTAATATTATAATTGTCAAAGTAAATAATCATAAGGTCTAAAGACTATGAGAAAAGAAGAATTGCTCGTACATCTGGATATGTATGAGGTAGATACAATTCTTTAGTTAGTCTTGAATAATGTTCACAACTTAAGTTAAAGGTTGGGCACATTTATCTTGTTAAAGTTGTAGAATTCTTTTGCTAGCATTTGAGTGGGATAAAATGAGATATGATGAGTCTAAAATCATCGGAGTGTCTTCGAGTAAAAGAATCTAGTGCACTGGGTGCATTGAACAGGATCACAATGAAAAGCTTTATCTAGAACCGTTAATAGATAATAGTCTTTTCATTATCAGGACAATCGGAGAGTCTATCTTAATCCTGAGATAAATGATGGACTTATGGTTGCAAGTGATATCATTTGAGTTATCAATGAGTACGATTATATAGCATAGTCCATCCTCGATAGTTTGGTGATATTCATTTGTTAATCGATAGAGGACTTCATTTATAGATATGGACATCGTGGCTCCATTTATTAAATGTGAGTAGAATATCATCATATGGATGTTTTGAGGTTTTGGATATTAAATCTTAACGTTAAGTTTTCGATAGAGTCTATTGAAACATGGCTTATGGACAAGTCAAAATATCAAAGTTCAAAATGTGGTCATATAAGTAAATATGGTAACTTGGAGAGCTATAGGCAGTCTATGAGCTCTTGGCGATTACTGATATTCTTCACAAGGATACAGCATCTCCAATAAGATTGTCTAGGGTTCGAATGAGAAATATTTACTTATTCTATCTTTATTTAAGAGTTCAATTTTAGCTCTTTAGTGGAATGAGTTAAAATTAATAGATCGGACCTAAGTGAATCATTTGTTGATTGCGATTAGGTTATGTCTATTGAAGCTTAAATTTAGATAGTCCGCCAAGATCCCCAATCCACACGGACTTGCATGGATCACTTGATATATTCTACCGGACCAATTTATGGGTCCATCTAGAATTGTATTTAATATATTAAGAATATAATTTGCACATTATTTATTTAATGGGCTGATCAATTATATTAATATATTAATGAAAGGCATGTGGGCTTGTTTCTTTTAATAAGAATGGGTCTGGTTCACATGTGGGCTTTTTAATTAAGGTCTAATGGATTAAATAAAATAAGAAAATAATATTAGGCCCATGTATATGGTGTGGGCGACAAGACTAGAATAATAGTCTAAAATATTATTTTATTTTATTGATTGATTAAATGAAAATTAATTAATTTATTAGTTAATCATTTAATTGAGAATCAAAATCTTTTTATGACTAGGAAATATGTTTCTTAGTAGTATACTATTGTGGTAGTATATTTAAAATAAAAGACTTTATTTGGTAAGTAGATAAATAAGGAATTTATTTATCTAGTCAAATTAGGAAGTTTTTGATATAGTCACAAATACACTAAAGAGTTGGATTAGAGTTTAAAATTCTAAGGAAATCTACCTAGGATTAGGATTTAAGTCAAAAGACACAAATCCTAATTGGTAAAGGATTTCGGCCTCAATATATAGATATATATAAAATATATAGATATATATAAAATATATATGGCAATTAACTGGAATATATATAGATATATATGCTTTATAGAAATAAATATATTATATAAGTGGAATTCGGTGATATATATATGATATATATAAAGTGCAGAATTTGAATATAGTATAGATATATATAAGTTCGGTGCACTTAAGGCTATATAAATATATTTATAAAGGGCAGAATTCGGTGCACTTAGATATATGTTTTTAATAGGCAAGAATTGGTTGCACAATATAAATATGAGGCAAGTGGAATTTGGCTAACCCTAATGTCTTGGACTTGAGAGTTTTTTCTTTTGCTAGATAAAAATAGAATCCAACTCTTAGACTAGTGTGATTTTCGGCCAAGAGGAATAGAGAGAAAAGTTTGTTCTTATTTCGATAGTGCACTATTTACTTTTACATCAAAAGGTTTTGTGCACAATTTCGAATAAGGTTCACGCGAGTTTCGATCTAAAGATTGTGAATTCAAAAGTGACCGGAACATTCTTTGTTGTCTCTTAGAACTTGTTGTGACTAACGAAAAAGAAAAGGTTTTGTTAATCCATCCTCAGGTACACAATTCAAAGAGAAGGGAGACCACGCTTCTAGGTGATTCACGTTCATGATTGGATTGGAAGATCTTACGGATTACAATCGACGCAATGTCAATCGGATCACACGACAAATGTATGATATCTTTAGTATTATATGTTAATTAATTAGAGGGTTAAGGTTCAAATTATGAAAAAAAATTAAACTATACTAAACTCGATTTTAGTCTCGCTTCCGCTACGTGCACCACGATTTTTCCCTACACTCTCAGCTACCGGACTCGATTTTTTGGCACTATGATAAGTTCAGTCAGTACTCTGTTAAAAGCGTATACCATCTTGCAATTTCCTTGGCTGATTCTCCTAGCACTCCAGGTCTGAGCCAGTCGGACTCTTGGTGGAAATATCTTTGGAGGTTGAAGATTCCTACAAAAGTGAAGTTACTAGTATGGCGTGCATACCATAATTGGGTTCCAGCTTTTGTTAATTTGGCTAATAGGAGAATGGATGTGAACTCTTCTTGCTCTATTTGTTACCGTCAGCCAGAAACTTCCATGCATGCGTTGTGGGGTTGCCCTGCTTTGAAACGCATTAGAGCTATGTGCCTCTTCATGCAGGGGTTTGTAGAAATTTGGTTTCGTAGAAATTGCATTATCCATAAATCGCCCTCATTTCTTAATGAGGATGTTGTCACTTGGGCTGTCTTTTTCTTTGCTGGTTTTCGGGCTGCTTCTAATATTGGTGGTAAGGTTTCTAGTTTGAGCAGGGTGGAGGGTATTTCTTGGTGCCCTCTGGACGTGAATTGCATTAAAGGGAACACGAATGCTGCTTTGGATTCGGTTAATGGCAAGGTTGGTTTGGGGGTGATTTTTAGGAACTATCTGGGCGAAGTCCTTGTCTCTAGTTCCCAGTATGTTGTGGCTCACCTTTCCCCTATTGTTGTGAAGGCGATGGCTATTTACAGAGGTCTGGTTCTTGCGCGGGATACTGGTCTTCTTCCTTGCTCGGTGGAGTCGGATGCCCAAGTGGTGGTTAATATTATTAATGCTAGAAGTAACCCCCTCTCTGATTTTGGGACAATTATTTTTGATATTCTTCTTTTCATGGATTGCCATCCTGGTTGTATGGTTGTTTTTTCCTCTAAAAAGTCCAATTTGACGGCTCATTGCCTTGCTAAAATCGGTCTTTCGAGTGGGAGGGATTCTTTTTGGATAGAGGAGGTTCCACCTTGTGTGGCTCCAGTTGTTCTGGGTGATTGCCTAGCTTCTTTGTAATCTGTTTCTTTGAATTGAATGTTATTTGTCAATAAATAAATAAATAAATTGATCCATCTGTTTTATTTATTAATTTCTTTATTTATTTTATAAAAAAAGCAAATTGCAACCAACCTCCCTGAGATTTGCTCCAGTTAGTCAACATCCGTTAATTTCAAGCATTGACCATTAGTTTAAGGTAGAAGAGAGGAGGACGACGAGTTTTGTAAGATTCAAAGAAAATCACGGTCGATTTTGAAAAGGCTAGGGTTTGTGCTCTCCTCCATACTTGTGAAAAAGCTAGGTTTTGAAATCCCCAATTTGAAAATCACATTTCAAAACAAAACAATGAGAAGGATAATTTTGTCTTTTAATAAAATTATAAGGTTATTCTAGGTATTTCATAAAATGTGAATTTGCTTGGGAAATAAGTAGCTTAGAAAAGCAACCCCCTTCTAGCTTTTGAAAATCAACTTATATGACAAGCAACTTGAGAAAAATAATCATCTTTTAGGTGATTTACCGAATACCTTTTGAATTATAGATTATGAAATAAGTTATTATTTCTTAAGTTTAAGCAATCTCAAACATAGTCTTAGGGGTTGTTTGTTTTTTTGTCTAAAGATTGAACAGTTCTGAATTTTACTGAAAACTGAACGGTGACTGAAACCTGAATCTGAATAACATATTTGTTTTTTATTTTTATCACGTCCGAATAGAATGTCAACTTGCTTATTTTATAAATATAAAATGGTTTAAAAACAAATAATTTGACATTTATACCCTTATTATTATTACTTATTATGTATTTTCATTTTATATGATACAAACAACTAAATCAAAATAATTTAACAAATCTTAAACCATTTTTATGTAATAATTACAATATTTATTCATGACTAAGATATGATAAATATATATATTTTTAAAAACAAATAGGATAAATAATGATTTAGAAATGATTTTGATTTTAAAAAAAAAATTGAATTGAAGGATGTTTTTTTTAGATGTCTATTATAACTTATAAGTAATAGGTTAAAAGAAATAAATTTGTATAATATAAAATTATGATAAAATTGGAAATATGTTATCTTTGGTAGGATAATCTTTGAAAAAAAAAATATATTAAATGCAATTCAATGATTTGGAATTAAATTAAAAGTCAGGATTTCTTACTTTTTATTTTAAATTGTTTTTTAATAATTTATATTCAGACCCATTAAGTTTTAAGTGCAAAAAACAAACTACCCCTTAAAGCATCTCCAACAGCCTCCTATGAAGACATCACTTAGCTTAATTAAGGGAGTATGTGCATTTTTGCAGCTCCAACAGGTCCCTAAATAGCTCATTTAATTGTGTTCTGGTGGAGTTCACTCATTTAATTAAGGAGTGTTTTCAGACCCCCTTAAAGTGGACTCCACCTATTTAAGATTATTTTATTTTCTTGAAAAACTCCATATATTTAAAACCCATAATTGACAAACAATATATAATATTTAAACACAATATCTAACATTTAAATAATAATAAAAAATTATTAAATGGATCATTTAATGGAATATTGTTGGAGCACATACTCCCTTAATGGTCCCTTACGATAACATACACCCTTAAACAAGAGATTTTTCAAGAGAGACCATTGGAGATGCTTTTAGTCTCACTACCGGTAGTTCTTAACCATACGTGAGAAGTTTTTCCCCAATACAGTATTTATGGTAGTTGATATTTAGACCTCTCGCATAAATTATGTCTCCCAATTTCCCATTATGACATGTCCTAGCGGACAAAACAAACCATTCATTATTATTGATATTTAATATAACATAAAATCTTTTAAAAAAAAGGGGGAAGAGCCGTTTCATAAGAAAACACACACCATGCATCCTATCCATCAACACAAATTTACAATAAATTAAGCGGGTTGGCGGGTCAAAACAGGACCCGAATAGGTTTTTAAGTTTACAGGGTGGTTTTAAATTTCCTCAAAAATAACAGTCCAGACCTAGACCTAGGCCCGTGAAATTATTCGGGTCTACCGTCGAATTTGGTTCTCAAAACTTTTCGTGGGTTTGGAATTTGGATTTGGTTCAATAAATTATTATTATTATTATTTATTTTTTTTCAAAAACATCCATTCATGAAGGTCCTCCATCAATAAAGATGAAAGTTTCAAGGAAGAAGATGACTAAAAAAATTGATATTATCATATATCAATTTTCGACCACATATCAATTTTTGATGGTATATGAGAAGAGTAATGCTATACATCACAACCACTATCACAACACATGTGGCAGTTGAGGTGTCAATTGGTGAGAGGATACATATTAATAATGATTTCTCTCACTTACTCATGTATTTACTCACTAATTGACACCTCAGCTGCTACATATGTTGTGATTGAAAAGTTATGATATTTATTATTACTCATGTGAGAAATATTCTTATCGATGTTTATGGAAATTGATATCTGAGTAGCTCGTATAAAGTATATGAATATCTCACAATTATGGCATGTCCCAATGTCCCATCGGACAAAACAAACGGTACTTAAATTGCAACCGTTCATTATTAATGATATTTAATATATGATAAAATCTTTTAAAAACGGGAAGAGCCGTTTCATAAGAAAAGAAGGATCTAGTTTCCCGAAGCATATTGCGACTCATGAAGGGTTGTAAAGGACCAGCCTTGTGAATAGTGATTGATTGCATTATAGATTTATAGGCAATCACTAATTTTTGCTTTTATTTTTCTTGGTGAATCCAAGTTGATAGAAGTGAGGAAGGAAGCATATTCCAAATTCCAATCAAAAGCAAAGTTCACTGTTGATGATAATCAATCGATATAAAAATCCTAAAAGTTTGTAGTTGTACGAACCATAAACAGGAAACTCATATAATTGCCTATTACCATATGTTAAATCCAATAATTAATTTCAAGGGGGAATTGCACAAACACCCCCCCTGATGTTTCATAAAATTGCATGAATATAGCAGTTTTGATCATATACACACAAACTTCTCTCAATATTTGAAAATTGTTATACAAACATCTCCTACCGTTAGATGGATCCGTTAGTCAATGGTCAAACATGTAAAAAGTCTAAAATACCCTATATTTTTATTTTAAATAAACTAACAATTTTAAATAAGATAAAAAAATATTTAAAAATCTTTTAGAAAATACGAATGTATCTTAAATCTTGAAACCTAGAAAAAAAAAATTCATCTTCAAAAAAAAAAAAAAAAAAATTAGTTTGTGTAATTCCTCCTTGATCTTAAATAAATTTATTTTTTTTGTAAATCTAAAATTTAAAATTTATTTATTATTAAATTGTTTAAAAAATTATTTTTTTTATTTGTAAAGATGATTTTTTTTTCAGGTTTCAGATTTAAGATATATTCATGTTTTCTAAAATATTTTTTAAATATTTTTTTATCTTATTTTTTAATTATTTAGTTTATTTAAAATTAAAATAAAGGGTATTTTTAGACTTTTTTACAGTTTTGACCATTGGCTAACGGATCCATCTAATGGTAGGGGATGTTTGTGTAACGATATTCAAATGTTAAGGGAAGTTTGTGTGTATATGGCCAAAACAGCCATATCCGTACAATTTTATCAAACCTTGAGGGATGTTTATGCAATCCCCCTAATTTCAATGTGGCCTCTCATTATTATTGATAAAAAAAAATTTAAAAAAAAATAGCAACTACCAGAAGCTTTTTCCAATGGGGGATTGACAAAAATACCCTCCAATAATGTTTATGTGTTAGTTGATGACAATCAAGCAAGGTGGTGTTGACCCTATTGAATGGACTGTTCATGTAGACCACCGTGGTCCTCCAAGGATGTAACTAGAGGGAGATAGCTACAAGACCTCCTCACCTTTACCACATGTAGAACAACAATTGACACTAGAAGTCTAGAAGTGTCGCATGGTAATGATATTAACAACACAGTAAAGTGTTAGAAAGGGATCTATATATACCACTCAAATCAGATTTTTCATTCCTTAAAACCAGTATCTAAATATTCTAAATACCGTAGGTTGTTCATCAAGTACAGTAGAGTGTTCGTCACCATCCAGTTTGATTCAAATAATGTAGGGTGTTCGTCAACAACCTATTAATCAATAATCACCTTAACCTTATGCCCACTGTCGCTGTCTTTTCCAAGGACACGTACCCTTTGAAAGGATGTATCCCAATTATCATCCTCTTATCATTTTTGATATTCAACAATAATTAACTATAAAATCTTTTAAAAATAGAGGGAAGAGCTATTTTTAAAAGAGAAGAGGAACCTTGATTTGCTCAAGATATCAGCAATCATATAGTGACATATATGGAGCCTTGTGTGGGATGGAGGAGATTCAATGTATCGGGACACACACACCCATAGTTTTTACGGGATTGGATTTCTCCGATCCTGTGTGCCACAACTGTTTGGACAACTTTTGTCTCAGTTTTTTTATTTATTTATTTTTTATTTAATTTTTACTTTTTTAATATTAATATATTTTATTCTACCATTTAAAAAACATTTTTTAATATCAAATTAAAAAATTAATTTTATTTTATTTCAAATTAATTTTATTTGTTTTTAAAAAATAATTTAAATAATTTTTTAAACCAAATTGATTTCAAACGATTTTATTTATTTAAAAATTAATTTTATATAATTTTATACCAACCTTTTCCAACAAAATAATTATTTTCACTATTTTTTATTATTTTTTTATTCAATCCCATATTGTATCAAACAAACAAGAGACATTATTATTTTAGTCCAATTCGTAATGCACTAAACATATAACTGTACGTTAACATGAACGTAGCTAAGGTGGTAGATGGACGAGCTTAAAGTTTGGATAAATGACTCTCAAATCAACGACTCGTATCCTACCAATAACAAAAGCTTTCAAAAAACTACCTAATCCCGAATTAATAAATATTATTAAATAAAAAATAAAAAAAAACATATAACAGTACTAATTTAATCTAATCCTATCCAATTCAATAAAAACAAATATAGTCCGATTATATCGCACCCCTAAATCTCCAATGGCCAAGAAGCCTAGTAAATATTAATTGTACTACTATTGTAGTACAGGCACCGATTGCACCGTGCAATTTGCACGCACCCCTAAATCCCTAATGGCCAAGAAGCATAGTAATTGTAGTACAGGGATGATACAGCCAATCACTAATTTGTTTTGTCTATCTTTCTACGTTACTCGAAATTGATAATAGTTGCAGACTGGCTACTTGCAAGGATGTGGATCCGATGAAAAGCTACAACGACAATTTAACCCAAACAAAATTAAATTGATTTTATTTTGTAACCACTGAAAGTGAAAGCTATTATTATCATAAGAATGGCAGATAAAACCGATAATTCAAACATTAATATCAAAAATTCCAAACAAACAAAATACCATGTTTGAGTTTGACAAAACTGATAATACATTCGGTGTATAATTTTTTCCATGACAAAAACAAAAATTAATTTACATGGATTCCTTAACTACAACGTTTGAACACCCTGTTTCACCCAAAGAGGTGAATCCCAACATCGATGTACCAAAATCAAACTCAAGTAAGTTGTCCTCCAATTGGAAACCACCTATCACAATCGGGTCAACCGGATCCGATCCGCCGTCCATGAAACCCAAACACACCACTTCTTCGTTCACTCTCACAACAGAATTCCGACCGGTTATTCTCCATTTCACCATCTCACTTTGCAACACCAGATCTATCACCGGAACCGCAGAGACCAACTCGTCTGCGCTTTGGTCTGACCCGAAACAGACTCCGAATGGAGCTACGGGTGTGACTCGGACCATGTTTCTGGATTCGGCTGCTTTCGTGAAGGCTTTCACGAAGGTTGCGTAGATTGAGCTCTCCATGGTGGTGTAGGGATCCACCGTGCTTAGTTTTGCCTTCAACGGTGCGTTGACCGATACTGGGTTGCTGTTGATTTTGATTGACTTGATGTTGATCATGTAGTCGCTGTTTTTGTTGTCGACGAGAGGTGTGTAGATCAGAGATTTAGAGATTTCTGGTCCAAAGATGGAGACTTGGTGGGTGTTGTGAGTTGAAACGAAGCCGCTTGTCGGCGACAAGCAGACGAAAAACTTCCTGTGGTGGCCGACGGAGGCGGCGAGTTGAGACGGCAGAGACAACCGTGTCCTTCCAAGACCCAACATCCCTTTGGCTCCGCTAGCGAGGCCTTGAAGAAGAAACGACGGCGCACAAGCCAAGAGAAACCGATCGACGTCAACAGATCCGACGGCGACGGTGTCTTCCACCAGATCCCCTCTCGCCAACACTCCAGTGACACCGTTTTCCGGGAAAACATCACAAGTCTTGCTGCCGCGGTCGTGGACAGCTTTAGAACACTGGATCGACTGACTAGGAAGACGGATCAGACGACCCCCAGATGACGAAACGTGACCAGACCCACAATCAAGCCAGATCAACGGACCACCGAGATCAACAACAAACTTGATTGGACTTCCGTGTTGAATCTGGGTCACATACTGTGAAGTCGATGAATCTTTTATCACAGGAAGCACGATCGCGTTTGACTGCAAGTGAAAACCCTGAACTTGGAAAACACAAACAGAGAAATTCAAGAGAAGAAGAACAAACTGAGAAGAAGAAGAAGAAGCCATGGAAGGAGTAGAGAAAAACACAGAGAGACGGAGAGAGAATTTTTGAGAGCAAAGAAGAAGAAGAAGAAGACTGAAAAAGTTGGTCACAACAGATGCGGTGGGTCGTCGCAGCAGTTTTGTGGACGAGGCGTGGATAAGAATTTCGAATTATTTATTGTAATGCTGACTAGCTTTTTTTTGTTTTTTTTTGTGTACGTGTCCACTAGGACCACCGTTCACCTAATGTTTATCCACTTGCACTGCACGTGATTTTTGTTGTAATCTTTTAATTTTCGGTATTAATATGGATTTTGAAGATACTGTATCTTCGAGTATCTCATATGTAAGTGTATTTATGGAAATAAATTAAGTTATTTGAGATTTGAGATGCAGAGTACCGTTCACGTTTTTCTTGGAATTCCAACCAGTCTGAATTGTTTGACGTTTTGGTCAATTGGTTGGTTGGTTGGTTCTATGGAATATTTTTATGTACGTTTGTAATATTCCGTGTTCCACAAAATAGGTTTCTGGAAGGGTTAAATATTAAAAACCTTCCCTTACCTCTGAACTATTATTAGATATATTGTTATAAATGTTTTTATTTTAGAAACCTCCCTAAAAACTAACACCGTTAGCATTTCGTTTGTGTTGATTGAGTTTGACTATTAAAAAGTTAAAAATGTCCTTATTTAATCTTCAATTGTATGAATTGACCATTATAACCTCGTACATTTACCAAATAAAAATTAATAAAATAATACAAAATAATGAAAATGAGTATTTGTTTTGATTTTTAAAAAAAGAAAAATAAATACATAAATAAATACATATTTTGATTTATTTTCAATGTTTTTTGTTCATTTGTAATACTGTTATTTTTATGGATAAAATTATCCACAAAATAACTTCTCCTTTGTAAGTTAACATTATCGCATTTTGTATTATTTGATTACTTTTTATTTGGTAAATGTGTGAGTGTATAATGGTCAATTCATACAATTGAAGCTTAAATAGATATATTTTAGACTTTTTAACGGTCAAACTCATTCAATACAAACAGAATGGTAACGGTGTTAATCTATAAGGGAGATTTCTAAAATAAAAGCATTTATAACTATATATCTGATAATAATTCAAAGGTGAAGGAGGTTTTAAATATTAACCCTTTTTGGATGATTTGTATCCTCGTCATAAATGATAAACTTTAAATTTATTATAATATATATATTTTTAAAGATTTACATACCGTGAAACATATGGGCTTATTGGTTTAGACTACGTTGAGCTTTGTTAGAGCATTTTCTTGGCTTGACTTCATCGATGTGTTTGAAAATAGTGGAATCTAGACTCTGGCCCAGATTGAGATTGCTTTTGAAAAGGAAATCTTCCATGAGTCCGGACCAGTTTGGTATTGCTTTTTATAAGTTAAAATCAGCTTATTTTATAATTTTGACATAAAATATTGTTTGGTAAAACTTCCAAAAGTGATTAATTCATAATCTGGCAAGTTTTAACAGTGATTTTGAGAAGTAGGTGGGGGGTTACTTTTTGAAAGTGATTATGGAATAATTTATTTCAGCATTTAATGAATATTTTAAAATATCATTATTATCCTTATGAAATCAAATTAAAATAATTTATATATCTTATTTCATCTTAAAATTAAAGATTCTAATTAAATATTGATTTGATTTATAAAACCTTTTAAAAATATTTTTATTATTCTTATGGTTTTTTTTTTTTCTTTCTAATTTAAATATTCTACTTAAATATTGATTTAATATATATAATTAATGAAAAAAAAATAAGATTCTAAAATCATGTCTATTTTAATCATTGTAACTAATTTCAGCACTTTTGAAATAAAATTACCAAACATTCGTATAGCTATATAGTAGTTTTAAAAGTATAATTAACCAAACATCTATTGATTAACTTCACAGCTGATTATTCCTTCAGCACAGCTAACAGTGATTATTATAAAAGTTACAACAATACTAAACTGGCCCTCCGTCTCACAACTGATGGTGGTGAGACGAACCCGATGAAAATGTGCCCCACTAAGAGAGTTATAATAACCAAATTATACTTTTTATTTTCCCAATTATTTGTTGACACTTGGCAAACTAAAAAATACAAAATTTAATTAAAACCCTAATGTATAATCACTTTTCTTTTGGATCCATCATTCTCGCCACAACCATCTCTTCCCAAATCATTAGATTTTTTTTTTTTTTTTCCAGTTATTAATAATACACTTTCTTCTTAAATTTTTATCTTATTCTACTTTCAGTTTTTTTTTTTTTCCCTCTTGCTCTCAGATATCACCTTCATCTGATCATGGAAATAGAGAAAAAAGAAATATAATTATATATATATATATTTTTTTAAATATACACGAGTCTGAGTTGTTGGTTGAAAATGAATAAGTAGTAAATTGTTTTTGTTTGTGAACCGAAGATTTGGCGTTTGGTGTCCTCCGGATTTAAAAGATATAAATATTTATTTTCTTCTTTTTTGAAATTAAAAGATATAAATCTTTCGTCTAAAGAAAAAAAAACATATAAATCAAATATTATATTATCTGGAAAGAAGGAGAAGAATAAAAAGAAAGATAAGTTACAAAAAAAAAAGGGAGAAAAATAAAAATAATCAGATCTGATGAGGAAGGGTAATTTTATTTTTAAAAAAATAATAAATTTTTTTTAAAAACAGAGCAAGAAATTGGGAATAATATTGTTTCAGTTTTGTGCACTGTTTAATTGGTCGTCCCACAGATCACAGATCTATGTTAGAGTAAAAGTTTGGTTTTAATTACTTTGCCATGTGTCAACAAATAATTGGGAAAAGAAAAAGTAAAATTTTGTTTTTTATAGCTCTCTTATGGCGGCACACTTAGCTTTCATTATGTCCGTCTCATCACCATCTGCTATGAGACAACCCATGGAAGATTTTCTCGCTTTTGAAAACTATTTTTGTTTTTGTTTTTGTTTTTTTTTTTATATTGAAATATAACAACAGGATTACAATAATTGGAATACAGATCCAGGACATGATTACATGATGATAATAATAACAACAACAACAACAACAACAACTGAGATCTATCGAGAATCGACTTCCAAATACAGCCCAGACTGAAGCTCCTACGGACGAGGAGAGAGAACCCACACGAAGGAGGGACAACCACCCACACAAAGTGGGACAACACCCATGTTTTTAAATGGGCCAAGGAAAAGTTGCATAATTCTATACACACACTAGGTCTTGAACCTTGGTGGTGGGGGGTTCCCAAAGGAAGGCCCACCACTATGGCAAGGGACCATGTGTAAAAACTATTTTTGTTATTTTCATAATTTTTACATTGAAAGATACTCAAATAAGAAAGAATAAGAAATATCTCTTTCAAAAAAAATAAAAAAAAATCATATGGGTATATAAATATTTTTTATTTTATTTAATTATTATTAAAGTCGAAAAATGTTTTTGAGGAATAAAATTTGAAAATAGAGTGTTGAAGTTGAAGCCTCAAGAGGCTCTCAACGATATTATATATCACCTAGTTTGTCAATAAAATCAGAAACTCAGAAAGATGGCACAGTATTAGATTTAGCTTGACTTTCCTTCTTTTGTTTAATATTTGTTCTCATACTGTCAAAGTTTGCATGCAGAACCAAAAATTGCTTGCTATATTGGATGAATTGTAAGATAACAAAAGAAAAAAACAAAAAAAAAACCTCAACAAGAACAACAATATTTATGAGTTACAGACTAGAAGTTTAATTAATATTTTTGTTATCCAGCCACAACAGAACAATCTAATATACTCATTTTTGACTAGTTATCCTTACATTGGGAATGTGTTAGTACTTAGTAGTATTGTTATTTTATTTTATTTTAAATAATTGTTAAGGTAAGCACTAAGCTCTTGATAATCATTGGTTAATTATTGTACATGTAAAATGTGTTGTATTCATAAATAAGACCCAAATGAAATTCATATTGATTCAATGATATGTTCTTCGCAACTATACTGTTAAAATACTGTATTCGAGTCACAATTTAAAATCATCGTAAACAATTTGTAAAATACAAACAATATAAATTGAATATGAATTCAAGAATATTATAAAGAAGTAATTACTAGGAACCTACCTAAGGTTTGTTAATTGACATTCAAAAACAATTTTATCAATAATTGACACTCACCTCCCCTCCCATTAAAGTTTGACAAAGTTTGACTGTTAACTTTAAAATATCAAAGGGTAATATCGTCTTTTAACAATTAAAGTTAAAAAAAATTAATTTAAAAAATTTAAAACAAAAAAACTGTTTTTTTTTCCTTAAAATGAATCTTCATCATCATCTCAAAAAAGCTGTGGTAGTTAGTTCAACATATTTAAAAAATTTTGAATAAAAAATTAAAATAGAAATTAAAATTTAATTCATCTTTCAAATCTCCATGGACAGTAGAAATATATTCATTAAAAAGAAATTACAAAAAATAGATAGATCGATCTCAATTAAAAAAAAAAAAAAAACAAGAACATCATGGAGATCATCAATCTTTACAAAACCCAGATTCATCATTCTTCGGTTCTTCACAAACACAGATCATCAATCTTCAGTTCTTCACAAACTCATCTTCATCAATTCTCCACTCTAACACAGAACATATATAATCAATCAAAACAATATGTTAACTTCACAAACCCAAATTCTTCAGATTCTTTCAATCCCAAACACAAATCGAATTCCAAAACGCAAACCAGAAATCAAAATATTTCCAAACATAAAAAAGTTAGCAATTCTGGTTTCCAAGATCTGCTCCATTGGAGCTTCCGAGCTCCATCAGATGGAGTTCTCACTTTTAATTTTTTTTTTTTTTTTTTAGATCTGGAGAGTATCTCACAAAGTCCCACAGCATTATTTTTCAGATGGAGTTCTCCGATGAGATGGTGATCGTTGTTGCTGCTTCCACTGCCGCCGCCACCGATGGTTCTGGTTTTGGCGAAAGAAACGGTCTTCTGGCGGTGGGTTGTGTTTTAATGGTGGCCGTGAAAGTCGTTGACGGAG
Source organism: Acer yangbiense (assembly GCA_008009225.1). NCBI lineage: Eukaryota > Viridiplantae > Streptophyta > Magnoliopsida > Sapindales > Sapindaceae > Acer > Acer yangbiense. The sequence continues at coordinate 6,745,566 of CM017761.1, read as the reverse complement.
GAGCAAGAGATGTGGTAAGCGAAGACCTTTCTGTCTTGGGTTGAGAGGGCGACTACAAGGGTGAGGATGGCGGCGGGAAGGAAGGACTGGTGGTCGGATATTTTGGCGGTGATGGATGCACCATGCCTTTCCTGACCATAGCTTTTTTGAGATGATGATGAAGATTCATTTTAAGGAAAAAAAAAACCAGTTTTTTTGTTTTAAATTTTTTTAAATAATTTATTTTTTTAACTTTAATTGTTAAAAGACGATATTACCCTTTAATATTTTAAAGTTAACGGTCAAACTTTATCAAACTTTAATGGGAGGAGAAATGAGTGTCAATTAACAAACCTCAGGTAGGTTCCTAGTAATTACTTCTATTATAAATCATATTATTCATTATTTATTGGATTCTTTTTAGATTAGAAGACAAAACATAGGCTAGCCAAAAAAAAAAAGGTTAATAAGAAAGAAAGAAAGTGAGTAGTGATTAGAGTAGTAAAAAAACGACAAAAGGTGATGGGCATTAAACGTAGAAGCAGAAGCAAGCGCTTTTGTGGGTCCCAAGCTCTATGTCATGTTCAATCACTGACGTTACTTCTCTGTATATTTGGGGTCCCATCGGCATGATCCATCATCAACATCTAGGGTGCGTTTGGTACACGGGACGGGACAGAACAATGTGAGACAGTTTATTCTTGTTTCACATTTGGTGCGTCCTTAACATGAAACAGGATGGGAACAGGATGGGACAAGGTAGAACAAAATCACAAAAAGTTATCCCACCCAAGATCCTAGAACAACTTGTCTCATAACATAGGACAAATGTTAAAAAGACCAATTTATCCTTTAAATTTTTAAACAATTACAATCATGTCTAATAAATTATATATAATGTAATATTATATATATTATATACTAATATATATATCCTATATATAATAATATTCAATATATCATATATGTACATATATATTATATAATATATATACTATAATTATATTATTATTATTTGATATTATTATATATTAATATATAATATTATAATATATGTTGTTATATATATAAGAGGGGTACTCTAGTAATTTGAACCTCTTATCCAGTCTTGTCATAGCCATACCAAACGCATAATAGTACAGTCCACAGTTCTATCCCAGACCTTCCAAATACAATACAGAACAACATGTTCTGTCCTGTCATGTCCTGTCCTGTCCTATCCTATGTCCGTGCCAAACACACCCTTATTATTCTACTAAACTGGTTTTGTGTTCAAAATCATTGTAAATAAGTAAAGATTATTGGTCACTCTAGTTTTTACATTCAACTAATTTTCTCTCACTAAAATTTGAGTTATCAATGAGCAGAGCTCATCTCATATTCTCATCCATCAAGAAATATCACAACTTATAACAATTTAGCCTACAATAGTAATTAGATTTATCGCAAGGCCTATCACTCCTTGTGTTCCATTATTAGCCAAGCCAAACATGATTAATTGGTTCTCATCATACGAACAAGTGTTGTTCAGGGGGATTATATGAGGAGAGACCACATGTGTTGTTGGTGGTGGTGCAATAGGTACCTGGACTGATCAACGGTCCGTTGCGTATGGATGAGCCACAGCGTATAGGGCGATACATGGATGAATAATTGTTGTAGACATTGTTATCGTAGTTGATCCACATGAACCCACCTCCTAGATCAACCACTACATCCACGGAAACCAGAGGTGTTCCCATCTGGAGTATGGTGTAATATTAGAGAGTAATGTCGTCTTTTTTAATAGGGAGTAAGAGCATTTCCAAGAGTCTCCTTTAAGGGTGAATGTTGTTGTAAGGAACCATATTTAATAGGGACTTTGGAGACTCCCATATTTGAGGGTGAATGTTGTTGTAAGGAACCATATTATTTTATAGAGTAATGCTACACATCCCACCATTTCTATCTCAACACATATGGCAGCTTATGTATCACTTGATGAATGGATACACATTAATTGTAATTTATCTCATTTACCTATGTATCCACACAACAATTAATGTGTATCCACTCATCAAATGACAACTCAGCTGTCATATATGGTGGGATTGTATGTGGGATGTTTAGCATTACTCTATTTTATATAGAGCCCATTTATTCTTTATTATTATTTTTTATACTCATTAACTATATTTCTTCTTTATATGTGGAGCTCACTTAATTAAGGGAGGCTGAAGCCACCCATTAATTAAGGGAGGGAGATCCACTAAATTCTAATTAAGGGAGTCATTAAGGGATCTTTTAGAGTAGTAAAAATTGCAGCTCCTCCCTTAATCAAGTTAAGGGGCTTGATTAAGGGATTTGTTGGAGATACTCTAAGGATATTCTTTGGAGATCTCCTTATTTAAGGGTGAATATTACTGTAGGTGGCTATTACGGAGGTTTGTGTTCTAATAATACTCCTTTGAATGGATCATTTATAATTTATTATTATTATTTTAAAGAGCTATTGGGATTTTTTTTTTTCAAAAACAGAAAAAAAAAAGTTGTTAGCATTTAATAAAAAATTAGGTGGAGCCTACTTAAGTGGCTAAAGCCACCCTTAATTAAAGGAGTCAGCTTCACCTGAGTTTAATTAAAGGGTTCCTTAAGGGGGATCCCCTGGAGCTACAAAAACGTAGCCCCTCCCTTAATTAAGCTAAAGGGTTTGATTTCTCATACCTCTTGGAGATTCTCTAAGAAGGCTTGAGGTTTGACTTTTGCTGCCGTAATACTATAGTCGATCGGTCAACAATTAGTTGAATCCTCAAGCTGGGCACTAGCAACTTGTAAAACAATGGAAAAAACAGAGCGGTGGTCGTACTACAAAAAAGGGCGTACCCTTTGGGGGACTCTCCGACACTCAAGTCAGATATTTGTTCGTTAAGCAACAATATTTAAATGGGTTAGAGAATTCCAAATCGTTTCATTCGATGTATCGAATCAAGTTGTTGGTTGATATTATTAGGTCAACTTTGGGAATCGACGGTTGTTAGATCGGCTTTGGGAATCAATGGTTGATAGATCAATTTATGGGACTCGATGAAGTTGCAATTAATGCAAAGAGAGAATTGTAGAGCTCAGCTTAGAGTGTTTTCGCTTGTGAGAGATAAGAAAATCGGGACCCCTTTCTCTGAGAAGGGGTTTGGTATTTATAGTGAAGCCTTGGAGTCTTCAACACTCAAGCCCTTTATGAGAGCATGGATCTCGGGTCCTTTATTACCTGTTTCGATTCATTCAGATTTAGCAATAAGGGCTTTGTCAGACATTAGGATTTACATAATGTCTGTCATGATTATGACTGTTTAAGACGTTTTTGACCACATGTTTGGCTTGATCAGATGCCTTGATGGGTCAAGCCAAGTTTTAGGCATGTTCTTTAGTAGGTCAATGTTGGTCTTGTTATTTTGGTCATTATTTGGATCTTTTTATGGACTTAAGACATTTTTTATCCCTGTTTTAGTGGTGGGCTTGTCTATTGGGTCATAAGCCTCATACCATTACAAATGCTAAAGCCAAATATGAAGGCAGATGCAATGGATAATAAAATTAAGAGATGGTGATAGGTAGGGATGGCAAAAAGGGCCGGGTCCAGAGGGTTTGGCCCTTACCCGCATGATGCGGTCTGGATTTAAACCCGAACCACATCATTAAAAAGCCAGCAACCATCGTCGCACGTTTTCCGCTGCCGTCGACACGGCACGTCTTCTGCCGCCGATCTTTCGCTGCTAGTGCATCACGTTCCTGTCATCGCCGATCTCTCTCCCTTCTTTCTCGATCTCTCTCTGGTCCATCTCCTGTCGGCCACCGCGAAACCCAGGATTTGTGGTTTCTTGTGGTGGTGGTTTGATTTTAGTGGTTGGAGAGGTTTTTGGGTTGGGTTTTGGTGGTGGAAGGGGGTTTCTAGGTGGGTTTTGCTGTGGGTGGTGGTTGGGGGTGTTCGGCTTCGACGGCGGGATGTCGGTCTTGGAGAGGAGATCTGAGAAGAAGAGAATAGGAGAGAGAAAGAGAAGAGAGAAAGTTAGGGTTTGTAATATTAATTAATTTAAATGTTTATTTTTTTTTATAATTTCTGTTAATATTTTTAATTTATTAATTTATTAATTTTTAATTTTGGATCCAAATCTAGGTTCAATAGATGTAAAAGAGTGGAGGAAATGGGCTTAAATAGGGGTTTTGGTAAAAACCCTTACTTTTACGGGCTGGACTTCAACCCTACCCACATACATAAATTTCTGATATGGACAGAGTATAGGCCCTTTGAAAATTATGAGGGTTTGGGTCCAGTGCGGGCTTGGGCCCTTAAATTGGCAACCCTCACTACTGATAGGAAGACAATGAAAACAAGGACAATTGAATTGAATTGGTGATAAAGATGATAAAGATCCAATATTGTTGGCCTTATAATTAAGCCATATTCAAAACCAAATGAGCGTTGACTCTTCTGTGTTTGCTAGGTGGGTATATAAATCGAAAAATAACCGCGTTAATAATCTAAGTATGGTCAATATATCTAATTAACGTATCTATCATGTGAGTGAGTGGCAACAGCAAGCTATATATATATATATATATGGAAGGGCAGGAATATAGATGAATTCTTTTGTTGTGCTTTTACGGTCTAAAATAGCTTATAATTTTATATTAATCATCCGTATTCCATGGATCCATGCTTTTAGAAATGTTAAATAGTTTATCTTGTGAATCGATTTCGAGCTATTTCTTAAATGATCAATTTGGTAATCGTGTTAATAAAAACAATTAAGAACTTTAATACTCAAGAAATTATACATTAAAAAACCAACAAATATTGCATCCAAACTGATTTTATTTAATAAAAACACCTTAAATTCAACATTAAAGCATCTGGAACAAGCAGAGCTGCAAATCACCAGTCATGATGGGGCTTCAAAATATTCTGGACAGAGAACAGCTTGCATTGTGGAACAAGAGAGAAGAGCTAAATCCTACCATTGAAGATTCAAGATCAAACTCTAAAAGATTGTTCTCCAACTGATAACCTCCTAAAATTATCGAAGTCCTTGGTGTCGATCCACCATCTACGAATCCCAAACACAATACATTTTTCTTCACTTTCACCATCGAATTAGCACCGTAAATCCTCCAAGGTGCATTGTTTCCTTTAACCACCATATCAATAATCGGCACTGCTGGTCCAGTCATAGTGTTTTTGATATTCTCGGAGCTGAAACATGCCCCAAATGGCGCAACTGAACCCACCCTCTTCATCTTCTTAGCTGCAGCCTCCTTCACAAAATCTCCAACCAAAGCCTTATAAATAGCTGAATGCAACACTGTGTAATAAGTCATTGTACTGATCATGGTGCCTCCTTTGCCTTCCTTGTCGATGGACAACAGAGAACTGTTGAAGGAAATTACTGGTTTCCCATCAACCTTAATACCCTTCACGTCAATGAAATAATCTGGAGAAGAAAAATCTTTTGCATTAATCGGAGGACGAGGATCGCTTACAGGATTGATCACAAGTGGTGTTTTGACTAGCAACTTAGAAGCATCGTCGGGATAATAAGGAAGGAAATAGTAAGGTCCACCGCCGACGAAAATGCTTCCAAAGTAAAACTGTTTTGAAGAAGGCAGACACAGAGCAAATTTATGTTGAACAAGCTTGAATGCAGAGGAGAGCTGTGTAGACAACGAACTAGGAGATCTTCCGAGACCTAATACTCCATTAGTGGGCTTAGCGAGACCTGTCAAGAGATCGTTAAGTAGTCCACATGCGAAAGAGTAGCGACGCATGTCAACATCAAGCAGAGACAAGCGACCATCTGTAGAGGAGAGACTCATGGTGTCTTCTCCTACTCCACCAAGTGTGGTTATTGTTGTTTTTGGGTTGTATGAAATGGTAGCGCATGTGTTTCTTGTGCAACCTGGCCTATGGGGTTTTTCTCTGCAATCCATGCAGCTGGCGCCGTCGCCTCCGATGGTGGCATTACATTTTGTTGACCAACAGCTGACACGGCGATATGTGGAGGAATTGTAGGTGTTACAGTCGAGCCATGTGAACTGACCTCCAAGATCAATCACTACGTATAAAAACCGTGTGGGTGTTCCCATGTCGAGTTCGGTGTAGAATTGGTGTGTTTTTTCATCTCTTCTAATGGGAAATATGAAGGCGCGAGTTTTAGGTGGTTTAAATGTATTGGAGGAGACAAGAATGAAGACAGAAACAATGGTGAAGAAGAAGAAGACGAGATAAAGAGAAGAAGAAGTCATTGAAGTGATGAAAGAGATAGTGCAAGGTAGTAGGCTTTTTGTAGCACTAGCGAGGGATGATGATGATGTTATCCACTCATATATATATATATATATATGATGGACCATACAAGAAGCTCCCTACTATAGAATTCAAGTGATCATATCAGTGGCACATTAAATTACAGGCAGGCAAGCAAACAAGTGGCATTTGACCAAACTTGTTTACTAATTAGAGCACGTTGTTCTAGATATATCATTCCCATGAATAATTTAACAAGAAGCTAGAGCTTCAATAAAGAATTAAATAACTTGAATCACAAGGCAACTTTATATTATATATATACCAATACAAGTATTTTCTTAAAGGGATGGATCAATTAATGAAGCTAGTATTAAACATCAGCTTTGGAGTCAAAAATAATGTTTCAACATGTGATCCTTCATATGATGGAAAGATTAGTATAAAAATGTCTTAAAGCTTTAAAGCTTATTTATCCTAATATAAGCTTTATAGCTTGTAGAAATGTGTGCCAGCTGTTCATTTTGAATTTTGATTAATAATATCATTAAAATTAAAGGTTTAATAATCAACACTATCTTTTTGAGTAAAAATGAAAATTTCTAAAATACAATTTTCATCATCTTCATCGACCCCCAATGGCTCCATTGGTCCTCAATCAATGAAAAAAAAAAAAACCCTAAAAATGATAAAAACATAATAAAAGAACGAGATAAGAGTGTGCTTTATCTATTGGCTCCGTTTAAACTAAACTTATTAAACTAGTATTACTCTTAAAAGTCAACAAAAAAGAGTGCTATTTTCCCATATTTCCTCTATAGTTTAACTTGCTAATGGATGTGCTAATAAAAACGATTAAGAACTTTGATATTAAAGAAATTATACATTACAAAACCAACAAATATTGCATCTAAACTAAGGCCCCGTTTGATTTTTTGTCTGAAGACTGAACAGTGCTGAATGTTACTGAAGACTGAATAATAACTGAAAACTGAAAACGAAAAACATGTTTGTTTTTTTTCACTGAAAACTTAATATAAGTGATAAGTTGTTTGTTTTTTAAAGTTATAAATATCTGAAAATAAATACTTTTACATCTATGCCCTTCTATCTATTATTTGTTATATATTTACATTTTAATATATTAATGACAACTCTAACATGTAGATTAATTCTAAAATAAATTTATTTAGACATGTTGGTTTTTTGGAGGTTGAAGTTAAGATGAACAAATATAATAGGAAAATGTAAGGGAAATGTAATTCCTTGAGAAAAAACTCAACAAAAAAAAAAAAACGATATTACAACTCAAATACTATATATATATATATATTTTTTGAGAAGTAAGACTTTATTAACACCAACTCAAATACTATATATATATATAGAACACCAACTCAAATACTATATATATATATAGAGATAGAGAAGCAAGACTTTATTAACACCAGCAGTGAAAAACGAAAGAACCAAACGAAACAGAGAGCACAACCAAAGCAAAACAAAGCAAAACAACACCAAAAAGAAGCAACAAAAAACAGAAAAGGAGAACAGTTAAAAAGAACCCAACACCCCGCTAGAAGATATATATATATATATACTCTTAGGGCTTAGACAAAATTGGAAATAGATTAAATTAATGAAGATAATTTTGGAAGTAAAACTTTGTATTAAATTCCACTGGATTTGTGTTAAGTGAAAAGTGAAAAAATTTCACTTTTCAAAACAAGTAGTTTTAGGGGTTTATTAAGTGATTTTAACACTTAAAAAATCAAACAAAATGACTGAATGGAACACATTAAGTGACATTCAGTGTTAAGTGGAAAAATCAAACAGGGCCTAAGTAAATATTTGACAAAATGAGGTTGATTTAATGGTAAACCCCTTACAAGTCACACCAACATTTATGAGGTTGTGGGTTCGAGACATGTCTCTTCCCCCAATTCCAAAATATTGTGATTTTTTTTTTAAAGCAAAGTAAACATGAAAACTGATTTTATTTGTTCTTATTCAATAAAGACATCTTAAATTCAACATTAAAGCATCTTACAAAATAAAATAAATAAATAAATAAAAAAGCTGCAAATCACCGGTCATGATAGGCCTTCAAAATATTCTGGCCTGGGAACAGCTTGCGTTGTGTAACAAGAGAGAAGAGCTAAATCCTACTATTGAAGATTCAAGATCAAACTCTACAAGATTGTTCTCCAACTGATGCCCTCCTAAAATTATCAAAGTTATTGGTGTTGATCCACCATCTACGAATCCCAAGCACAATACATTTTTCTTCACTTTGACCATAGAATTAGCACCGTAAATCCTCCAAGGTGCATTGTTTCCTTTAACCACCGGATCGATAATCGGCACTGCCGGTCCAGTCATAGTGTTTTTGATGTTCTCAGAGCTGAAACATGCCCCAAATGGCGCAACGGAACCCACCCTTTTCATCTTTTTAGCTGCAGCCTCCTTCACAAACTTTGTAACCAGAGCCTTGTAAATAGATGAATGCAGGACCGTGTAATAAGTCATTGTACTGATCATGGTGCCTCCCTTGCCTTCGTTGTCGATGGACAACAGAGAAGTGTTGAAGGAGACTACTGGTTTCCCATCAACCTTGATTCCCTTCACGTCAATGAAATACTCTGGAGATGAAAAGTCTTTTGAATTAAGTGGGGGACGAGGATAGCTTACAGGATTGATCACAAGTGGTGTTTTGATAAGCAACTTGGAAGCATCTCCCGTATAATTTATGAAGTAGTAAGGACCGCCGCCAACGAAAATGTCTCCAGAGTAAAACTATCTTGAAGAGGGGAGACACAGAGCAAACTTATTGTGAACCAACTTGAATGCAGAGGAGAGCTGTGTAGACAGTGAACTAGGTGTTCTTCCGAGGCCTAATATTCCTTTAGTGGGTTTAGTGAGACCTGACAAGAGACCTTTCACTCCACATCCGATCGTGAAGTGACGCATGTTTCCTTGAAAGAGATATACATTACCATCTGTAGAATAGACTTCCATGGTGTCTTCTCCTACACCTCCAACTGTGAACATGCTTGTTTTGGGGTTGTATGAATTAAGAGCACAGTTGTTTCTTGTGCAACCTGGTCGTGGATGGCCTTTTCTGCAATCAATGCAGCTAGCGCCGTCACCACCAATTACATTTTGGTGACCAACAGCGGATGTGGCGATATGTGGATGAATTGTATTGATCGCAATCGAGCCATGAGAACTGACCTCCGAGATCAATCTGTAGGAACCCAGGGTTACAGATTGCGCAGCGGAAGGGTTTTAAAATTTTTATGCAATTATCAAGTAAACCTATTTGTACAGTAATAATCGAATACAATAAAGAAGGTAAAACGATTTCATACCAATGTTTGTAGACTCCTTTTTTCTTTTCGAACTGCTTCCTGATTTGAACCACGAGATCTTTCTCGCTATGACCTGGGATTGGTAACGGCGTGTGGGCGCGTCACGGTACTCAGGAACCTGTATGGAGGTAGAAGAGAAGAACATACAAAACAACACACAAACTTGTTCTTCTTAATGTGGTGAAGTGCGGCCACTAAACAAGAATAAATATTTTATTTTTTGTTGTTTTGTGTGTGTGCACACCTCTGTTTCTCTTTTTAATTTTTGTGTTCTTAACCTGTTTTTCTTAATGTAATATATATCACGTATATATATATTTTTTAATCAAAACAATTGATGATATCTTTTAATTTAAAAAAAAATCTTTATTTTATTTTATTTAATAGATATCATCTAAATTGAATTCAAACTATTTAAATTCAAAATTAATATTTAACTAATTAAAAATAAGATAATCATATTATCCCAATTTTCAAATATAAATATCAACTAACACCCTCCATCAATAATTAATAACATAATTAAATAATCTTATTATTTAATTGTCATAATCATTAAATTCATTAATTAAACAATCTCATTATTCAATTAATTCCCGAACGGATATGTGTCACTTTCGTAACACAATTAATTGGACAATCCAATTAATTAACCGTGACCCTTGTTACCTAAATCGATCGGGCTAGCAAGGGGACCTAATGGACCCACAGTATTTTGAGCTCCAATAATCCTTAGAAATAATTAATTAAACTCTTTAATTAATATTTCATGATTATTAACTTCGGTGTTATTCCACTAAAAACCCGAAGTTGCACTCTCTCAACTGTAGACGTTTTTACACAAACTAATAACTTTCGGTGTCCATCGATGTAGCTATTACATATGGTATAATCCTCCACAAGTAGTTCATAATTAGAGATGGGTCATAATGTCCGTTATACCCCTCTAATTATATCTTTCCTTTAAGTACCATTGATTATCTAATGAACAATAAATCCTACATTCCTTACGGAATTAGGAGAGCGCTCATATTGTTCAAGCCCCGAATCAACCCTTAAGGGAACTACCATCTACTTCTCGCAAGAAGGAGTGGATTCCACTATTGTGTACAAACCTTCCTAGCCACAAGCCAAACCGCGATCCCAACATACGGAGCATATTGATCAGGAATGCAACTCTGACCTCACCCATGGTATATCAAAGACCACGATCTAACCTGAAGGAGTCGATAAGACACTCAGGATTAAGATCACCCACATATAGTCATCATTAGTTGATATATATGAATCTCATCGTTAAACGGATCTTAGTGAGAGATTCATATAGGTCATGGCCCAGTCCTATATGATCACATCATACAAGGTGCCTCCATTCTCATATCTCCATATGAATGATCCAGGATAGAATCACCGTATACTACGAAATAGATTGCAGCTGTAGATTAACCACAAATAAAGTACCCAGCTTTATTTGCTATCTACGGACTCTTTAGATTGCTCGTTTCAAACTGAATTCATCTATATATGACACTCATATACTCAGTTCGAAATTACATCCGGCAGTCTTGGATGTTAAATACACATGTTATATATAAATGTATGAGACAATTTGAATGAATAAACTACTTCTTTTATTTATGTTCAATTCACATTTACAAATTACAAGCTTTAAGGCAAAAACCCCAACACAATCACCACATCTATGAAGTTTGTGGGTGATCCCATGTCAAGTGTGGTGTAGAATTGGAGTGTTTTTTCATTTCTTTTAATGGGGAATATGAAGGCGCGAAGTTTAGGTGGTTTAAATGCGTCGGAGGTGACAAGAATGAAGGCAAAAACAATGGTGAAGAAGAAGAAGAGATGAAGAGAAGAAGAAGAAGCCATTGAAGTGGTGAAAGAGATAGTGCAAGGCAGTTGGCTTTTTATAGCACTAGCATTTAAGATTTTCTCCTTCTTCCCATTAAATGCCTATTCTGGCTAGTCTACAGTCAGAAAAGGATGACTATTCAGATCAATTTTGTATTAATTTTTGTTCAATGATTAAACAAATTCCGGCAATTATGTTGGTTTCCCGTGTGGGCGTGTGAGTCATATAATTTATCATCTACATGCTCCAAAGTAAGTCCAAATCTTTTGCATTTTGTGTTGTTTAATATCATCTTCATTTATGAATCTGCACCCTCTAATGTTAAAATATGTTTGCTTATTATGGCAAGGAGTCGGTGTATAGAAACGTGAGTCAAATCATTTAATATATCGTTTTGACTAATAATATAATGAAAATTAAATTTAGGTTGTGAAATATTGTTTGGATCTACGAGTGATAAGACTTTTTTTTTTATTATTATAAAATTAAACAAGAGAACTGGAACTAATAGCCAGCGGACAGAAACGAAGGGCAATGCCCTTGCTATAAATGGTCTCTCGAAGAAGAGACGGCCAAAGAAGCGAGATTATGGGCAAGATCATTCCCACATCTGGAAATAGCCTCGCATTGAGAAACCCCAACATCCTTACACAAACCAGCAATATCATTTAAGACGAAGCATGTAACACCTCTACTAGGCTTAGGTGAATTCACACCAGCAGCAACATTTGCAAAATCCACCTCAACCCAACCAACAGATAAACCATGCAGTTTCACCAAACACAAACCCTCCCTAAGAACCAAACCCTCACAAACCTCAACGGAGAAGCATTCCTACAAGAATTTCGACACAACCCACACCACCTTACCCTCAAAATCCCTGATCACTGCCCCAATACCAAAAGATGTACCACCTTGAGGGGTAGCTGTATCAGAATTTAGCGTGAGACGACCAGGAGGAGGAAGGCACCATCCATCCTTAACTACAACAACAACATGAGAAAGAGAAGAATTCAGAGATTTATTTGTACCTTGAAATTCCTCCAGCAGCCCAAGAGACCAACTCACCAGAATCTCTCCCATTTTTGTTATGCACCATCTGATTTCTATTGAACCAAATCCCCCACAACACCATCGCAAACCAGGCCAGAGCTTCTCGGCTGATCTTCAGGGAAAACCAGCACAAAATATCCAGGCAACTAAGCCCCTTGATATCGCCAAACAAAGACCCAAACTCAGTGAAATCCCAAACCTCTTCAACCTCTTTGCACCAAAATAAAGTATGGGGGATCGTTTCCAATTCTTCCTCACAGCGGCCACAGCACGGATTCGAAGGGACCTTTCTTCGAAAAAGATTATCCAAAAAAGGGATCGCATTATTACTAATTCTCCATAGAAAAACTTTAACTTTCGGAGGAACATTCAAGTTCCATAAAAGTTTCCACCACTTTCCCTTCTGAACAGAGCTCGAGCTCAGGGCCCTAATCTTAGCCTCAAAAGCAACCTAGCTTGTAGCCACTTTTCACATTATAAATCCCTTTATTGTAGAAATGACACATCAAGCAATCCGGCCTATCTCTAATGCTAATAGGAATTGATAAGATTAGTTCTTTGTCAATCTCCAAAAAAGACTCCTCAAATCTCCTCAAATCCCAATAGTGACACTGTTTATCAAATAAAATCAGCTACCATTAAGTCCTTCCTCAAACTCTAAGAAACGGGACGAAAAGAGAAAAGGTGTGAGCTCCATTACCCACATTCCACTTAAGACCCTTCGCAAGCAGAACCTTGCCACACAAAATACTTCTCCACACCGCCGAGCAACTTGGTTTCACCGCCGCCTCCAAAAAGTCACCATTCCTAAAATATTTAGCCTTTAACACCTTAAAAACAAGGGAACTTAGGTTCTCCACTAATCTCTATGCCTGCTTTGCAAGCAAAGTTTGATTAAAAGTCGATAGATCTTTAAAACCAAGCCCCCTCTCTCGATTTCGTAATACAGACCTTCTCATAACTAACCCAACTAATCTTCTTCTTCCCCTCCTTAGACCCCCACCAAAAACCCATAATCATCGAGTTAAGCTCCTTGCACAAATAAATAGGAAGCTGGAAAATACTCATTAAATAGGTGGGGATAGATTGGGCTACCTCCTTGATAAGAATTTCCTTTCCTCCCGCTGAGAAAAATCTCCACTTCCAACCTTTAATCCTATTCCACACTTTCTCACGGATCTCGTTGAAAGCCTTCCTCTTATTCTTGCCTACCAAAGACGGTAAACCCAAATACCTGTCATGTGTTTGCACGTTCTCAAACTTATGTTGAACAAGTTTGAATGCAGAGGAGAGCTGTGTAGACAATGAACTAGGAGATCTTTCGAGACCTAATACTCCTTTAGTGGGTTTAGTGATGTAGCGGAAGTTATAACGAGAAAAACCTACAATAAACAATTAGAAAACAACTTAACAATACTCTGTTGATCCGCACACGGATGCCAGAATATCAGGCTTCAAATATGACAATCTTCACAAAGATATTGTAATTGGATAGTTGAGAAACAATTCTCTGTATTTTTTTATTAATAAAAAACTAACTTAAAAAAAATCCTAATACAAACTATTAAATAGTAAAAGCAATTCAAATCCACTAGGACTCGAAATAACCTAGATTGCTGAACAAGAAAAGAATCCTAAAAATCCTAAGAGTCCTAAGTAAAAAGGAAAACAAATTCTAAGTTCCGCAGAAAACTAAAAGTCTTTGCGCAACAAACTAAATGGCCGAAATTGGGCCTGTTGTGATATGTTACGGATGACGGAGTCTTCATAACATCTATAGGGATCGTCTTAAGCTTTTCGAAAATATATTATAATAGACAATCTAACCCCATATTCCCTCTATAGAGGTCCACGTGACCCAAATACGAATTCACCACCCGTTCCATGTATTCCATTGCCTTAGTTGCTGCTGCATCATTCTCTTCAGGTTGAAGAAAATTCGTCCTCGAATTTTGACTGCCTTCATCCCACAAACTTGCATAAATTTTTTGAGTTCTAACAGCCGAGATAGTATACGACGAATTTTAAATCGTTTGAATTTTGTCATGATGTCCATCCAATCGCTCTAATAGAATGAAACAAATTCATTAATCATCCATTTTGACAACAAAAGATAAACTGATGAATCTTTATGGTGAGAAACGTGTGATTCACAAAAATAATCATCAAAACCATAATCACTCACGGACTCTACTTCAAATATCTCCTCATCAAAAACCGATGGCAGATCAAAATCAACAAAAACTTCTTCTAATACGTAATCATCATCGAAGAACAGTGAATGATTGAATTCCTCCTCGTCACTTTCTTCAAATTCACCATCACCAACCGAATAAGGGTTTAGACTCTGAAACAGGTTTTGGTTAGCCATCAACATCGCCAGCTGCTCCGTTAATTGAGCAATATGCTGCTCCAATTGTGCCATGCGGTCACGTTCGTTGGCTTCATCTACAGGGATTCGTTTTGGTTGATGTCTCTTCGGCGACATGTCAATGTCGTCCCGAACGAATACGGCTCTGATACCAAACTGATGTAGCAGAAGCTATAATGAGAAAAACTTGCAAGACTAAATCGAAAAGAAACCTACTGGCAACGATCGACTTCGCGCATGAAGGATTGTTGTCAGGCTTCAATTAAGCCAATCTTCGCAAAGATGTTGTAAATGGATAGTTGAGAAACAATCTCAAATTTTTATTTTATTTATTTTATAAAAAAAAAATCCATTCTTGGAAACGCTTAGTCCTACACAAGTATTCCCCATTTAATCCTTACATTCAATAATATCCTAAACACTTCCACCAACTTTTAGCATTGTTATACACAAAATTAACCAGCTTAATGGATAAAAATATCATCCTACTTTCACATTGGATTTGAACTGATCTCCATAATTGGATGATCCATTGATGAAGTATCAACAAACAAATGCCTCCTCAATTCACACATGGCATGCAAAGAAATCAAGAGATTGACAAATGTCTCCTTTCTCAATCCCAAAGCTTTCTAATATCATTCCATCTGGCAGAATACATGTTGAATGGCATTATTTTTACCAAAAATAGTACACTGAGTGAACTTGTCCCTTAGATCGTTTGCGCTCTGCTCCAACTCGTTTATACGACCTCTTATCTCATCAATCTTTGGAACAATGGAGTCAGACATTGTCTTAAACCTGTTCTGCATCTACTATAGATGATTTAGAACAAAAACTGTCTTATCACTTTGTTTCGAATCTTTTGAATCATGTTCGTTCATATTTCGTGTTGTGGATCTCTCATTTGCTCCGCCGTTCAATAAACACAATTCGATGCGTTTAATAGCTGATCGAATCTGCTTTGCTGTGTAGGAAACGGAAACTTGGACATCTCCAGATTCATTAGCTTTGTTATCATTGGCAGGGATTTCATCATAAACATCGGTAGAAGGATTCTCAGTTTCAAATGTCAACTTACTCACTGGAACATTGACAGTACCAGATTCATTAGCTTTGTTATCGTTGGCAGGGATTTCATCATAAACATCAGTAGAAGGATTCTCAGTTTCAGATGTCAACTCAGTCACTGGAACATCGACGGTACCCATTTCATCTGATTCCTCATATGTCTCATTATCATCAAGCACAATTGTCCTTCTTTTGAACATCATCTTTCAATTCCCTCTCACACTTCGGCGCCTCGATTAAACTTTCACCAAAAGAGAAGTCATTGGTCTTCTCCAAATTCCCAGACACGTCTCTTTCTTCAGTTTCATCAAGACTTTCATCTTCATAGTCTTCTTCACATAATGTTGTTTGTTTCTAGCTAGAAGACAGAGTTGGTCGAAAAAAAAGATCTACCATATCCTCTCATTCAGGAAGTACCTCTAACTCTTTTTGATCTGCTGCTACCTTAGGAGAACACTCATCAGATTCCATCATCTCAACAAAAGCATTTTCGGTTTCTGATGGGGATTCAGAAACAGGAACATGCACATCTCTAGATTCATTAGTTTTGTTATCCTTGGCAAGGATTTCATCATAAACATCAGTAGAAGGATTCTCAGTTTCAGATGTCAACTCAGTCACTGGAACATCGATGGTACCCATTTCATCTGATTCCTTAGATGTCTCATCATTATTAGCACAACTGTCCTTCTCTTTAACATCATCTTTCAATTCCCTCTCACACTCCAGCGCCTCGATTAAACTTTCACTAGAAGAGAAGTCATTGGTCTTCTCCAAATTCACAGACACGTCTCTTTTTTCAGTTTCATTAAAGTCATCCACCTTCACAGACTCATGCACTCTCTCCTTCAGGCTCAACTCTTTCATAGTCTTCTCCAGCAACCTCGTCGACTGCCTTGTGCTATACATCCCCTGCTACAAGACTTTCGGCTCAGGCATTACTGTCTCCTTCAAGCTCAACTCTTTCATAGTATTCTCCAGTAACCTCGCCGACTGCCTCATACTATATGCCCCTTGCTGCACGTTTCTAGCCGAAGTAGTTGGTGCATGTCTCCTGTTTGTTAAAGCTTACGGAGTCTGGAAAAGATTCACGCTTGTGAGTTGCGCAGTCTCAGGCTCTTCTTTGATGGGTTTTATTCGAGTAGCAGTTCTGGTAGCTGTACGGGGAATTGACGGCAATTTGGGAATCTCTTTTTCCGATAACTGGGATTGTTTCAACATCTCCTCCAACCCTTCAACAATGTCGAGAGAAGTGAGAGCATCGGCCATGGCGACGTTGGTGATATTGGCCGGAACCTTGTTGTTCTTGCAGAGAGCCTAAAGCTCCTTCCTTGTAAGGCTATGGAAATCCATCGCAAAAGAAATCAAAAAAGCCAAAAAAAAGTTTTGAAAAAACGATGAAGATTTTAGGGATTCGAAAGGTGTTTTACTGTTTTGTTTTGTTTTGTTTTGTTGAAGCTCAGAATTTTTATTAATCAAAAGCTAACTTAAAAAAAACCATAATACAAACTATTAAATAGCAAAAGCAATTCAAATCCACTAGGACTCGAAATAACCTAGATTGTTGAACAAGAAAAGAATCTTAAAAATCCTAAGAGTCCTAAGTAAAGAGGAAAAAAATTCTAAGTTCCGTAGAAAACTAAAAGTCTTCGCGCAACAAACTAGATGGCCGAAATTGGGCCTTTTGTGATCTGTTACGGATGATGGAGTCTTCATAACATCTGTAGGGCTCGTCTTGGGCTTTTTGGAAATATATTATAATAGACGATCCGACCCTATATGCCCTCTGTAGAGGTCCACGAAGTTCAGCCCGGATTTGGTTGGTCCACGTGACCCAAATACGAATTCACCACTCGCTCCTTGTATTCCATTGCCTTAGCTGCTGCTGCATCATTTAGCGAGACCTGTCAAGAGATCGTTAAGTAGTCCACATGCGAAAGAGTAGCGACGCATGTCAACATCAAGCAGATACAAGCGACCATCTGTGGAGGAGAGACTCATGGTGTCTTCTCCTACTCAACCAAGTGTGGTTATTGTTGTTTTTGGGTTGTATGAAATGGTAGCGCATGTGTTTCTTGTTCAACCTGACCTAAGGGGTTTTTCTCTGCAATCCATTCAGCTGGCGCCATCACCTCCGATGGTGGCATTACATTTTGTTGACCAACAGCTGACGCGGTGATATGTGGAGGAATTGTAGTTGTTGCAGTCGAGCCATGTGAACTGACCTCCAAGATCAATCACTACGTATATAAACAGTGTGGGTGTTCCCATGTCGAGTTCGGTGTAGAATTGGTGTGTTTTTTCATCTCTTCTAATGGGAATTATGAAGGTGCGAGTTTTAGGTGGTTTAAATGTATTGGAGGAGACAAGAATGAAGACAGAAACAATGGTGAAGAAGAAGAAGCCATTGAAGTGATGAAAGAGAAAGTGCAAGGTAGTTGGCTTTTTATAGCACTAGCGAGGGATGATGATGATGTTATCCACTCAATTGGTGAACCGGGTGCTTCGAAGATTTTCTCCTTGTTCCCATTAAGTGCTCATTCAGGCTAGTTTACAGTCAAAATGGATGGCTATTTCAATCAATTTTGTATTAATTTTTGTTTGACAATTAGTTCAGTGCTCAATATCATAGGTTTGAATCTGTCATATGGTATATATATATATATAAAATCTAGCAATCGTGTTTGTTTCCCATGTGAGTCATATATTATCTTCTAGTACTATTCCAATTTTTTTTTGCATTTTGTGTTGTTTAATACCACCTTCTTTAATAAATGTGTACCCATTTAGATGTGATAATATTAATTTATAATCAAGTTGCAAATTAATAACTTAAGACTATTTGCTAAATGGGCGCCATTTATGGTATTGAGTTGTATATGTTCTTCAACATTTAAATCTAATGTTAAAATATTTTTGCTTGGCAATATGATACAGCAGCACACATGGCATTCGATTACATTGAGGGGTGGGATTGCAAGAAGCTAAATGATTTCTACTAGTGTTGGCGTTGGAGTCGGAATGATGTGAAACTTTCACGGTTGAAGTGAATCGACGAGATCTTCAATAATCTTTTTTGGCCAAATTCCATCGTTTAGGCCCCGTAATCGCCGTTTTTATCATTTTGGGAAAGTTTTGTTTTCGTAATAAGTTGAGTTTTACAAGTCAGAATCGTCTGCCGTCAATTCTAGCTTGATTTAGGTCCTTAGTATTATTTGTTTCTGCAATTATCTCATTTTTGCCTTTTTTGGTAATTTTTGTTATTTAGGCTCGTTTCCTTGCTCAACAAGGTTTCGGATTAGGGTTAGGGTTTGATTGCTTTAAATAGCCATATAAGCTGAAAGACTATTCAATTTTTGATTAATAAAATTATAGAGAATTGTTTCTCAACTATTTAACTACAATATCTTTGCGAAGATTGTCGTATTTGAAGCCTACAACAATCCTTCGTGCACGAAGTTGATCGTTGCCAGTAGGTTGTTTTTCGAATTAGTCTTGTGAGTTTTTCTCGTTATAGCTTCCGCTACACCACAATAGGTCGGTGTATCTTTATTTAAGTTCAAAGCTTAAAAAAATACTTGATCTAAATGGATAGATGGATATTATTAAAAAAACTTATAAAAATGTGTGTCAATTTATAATATATATAATTAAAAATTATTTTATAGGTAAAATTAAGGTTGGGAACATCGACAAGAGGGACAAGAAGATATAGTATTTAAGTCATATATATGATGGACCATACAAGAAGCTTACCACTATAGAATTCGAGTGATCATATCAGTACGTGGCACATTAAATCACAGGCAGGCAAGCAAACAAGTGGCATTTGACCAAACTTGTTTACTAATTAGACCACGTTGTTCTAGATATATAATTCTCATGAATAATTTAACAAGAAGCTAGAGCTTCAATAAAGAATTAAATAACTTGAATCACAAGGCAACTTTATATTATATATATACCAATACAAGTATCTTCTTAAAGGGATCATACAGATCAATTAATGAAGCTAGCTAGTATTAAACATCAGCTTTGGAGTCAAAAATAATGTTCAACATGTGATCCTACACATGATGGAAACGTTACTATAAAAATGTCTAATGGCATTTGCTTATTTGATTATGAATATTGTATAATGGCATTTTTTTAGAATTCAATTAGTATGAATATACTCTCAACAGTCAACACTTGTTGCATGTGTTAATATAAAAACTGATTTTATTTGTTTTTATTTAATCTTATTTTTAAGTGTTTAACTGTTAAGCCAAGTCTTTTGTTTTTCCACAAAATATAAATTTAGAAAGGATTGGGCTGGATGGCTATCATGTTGGTTTCCCACAATCCCACGTGACATATCATCGGACTTCTACTGCCAAAATCTTCTGCATTTTTGTGTTGTTTTATCAACAAAAAAAATAAAAAATAAAAAAATCTTGAGATATAATAATTTAATAGTTTCAATCTAATGTGCCCAATCCCATTATGGCAATAAGTCGGTGTTTATCCTAATATAAGCTTAAAGCTTATAGAAATGTGTGCCAGCTGTTCATTTTGAATTTTGATTAATAATATCATTAAAATTAAAGGTTTAATAATCAACTCCATCTTACTGAGTAAAAATAAAATTTTCTAAAAAAAAAAAATTCATTATCTTCATCGACCCCTAATGGAGGTCGACCTCATTGGGGGTCTGTTCCATCTTCATTGATGAAAGACCTCCATTGGCCCTCAATCAATGGCCAAACAAACCTAAAAATGACAAAAACGTAATAAAAGAATGATATGAGAATGTGTTTTTATATATTTGTTCCATTTAAACTTAATTTATTAAACTAGTGTTACTCTTAAAAGTCAACAAAAAAGAGTGATATTTCCCCATATTTCCTTTATAGTTTAACTTGCTAATGGATTTCGAGCTATTTCTTAACTGTGCTAATAAAAACGATTAAGAACTTTGATAGTACTAAAGAAATTATACATTACAAAACCAACAAATATTGCATCCAAACTAAGTAAAAATATGATAAAATAAGGTTGACTTAGTGGTTAAACCCCTCATAAGTTACACCAACATCTATAAGATTGTGGGTTCTAGTCATGTCTCCTCCCTCAATTCTAAAATATTGTAATTTTTTTTTATTCAATAAATACAACTTAAATTCAACATTAAAGCATCTTTTAAAAAAAAAAAGCTGCAAATCACCGGTCATGATGGCGGCTTCAAAATATTCTGGTCTGGGAACAACTTGCGTTGTGTAACAATAGAGAAGAGCTAAATCCTACCATTGAAGATTCAAGATCAAACTGTAAAAGATTGTTCTCCAATTGATACCCTCCTAAAATTATTGAAGTTTTTGGTGTCGATCCACCATCTACGAATCCCAAGCACAATACATTTTTCTTTACTTTGACCATCGAATTAGCACCGTAAATCCTCCAAGGTGCATTGTTTCCTTTAACCACCAGATCGATAATCGGCACTGCCGGTCCAGTCATAGTTTTTTTGATGTTCTCAGAGCTGAAACATGCCCCAAATGGCGCCACTGAACCCACCCTTTTCATCCTCTTAGCTGCATCCTCCTTCACAAACTCTGTAACCAAAGCCTTGTAAATAGACGAATGCAGGACCGTGTAATAAGTCATTGTACTGATCATGGTGCCTCCTTTGCCTTCGTTGTCGATGGACAACAGAGAAGTGTTGAAGGAAACTACTGGTTTCCCATCAACCTTGATTCCCTTCACGTCAATGAAATACTCTGGAGAAGAAAAGTCTTTTGAATTAAGTGAGGGACGAGGATAGCTTACAGGATTGATCAAAAGTGGTGTTTTGATAAGCAACTTTGAAGCATCTCCATAATTTATGAAGTAGTAAGGACCGCCGCCAACGAACATGGTACCAAAGTAAAACTGCTCCTTTGAAGAGGGGAGACACAGAGCAAACTTATTGTGAAGCTTGAAAGCAGAGGAGATCTGTGTAGACAATGAACTAGGAGTTCTTCCAAGGCCTAAAATTCCTTTAGTATCATTAGCAAGACCAGACAAGAGATCTTTCACTCCACATGCGAAAGTGAAGTGACGCATGGTTTCGTCAAGGAGATATACATTACCATCTGTAGAGGAGACTTTCATGGTGTCTTCTCCTACACCTCCAACTGTGAACATGCTTGTTTTGGGGTTGTATGAAGAGAGAGCGCATGTTTTTCTTGTGCAACATGGCCGATGGGGTTTTTCTTTGCAATCAATGCAGCTGGCACCGTCGCCTCCGATGGCGGCTTTACATTTTAGTGACCAACAGCGGACGTGGCGATATGTGGAGGAATTGTATTGATCGCAATCGAGCCATGTGAACTGACCTCCGAGATCAATCACTACATCTATGTAGTTTGTGTGTGTTCCCACGTCAAGTGATGTGTAGAATTGGAGTACCTTTTCATCTCTTTTAATGGGGAATATGAAGGCGCTAGGTTTAGGTGGTTTAAATGTTTTGGAGTAGACAGAAATGAAGGCGAGAACAATGGTGAAGGAGAAGGATAAGAGATGTAGAGAAGATGAAGAAGAAGTGTGTCAATTCGTTTTGATTAATAATATAATTAAAATAAGGGCAATTACTAATTTGGTTTTAGACTTTTTTTTGAAATTCCAAATTGTTTAGGATTTTTACAAAAGTACCAAATTAGTCCTCACATTTTCCCAAGAGCTAAATTAGTCTCTCTCTTTTTAGAAGTGACCAAATTGGTTTCTTTAACGGTTTAACGATGTTAAATATAACAGTTGACTTTAACAATTGTAGTTAAAGTATGTAAATACCATTTATTTGTTATATTATAGTAAAGTTGTTTTGTCTTTTGTACATTAAATTCACCATTATGATTACAAAAAAAAATCCAAAAATATTATTAAAAAAACACCATTTGTACCTTTTTTAATTAAAATTTTCTAAAAATCTAAAAATATTTTAATAAGACAATGTCAATTATACCCTTAGTTACTATTCAATATTCCCAATTTAGTCTTTTACCATTTTTATATAATTGTTTTTTTTTTTTTTTTGTTAATATTATACAAGCACTGGTGTTAAAATTATTCAAAAATCAAAATCCACAAATAAAATAAACAAAAATATACACGTGTTAAAAAAAACTGTGCATGTGTCATTGTTATATTGTTTATAAGTAAAGTACAATTTTACCCCTACATAATTAAAGTTGACTGACGGAACTTAGTTAGAGGTACTAATTTGGCACTTGGAAAAAATGTAAGGATCAATTTGGAAATTTTTGTAAAAGTCGCAAACAACTTAGAATTTTAAAAAATGTTCAGGACCTAATTGGCAATTTGCCCTTAAAATAAAATTAAGGTTGTGAAATATTTTGTGGATCTACAAGTGATAACCGATAAGAGAGACAGTAAGTCAGTAAGTGATATGGTACGTTAAATTACAGGCTTGCAAGTGGGAAGTGGTGGGATTGATTCGTGGCATATCATGTGTATTTTATAAATATATATACAATGAGTTTTCCTTCTGGTATCGTAGGAATAGATATTTCTCCTTACAAGAGAAGATACCAGGGGCTGTCCGGTATCCATTTTTTGGGGTGTTTTTGTTTTTGTTTTTCAAAAACGATTTTGAATTGCGTTCATTAACCGTTTTTCATTTTGTTTTAAAAAAAAAAAAAAAAAAAACTTAAAATGGAAAACAAAATCAGTGTTGAAATTGAAAAAACATGGAAAACACGCTAAACATGTTTTCAAAACAAAAAAAAACAAAAAAAACCCTCACTTTTTTTCCATTTTTTCTTCTTCTCATTCATCAGTGACCACTCTTCTCTTCTTCTTCTTCTTCTTCTTGATGACGGAAAATGGGGGAGCGAGGATATCACCTCCTCTAGCATTGGAGCCGCCGATTTGCTCCTCCAAGAGCAAATCGGCAACTCCTTTATTATTTTAAAAAAAAATTGATTTTTTTTTCTTTTGCTTTGGATGAGCAAATCGATCTCTAAGTTTTATAAAAAAAATTTTAAGATTTTATATTTAATAAAAAATAATATAATTATGAGTTTAGTTGATAATTATTTGTGATGAATTTACAAATTATAATTGCAAAATTACTAATTATTTACCAAATTGTTCTACCATTTTATGTTATAACGTTAAAAAAAAAATAAAAAAATTACAATTTTGATATTACAATTTTTTATTTAATATTTTTGGTTAGTCAACCGGACGCATTTTTACCATTTTCATTTTCAGAATACAACTTTCAGCATATGCTAGGCCGGACACGTTTTCATATTTCGAAATTGAAACCAAAAATACTATTTTTATTTTCATTTTTCTTTTTGAAAAACAATATAAGAAAAACGCTTACAAGACACGTCATAGATATCTATATTTGAACCGTTCGAGAGGATTCCCATGAATAATTTAACAAGAACTTGGAAATGGGTACTTCAATAAAGGATTAAATAACCCGAATAACAACTTTTTATCATATGTATTATGTACCAACTCATAATTACTCATTATCATAATTAATTATCTAGTACATTTCTTGAAATTAATCTTCACCTTTAAGTATATAATACAAGTATTTTTTTAAAGGAAGCACTGATGATCAATAAATGAAAGTAGTATTAAACAACTTGAAAAACATCAGCTTTGGAGTAAAAAAATAATGTTTCAACATGTGAACCTCCCGTCCACTCCACTTTAGCATAATTTATAAGGTAAAACATCTGTAAATTAATAATGTTGGGCCGTCCAAAATTTATTAATTAATCGATAAATTAATAATTTATAAAGTACATCTTTGATGACCTCAGAGAACTTAGATGAATCCTTAGATGGAAAAGTCAATATTGGTGAACTTGGGACGATAATCAAATGATTGGGTTACCGTGATGAAATTGATATAAATTACATCTTAAATTATCCCGGTGAAAATTTTGCAAGTTCAAAGATTTTAAGTATAGAAGAAATTGTTAAACATCACTGATAAAATGACGAAGCTGATGATGATATATACAACAGCCTTGGAGCATGTTACGCGCAAAGAAGCACTCAAAGTATCAACAACCCTTCATAATTTGTTGTTGCAGTTTGAGAATTCAATTCCATAACTTGTAGTGCATTAAGAAAAATTAGAGATGAGATTCAATTATATTTGAATTTCAAAAAAAAAAAAAAAGTCATATATATTTCAAGAAAATATGATATTAAATTTTATTTGTAATTTCAACAAATTATTAATTTAAGATATGAATGAGACCACATATTTATATAGGGGTTTTATGAAAAGTATTATATTATTAATTTATCGAAATTATTAAATTATTCTATTGGCATAGGTCGGGACCCGAAAAAATTATTATGTTATAAAGATTATTAATTTATGGAGTTTCTACCGTTTTTTTTTTTTTTTTCAAAAAATACTTTATGGGCCAAACGGGCTTAAAAGTAATGGGTCAAATGGGCCGACTGTAAAGGCCTGCAGAGACATTTAACCGCAGAGAATCATTTCCCGCGAAAGAGCAATTATCGAGCGTGTCGCACAATATATATTCCATAACTAACTTATGATATCTCAACGTTCACAATCACAATCTGATGCATTAGTTGCAGTTTTTTCCACTCAAAATCGCAAACTTCGCTGCTGGTCAGTTTTAATTAATTAATTAATTTGCTTGTTAATATGGTTTATCTGATCTCAGTTATAAATTCATCAAATTTGTTCATTGTTTGCGTCGAATTCTTGGAAATCTTGTATGCCTGTTTTGTTTTGTTTTTGAATTCGATTTTAATTTAGGGTTATTTTATTTTATTTTATTTATGCTATTAATGTTTGATTTCCGATCAAGACTGAATCATCCTTGAGTTTCTTTGATGCATTTCTTTGCAAATGATAACTGTGAAACTACGAAGAGTTGTTGAATTTATGGGTATATATAATGAATTGGAGAAACACAATTATTTTGTTCTAATTTTTGCCTATGATATTGCTTGATTTTGCGATTTCGCGGAGACTTGAATGCAGTCTAGTGTTGTTAGTGTTAAATCCATTTAGAACCTGGTGTAAATTATGGAAATTCGACTTTATTGCAGCTTATAATATCTGTCTTGAAGGGAAATTGAAAAAAAGGAGTTGAAAGTGTTCTCTTTACCGGTGATGGCTCAGTTTGATGCTGCCTTTCGGAAGCAAATAGCATCACTTGTACGCGTTTTGAATGTGTCGGTGTGCATGAGGGACGACAAGGTTCCTTGCGAAATTGAACAGGTAATTGATAATCTGTTGTTTATATAACATCTTTGAAATTTGCTTTGATTGAATTCTTTTTGATCTCATATAGGGTCTGTTCTTGGGTTCTATGGGAGCAGCTGGTTACAAGGATGGATTGAAAAGCAGGAATGTCACACACATCTTAACAGTATCTAATTCTTTGTCTCCTGCACATCCCAATGATTTTGTATATAAAGTTGTTGCAGGTATGATGGATTTTTCTTACATTTGGAGTAATTTTTTTTTTTGCTTTCATATTGAAGAAAGAAACATCTGCAATTCCACATTTTCTTGAAGCGGTTCTGTTTTCATTTTCTTAAAGCTGTCGATTGTTAATGCTGCTTTTATATTTGTGTTCGGCTATATATTTCTTCTTTAACTAGCATCTGTAATAACTTGGCGGTGTTCTTTACACCATAGTTGCGGACAGAGAAGACACAAATTTATCACAGTACTTTGATGAGTGTATCGATTTTATTGACGAAGCTAAAAGACAGGGTGGTGGTGTATTGGTTCATTGCTTTGTGGGAAGATCCAGAAGGTGATTTATCTGTTTCTATACTATTTTCTCCTTGCATTTGTTCTTTTCTGAGCAGTGATGATATAGACCTCGAAACAAAAAAAAAAAAAAAATTGAAGGATTGATAATTTAGTTCCCTTAAAATAACCCGTTAAGAGAGTTAGTATGGATTTTAAATGTCAGATCAGTATTCCTCATTTTTGTCTAGTCCTTTATATATTGCTGAATTTTGCTGTGATTTTTAAGTATATGGATGGGATGAGTGACTTTTTTATATTTAGTTACCTTTTCTGGTGTCGCTATTCTTTTTAACTTGCTAAAACAATTTTCTGTGTGGCCTCTGCCACCAAAGACAACTCCATCATTTTAGGATGAGAAGCCTATATCATAGAAGGCATTTTTGTTTCATCCAAGTTAGATGTATCCCAGCTCAAGGCATCTGAAATTCTGAAACATAAAATGCTTAAACCGTTGTGCACACTACAGATTACAGAATAGTGAATTTCCAATTCTAATTGCAAACTTTATGGAGCAATGGTGTGTTTGTCACTTGCTATCCATGTCAAACAAATAAATAAATTTATATTGCATACATGTATATGTGAAGGCACATATTTAATGGTTGATGTGAAATTAACATTTCTTAATTAACATTTAGTGCAAAGTATAGGGAGGAAAATAATTGAACAAAGATGCGCATATTATGTTTTTTTTTTCCGAGAATCATGATATGATATTTATATGGTTGGAACTAAGAAGATGATTAGTTGTTATCTTCATTTGCATCATCACTTTTGTTTTCACATTGTACACTACGAAAAAATAAATACTTCTAAGATGTTTTTTTTTTTCTTTTTCTTCTTCAAGTATTTGAAATTGAAAACTGGACTATAAATACTTTGAATTGCAAAACTGGGTTGAAGGTATATTAATTGACTTTTCCTGCCTTCTCAGTGTGACTATTATTCTTGCTTACTTGATGAAAAAACGCGGTATGAGTTTTTCCGAAGCTCTGGAACATGTGAAAAGCAGACGGCCTCAGGCTTCTCCAAATTCAGGTTTTATTTCACAATTGAAGGAGTTGGAGAAATCTCTTCAAGGTATTCCCACAGCTTGAATTAGTACCCTCTTGAAGCATCATAACTTCAACTAAGGAAGTAGATATCTAAATAAATTAGAAAAAAGAAAAAAGAACATCTATCATAAAATTATTGCATCCTTGAAAATATACTTATTTGATTGTACTTGACTCGGAAATGTCATGTTACAAACTATATCACAGTAGAGTTCATTTCTCAACTACTTCTATCCTTAACTTGTTAAACTAATCTTGTGTGCACGCTACCACAAGATTTTTGTTCCTAGACAAACACCAGATACTGGAGATTGCGACCCTAAAGAGATCTGGATGCAATAAAATTGTATATGTATTGTTTGTGAATTTAATGAACATTTCTGTTTTCTGTATCTCGTAATTTATAAAGATAAGAGCATATTCATCTGTGTTTGAATGTATCTTTGCATCTACAAATCTACTAACATAAGTGCATAACTTCATATTTTTTAAGTAAATATGTGCATTCTTTTCCAAATGTCAGACAAGGGTGGACATGAATATGTTTTGTTCCCAAATGTCCACAAATTAGAATGGGAGCAGTTTCCCATTTCCAATTCAGGCGAATGCTGTCTGTTAGAAAGGGAAAAACTTGTATGCTTTTCACTTCCGGAACTTAATAGGACAAACAAGAGATTATATGTGTCAAATGCAGTAGTCAGCATATATATCTAACACTTGCTTGATGAAAAATTGTTTATGGTCATCTAAGATTACAATAATTTTGTATGAATACTTAGACTGTCATACTGTCATTAGCCTCACCTGACCATATCTGGCCTACTCTTGCAGGTGGTAAATAAAGTTGCAAGCTTCCTCAGCCCAACATATTTCGTTTCTTTTCGAAGCTAATACAGTTTGTGATTGCAGTTTCTGCTTCGATGGAAACTTCATCACTACTTCCTCAATTTGCTTTCCACTATATTTTTTGTCAATTTGGTTATACACAATACTGTTTCAGTACATAGCCTATGAATATGTGAAGACAATTACTTTTTGTTTCTTCTTGAAGGAAGGATATATGACAAGAAAATACATATAGAAGGTGTATAAATTTTCGGGATCAACGATTGGACCATGCAAATTAGAAATACTTTTTCTTCGATAAAGGAAGAGATTACTCGATTCATTTCCGTATCACTCATGATATATATAATAACCCGGGCCTCCATTTCAAATGCATATCCCATTTTTGCGCAGCAGGGTTTTGAAAATCCACGAGAAGCCACTGGTCGTATTGTATGCGCCAATTGCCATTTAGCTAATAAACCTGTGGATATTGAGGTTCCGCAAACGGTACTTCCTGATACTGTGTTTGAAGCAGTTGTTAGAATTCCTTATGATATGCAACTGAAACAAGTTCTTGCTAATGGTAAAAAGGGGGGGTTGAATGTAGGGGCCGTTCTTATTATGGCAAATGCTGCTTCTTTGCATCATTATCAAAGGATAATCCGAAGGACGAATCATAAAAACTTGTGAGACTATGACTTTGAAGCAAAGAAAGTTTATAATTTAATTCAGCACATCTTCTTTTAGCTCAAGTGTTGAGTAGTCGAGTCTCACAATGCGTATTTTATAAGTATGTGTTGAGAGTAAATATCTCCCGTTGTGGAAGTAGATATCCGAATACCCTTGAGCCGGCTTACAAGATATATTACGTTTATTCATGACAAGATCGATTATGGTTTATGGATATAGTACTTATTAATTTCTCTTTGGTTTAGTTTTACTAATAGTACTTCTTTTGAATGAGTATCAATTATTAATCCATAAATACACAACTTGTTTGTTTGACGTATAAAGACAAAAACAAAGAAAATAATTACTCAAATTTCTTCCTAAACAGATTTGGATCCCTCATCTAATCAAAGTTCACTATTTGAGTATTACAATTGTACTGAGTATAGCTAAACATCCAAAAATATATGAATCTTGAATTCTTATAATTATTAACATCATGAAAAAGTCACGTATATTATGGGATGACCAGAATGAAGTGCTACATTATAGCTAATACAAATAAGATGTCACAGTACTGGATCAAGATTTGGGATTTCTTTCTTAGACCAAATGTCCAAGATTAATTAGTGACATGCAATGCATATGAAATTACGATACTAATGACATGTAGTTAGATAATATGATGATAGCCCAGTGGTTTGCCCCCTCGTTAAATCTCAAATTATTGTAATATTTCAAAAAAAAAAAAAAAATAGGTGTAGTTGAAAATTTTCCTTCACACATTTGTTTTATCAACTATCAATCTTTGTCTAAGATATAAACATTAACCAAAGAGAGAATTCATGTTCACTCGATTAAGAGATAAGTACACAATGATCCATAAAAGCTCAAATCAGGAAAGAATCCGTGTTCGATCTCTAGAGAGAGAGAGAGAGAGACAAGTGTAGTCATGATACATATATGGTGTTGGTAATTGAGGAGGGAATGAAGTACAAACATGGGAAAGATGAAATAGAAGTTAAAGAGGGGGAAGAAGGCCTCCATAGTTTTTAACTCACGCGTGGAATGTAATTGAAGCAAGATAATAAACGTGAGACGATGTAATATCTACAAGACTACAAGAGAGAGAATTATAATGAGACACACTCACAAAATACTCTCTCACGAGACTCCAACATTCAGCATTTAATATCTCCCCCCAAACTATAAACCACTACCTACACGGCTACACTACTTGATCTCTCTCTCTCTCTCTCACATCCACTTCGTTGGCTTATAAATAAGAGAAAACCTTACACTTGATCAAGTAAAAGATAACAAACTTTGTCCATACTTTGAAGAGAAAACCCAAAAAATAAAAAAAAAATAAAAAAATGTCTCACATAGCTGTGGAGAGAAACAGAAGAAGACAGATGAATGAACACCTCAAGGTTTTGCGATCTTTAACCCCATGTTTCTACATCAAACGGGTAAATTTTATCGATCCCTCTCTCTATCTCTCGTGAATTTATATATACTAACAAGCTTAACTGGTAAGATTTCTTACGGTTCTGATTCTATCTTGGATCGATTCTTGGTATTTAAAAGTGTTTGTAGTAGTGTATTGATTCTTTGTTGTTGTGTTAATTATATATATAGGGAGATCAAGCATCAATTATAGGGGGAGTGATAGAGTTCATCAAGGAGTTGCATCAAGTTCTACAAGCTTTGGAGTCCAAGAAACAAAGGAAGAGCATAAGCCCTAGCCCTAGTCCAACTACTCCAAGGCCGGTAGTACTGGTGCACCAAAAACCTAATATCCAACCTCCTCCTGCTGCAGGAGGTGATCATCATCATCATCATCACCTTCACACCCCGTTAGGGTTTGATAGTAGTTTAAAGGAACTGGAAGCAATCTGCAACTCTTCGGTTGCAGATGTGGAGGCAAAGATATCTGGATCAAACGTGTTACTGAAAGTGGTATCAAGGCGAGTATCGGGTCAAGTTGTGAAGATAATCACTGTTTTGGAGAAACTCTCGTTTGATGTTCTTCATCTCAACATCAGTAGCATGGAGGACACTGTTCTATACTCCTTTGTCATTAAGGTATAATCATATGCGAAATCGGGACTATTATAATCACTTCCAAAATTAAAATTTCAGACGTGCGTGAAAAATTGTGAAATCTCTAGCTATATTGCTTTTCATTGATTTTCCATTAATGCTAAAAACTAAAAAGTGCATAAAATATTAGAAATAATACTAAGCTTCACCAGTATAGCAATTTTCTAGCTGATTATGTTATGTGGGGAAGTGAAAGCTAATAACTTAATGGGAATCAGAGGAAACTGTAATCACTATTTTGATTAGAATCATATATTTATTATCCGAGAGATGGTATTTAAATTCACAAGTATCATGAGACTTTTATGTTTACTTCCATGTATACACGGTAGACAACACTAGGGTTTCATTTTTGTCTACATGATATATATGTATGCATCCATAGATGTGACATATACACCCGATTGACCATAGATCCATGACCCATACACATGCATTGCATGCAAAACGTAGGCACATCAGAAGCTGGAAGAGCATGCACGCTAAATGATCACTACTTTTTAATCATTTTTCTTCATCAGTTTTAATCGATTGTTTAAAGTTACCCACTAGTGTAAAACTTTAGATTATATGTCATTTTATGTGTCAATTGATGAAAGTGAACCATGTAAGATCATTTGCATAACATGTTTATAGAAATATAAAGCAGTACGAAAATTATCATATGCATGCAAGCATCTCATACATATTTGAATTCTTTGTGTCAAGAGTGAAGTACTCTTTAACAAAAAAAAAACGTTCACAAAAAAATATAATTAGCTCATTTCATTTCATTGTGTGGCATCAAGATGGAATTGAAGTGCAAACAATATTTGCACTAGATAAGAGGATTATATATATATACAAGCATTAGATATATATAGACAGAAGAAGCACTAAGAACTTTAGTAAATTAATCGAAAGCAAGAGATTTTTTCAATTTCTGATCCCTAATTTTCTCCTTACTGGTTGATCCCAGACTCACTCCTACGCATCTCTCATTCTATCAACTAGTCTTATTCTTGGCTCTTGTCGGTGATCAAATTGAGAAAAATAAACATTATTACGTACTCTTGTCCATTATATAACGATCCCATGATTGGTATTCTTTGATGATGAATTTGTGTAAGTGTATATATAGACTTGTCTTGTTTAACATTTGTTTTATTTTGATGGCTACAGATAGGGTTGGAATGCCAGGTGAGCTTGGAGGAACTTGCACTTGAAGTTCAACAAAGCTTCTTTCCAAATGCTACCGAGATATAGTTAAATAATTTGCTGCACCAGTAGTACTTCTCTTCACTTCTAAACATGTTATGCAAATGATCTTATATGGTTCATGATCATGTGTCTTAGCTTTAAAGAAAATATGGTTGATATATATTGTAATATCAGTAACGTTAGATTGTTCAAATTATGTCTAAATTTATACTCAAATAATGTGATATGAGTTGTAACTAATACATCATTCACCATATCATTTCATCATTTATATGGTGGTTACAACTCATATCGTATGCTACATTATTTATGTATGAATTTAGATAAATAAGTTGGAAAATCTAACTTTTTTTTATATATATAATGGAAAAAACATCCTCATATTTATACTACCCTGATGTCAATTAATTTCTATATGAACTTTTTAGCAATTGGAATATGATTTTGTTGAGATCTTGTCTTCCAACTAGAATATTTGCATATTGAGAGATTGTCACTATCTGACAAAAATCAAGATGGAACAGGTGGAATATTAATGTGAGATAAAACGTACGATAATATCATGTGTTTTGACTCATATCCGAACTAGTAAGATGTCACTTATAATTTAATTATCACATGTCAGCTGAATTAAAATACAAATTAAGGAAATAACAAGGCACTAATTCCAGAAGAGACATTGACCGGTATTTTTTTTTTAAAGCTTTCTCTATTTGTAGGATTCGAGCCGTTGATCTAGAAGTCATTTGCTCAAACCCAAGCTCGTCCATCACCACAACTTCTTATATGTGAATATTGTTGAAATTTATTAAAATTAAATCTCTACACAGAGATTTTTATTGTTTAATTAAAATCCCATAGTTTGTCTATATTAATTTAACATATTATCACGGTCTTAAAGTTTGCGCAGCCAACTCGTGCGGCACTTAGACAACTTTAGGGTAATGTTGCTAAGTAAGTCTTGTTTGTCACTCTCACACACACAAGAGAGACTAGAGGAAGGGATTAGAAGCGCTTGTGGGAAATAAAGGAAGCTTGTATTGCTTTGTAGAAAACTTTACAATGCTTTGAGTGAATATGGCTTAGATGCCTTACAAATGAGAGGAGATACCTATTTATAGGTGTCCACCTCCTCAATGGACGGTCTAGATCAATCTAATCTAACGGTGGACATTCATTCTCCAGAATAATCTATATGTATCTAGAATTCTCTACAAGTATTTACATGCCTTTAGGTATTTACAAGAAAGATCTAGAATGGTTCCACTCTAGAGACTTCCAGAAGATGCTCCATGCTAGAAATGTGGAGAAGTCTCTACAGTTTTTTTTTAAATCCCCCTTGAAACTATATATTCAGATAGTGTTCATGATTTTTTTTTATTTCTTTATATTTTGTACTTGAACAGTTGAATGTTACTGAAATTTGGAAGGCAAAATATAAACTGGGGATGTTATATTATTGGATCGGACTAAGTATGTGCTTTATTTTCTTCAACATTAACCTATGTTCAGGCAGGTTTCATCAAGAATATTTTTTTTCAATCGGTACCTCCAAAATACGGAAAATTTTGAGAATATATCCGGAAGAATATCCTCTCTTTTTTTTTTTTTTTTTTGACAATATCTACTAATTCGGGATCAGGTATTTTTTTTTTTTTGAAAGCTTTCGCCATTAGTAGGATTCGAGCCACTGACCTGGGAGTCATTTGCCCAAACCCCAAGCTCGTTCATCTACCAGCTGAACTATGCCTCTATTGGCGATCGGGAAGAATATCGATATTTACTTTCTTAACATAAAATAATAATAATAATAATAATAATAATAATAATAACCCAGTTAAAATTAACAAAAATATAGCTCTGGAGTTAGAAACATGTTATCAGAACTGATATTGGTATTGGGTAGGTACAGTTAGAAAAATGGCCCAAACATGAGCCCATTATATAATGGGCCTTGTACAAAATCAATATAATTGGGCCTGGCCCAGTACCATCCACTATTTCCAATGCATAATTGTAAGCACATTCTAAAATTATGCATAAACTTTTTGTTTCTCTAAATAAGAAATGTAGAAAATTCATCTAACAAAATGCTTTTGATTATTTTGGGAGATTTTAGCGCCCAGAAATTCAAATACAATCACTTTAAAATCTAAAACAATTTAAATCATTTTCACTGTTTTTTTTTTTTTTTTTTTGTTAACTTATTATATTTGAAATGCATCCTTATCTAGGACCCGCATTGAATACGTGACGGTCCAACTAGTTTTCACTATTTTTCGTTAACTTATTAGATTCGAAATGCGTCCTATGGATAAGGACCCGCATGGAATATGTGCCAGTCCAACCCATAGTGATATGATATTATTGTAACACACCCCATGTCCTGAAAAATAAATAAATTCTGGTCAGATTACCAAGAATTGACAACATTTTTACACCAGTTGGTGTGACTATTAAATGTGAACAGATTTCTGGATTGACAATGACCATATAAAATGAAACATGCCACCACTCCAAGCCAAAGTCACAACTAGATGATATTGCTTTTTCTTGAGTCTCCTCCACAATGCAATAATTAAAGTCTGGGCCCAAAGTTGTAAAAATGGATGGGCCCAGATCAGTCGATTCACTGGCAACTCGATACGTATTCGATTCGACTGGTTTTTCGACCGGTTTTTGATCGGATTTAGGATGTGACACTGGTTTGATTTTAACTTTTTTTATTTTTAATGGTGCCCACATGCAGCAAATATCATTCCTTGTAATAATTACAAATGTGCTCTCAAGCTCAATGTGCTTGTGCTTTGAGCCCACCTAAAATTCTAATTAATTTTTTAAAAAGCTAAACCAAACTCACATGAAAGTGTTTTTTTTTTTTTAATCTGGTTTAAGGAATTGTTTTCGTTTTTGCCCATGTTTTTGTTATTGTTTTCATGAAATAAAAATTTAATGGTCAAGTGGTTTAGGATTAGCTGCTAGATCTATGAATCATTTATGTACTATTATCATAAAATTAAATTAAATCTAATTTATAAAATTTATATTAATTGTTTATTTTTACTATTATCGAAATATTATATATATTTTTTTTTTCCATGACAATTTTCTCGATTTAGTTGAAAATTGTCCTATAAACGCAAGCTAGGTTTGACCTTTTTCATGAACCGTACATGAAAAATAATATTTAAAAAAAAACTCTCAAAAAGACATAATAAAACATAATAAAATACAAAACAAAAGCTCAATCTTTGAAAAATGTTGTGGCAAAAATCAAACTAATCATGTGATCCCCTTATTCGAAAGCAACAATCAAATTTCTTTGACTTCTATGCTATCATCACATTTCATTTCCCCTATCTAGTGCCCTATATAGTGACCTAAATTTTTCATAAATAAATAATATATTTAAAATAACAAACCCATTAAAATTATAAATAAATAAATAATAAAAAATCTAATAATATTTAAATAAACAAAAAAGAATTGCACAAGTATCAATCAAGGTAGACATTATTTACACATACCCAAACTGCCCAATTGAGGCAAAAAAAAAACACGATTAAAAAAAGAGAGTAAAAAAAGGTGGGCAGTAAAAACAAGGTAAAAAACAAAAGAAGAGAGCATGAATTTTGTGCCCCAACTAAAACTATTAACAAATGATAAACCCAAAAGGGGTTTGAGTTTTGACTTTTGACCAACCTACTCCCGATTCACTCTAATAACACACTAAAACGCTCGCGTGAGTAGTAATAATGAGCGACTCATGCTTGCTTGGTGTGTAAGCTACTCCTGTTTTTTCAATCTTATCGGTTATTACATCATGCCGATCAGGTCAGGGAGATAATCTTGGCTGGGACGGTCCCAAATACGTAGCCATGGGACCGTCCAATGAGAGTGTGCCACATGCTCTGCACATACTGTCCCAATGTATATGTGGCGCACTCTCATTGGACGGTCCCATGGCCACGTATTTGGGACCGTCCCAGCCAAGATTTTCTCCAGGTCAGGAGTCTGTCGGTTAAAATCAAATCCTATATATATATATTCTCCGAATGGATTTGGATCCCCTTCTCGTATTCATCTCATTTTATTATCACTTCAATCAATGGTCTTGATTAATTCTATCTTTCGGTTAAATAAAATATAAAAATTAATGAAAATAATCTAGACAATTGATTTGTTAGACAAGATGAGAACACGTGTCAATTAATAAAAAAATGTATGTGGGTCCGTAGCTACAAAAAACTTAGCCTTAACCAGCCCGTACACCACCCCCCAATGAAAAAGATTCCTCCCAACACTGCCCCTTTGCAGGCTAACTGACAATTTTCGTCGTTACTTTGCTTCCGTTATCTTTATTTATTTATTTTTAAATATATATATATAATTTAATCCAATTATTGCCGTCCGTTTATGGTTTTCAATTTCATTTTTACTGTTTTTACTGCTTTACCGTCTCTCTCTCTCTCTCTGTCGGTCTCGGCTTCGCTCGGCTCGTGTTCGTTGGCTGAACTGTTTATTTTTTATTATTAATACCGGCATCTTTTGGGAATTTCTTTTCTTGACCACAAGGTTTTCTTGTTTGTTCACTTTTATCCTTTCACTTTTTCATTTTCTAATTTCTACATTTTTTTTTCTTTATATTATTATGTACGAATCGAACCTATAAATTTCCAAATTCTTTTAACTCGCATTTTTTTATTATTATAGATTTTTCATGAAATTCCTAACAAATATTGACAATCTAGAAGAGCTTATATCTAATAAAATTATGTTTTTTTAAATGTGAAAGAAATTTTGCTGAATCTAAAGGAAGTAGCAAATTATTTGAGGTTGGCACTTACTATAGAGAAAAAGAAAACTACAAAAATGTACAAATTAAGAGAGTGAAAAATACAAAAAAACAAGGAAAACAAAGAGAAAGACAAAAAATATAATTTATGAAATTTTGTTTGAAGAAAGTGAAAGGTTAACGTGGACTGTACATGTATGTACTTCAATAAGTTTTGGCAATAATATCTTTCGTAAGATTACATTTTCCAGACACAACACAAAAGAAAAAAATAAACTTATTACAATCACACAAATAACCCTGACCCAGAACACAACACCAAGTCACCAAGTAATCTTGTAGTGTTTTTTCAGTGGTATTATGGGAAATTAATTAACTGGCCAGTACATGCACAGTTGCATACACACTGTGGATCTAGAGATCTTGTGATTACTGATTTCGAAAAAAAAAAATATGGCAGGGTGTCTTTTTAGATTCGAATGGTAGATGAGTTAGATGTAAAAGTAATACAAAAATGAAGAAGAAGCATCATTTCATGTTGTGTTTGAACTTTTAAAAGGATGCTTGTTTTGATCTTTTGTTGTGTGGTGTAATGATTGTTGTTTGTACGTATAATTCCATTTTAATTCAAATTTTATAGCCTCTTTAATTTTAATTTTTTCTTTACATGTAATGGGTGGGTTGTACTTGTGCATTATTAGCTTTAAAAAAAAAAAAAAAAAGCGTTAAAAGCACTTTTTGGAAATAAAACACCCTTTAAATTTATACGAGAAATCATTCATAAATCACACTATTAGTTTTTTTTTTTTTTTGATGGATATAAACCAAAGGTTTACAACACCTGGAATTCAGATCCAGGTCAAGAAACATGAAAATATGTTTCCAACTACAACTGGGACTCTACAGCAATCACACTATTAGTTATAAGTTGGAATATGTTTATATCTAACATGAATTAAACGAAGATTATAGATCGATCGTGGGATTTTTTAGGAGACCCTTTTGTCTTGCTAATATTGTCCTTAATTGACACTTCCCCAGCCTATCACGTTAGAGGTGACGGGTTTAAGTTTCATCATCATGCCTATTTTATAAATATGTGTGAGGAGTTTTCACTTCGATATTGTGGGTGTAAACTTCCAAACTTAGGGTTTAACTTTAGGACATGTACTCTAATTTAATTTTTATTTTTTTGGAAAACAAAGTACGAAAAATAAATGCTTCCTGTAGAAACACATGTATATTTTGTCTGAAAACGAGGAGAAAGAGAGAGTGAAAGAAGAAGAAACAAAGCATACCAAATAAGGGTAAAAAAGAAGCTAGGGCATGCACCCATTTACATAATTACATTCAACGATCGAAGTAAAAGTAAAAAATAAAAAATTACAATATTATTATTATCTGAAATTAACATATGCATGTGCTTCTTGTCTTAGCTCTAGTATTCAGTGATGAGAAAAAGAATTTGGGAGTTGGGAGGTGTAGGTACATTATATGGTTCAATTTTAGAATTCTGTAATCAACTATTAATTGACTAGTAGTACTGCATAGGCTTTTTTCAGGGAATGTGTCGGTTTTTGTCCTACAAACATATTGTATATGTTTATATATTACAGTGAAAATTATTGCTATTAACTGTGCTGATTTTTAATTCCACATAGCATTATAATAATTGGTGTATTGGATAATCAAAATAAGGGCATGATTGTTTGGTGGGTCATCTTCAAAATAATTGTTTAGTTATCAGTCTTCATCATGATCCATATGTGATAGAATGAAAATTTTCCATTAACTATTCTATTTTGTAAATATTTTTTTTTTTGGAAATGATAATTCGATCTATACTTCTGAAGTTATGTCTCTACATGAGAAAATGAAACTGGGCCAATGCTACTGTTGGAAATAAACGATCCATGGGAACCTCCTTAGAGGATAACCATTTTTTTGAGGATGAGTACTTAAATGACACTTGTCATTCGTAATCAGATAAGTGTCCCTACGTCCATATATATAATGGTGTCGACAACACAACAAAGAGTCATAAATAAACCTATAAATACCATTTACTAAAGTAAATCAAGGCAAGTATTGTCATTTAGCAAAACTCCTTTACACTTACATTGCATCCTTACTTAATAGACTCTAATTGTCAGAGAGAGAGAGAGAGACCACTCTAGCTATTCTCTGCCTAAATTATATAGCTTATACATATATGTGTTAACAGTAATGCTACATATCCCACCTAAAATCTTACTTTTTTCATCCCACTATATGTGGTATGTGAGGTGTTAAATTGTGAGTGGATACATGGGGTAGGTGTCATTAATGTGTATCCACTCACAATTTGACATCTCACATGCCACATGTAGTGGGATGAAAAAGATGGGATTTTAGCATTATTGATGTGTTAAAGGATAAAAGGTTTGTTTATAAAAATGTAAGGCTATGAAATTCTGTCCCATGAAAGAGACAGTAAAACAGTAATAGTAACAGTGTACATTCATGCATGCAATTGCAATTGCAATTCATGAGGTTACTTCTTGGGAAATTAAACCACCAACAGATTGACAGGCCAATTAAGGCATAGAAACCAAAAACCAAAACCAGACAATTAATATTCTCATTGAGGAGT
The DNA here is from genome assembly GCA_008009225.1 of Acer yangbiense. NCBI lineage: Eukaryota > Viridiplantae > Streptophyta > Magnoliopsida > Sapindales > Sapindaceae > Acer > Acer yangbiense. The sequence continues at coordinate 6,705,473 of CM017761.1, read as the reverse complement.
GAGGCAGCTAGCTAATAAGCTAATTAGTAGTATAGGGCAGTGCAGTGCAGTGAACTGTGAAGTGAGCCTGACCCACCACCACCACCACCACCACACACACCTAACATGGTTGATGGCCTCCATGTGATTTCCACTGCTAAAATAACTCTTCCTCCCTTGGTCCTTGTGCTTTGAATTTGAATTTTGTAGAATTCCTCACCCTTTGTTTGACTTCTATAGTTCTATATAATTCTAATAATGTACTGTAAATTCCATATAATATTTGTATTAATAGGAAACTAGGCTGCATGAGTCAGTGTTTGAGGCTGCTCACCCATCTGCTGCTGCACAATATGTTGTTGAAGCACAGAGTCCAACACCTCTTGGAATTCGTTGCTGCTAGCTAGTATCTTTACAAGATATTCTGCTGCCTTTTTTTTCGATTATGTGTGAATAGAAAGTGTAAATGGTATGGAAAATAAATTGTTTGGATTCGGATTATTTTATTTCAAATCTGATCCGGATCCGAATCTGAAACCGATTTAAATCCAAATCAGATATTTAAAAAAAAAAAAAAAAACTTTTATAAATAAATAAAAAAACTTATATTTTTTGTGTAGTGTGTGTACACCGCATTGACCGCACATTGTACACTTAAAAAAAAAAAATTAACAAGCTAGCACAGTTTAATTTAAATATGTTTTTTTCTAATTCGAAAAAAGTCTAAATCCAATCCAAACATAAGTCCAAATCTGATCTGAAAATGTGTATATATATTTGAATCCGAATCTAAATCCATTCTGAATCCAAAAATATCTATATACATGTCAGGTTCGAATTATCCGATTGAGAGGTTTTTCTTAGGAAAATCCAATCCGAATCCGAACTGAAATTTTTTGGACTAAAACTGATCCGAATTCGGATTATCCATATCCGATCCGATTGACACCTATAAGGCTATAACTATCACTGCATGGTACTAATTAATAAGAGACCTTGTTCAGTCTATTCATGTCTCAAATTCATATATATATATATATATATATACAATTTTTCTATTATCAGTTCGAACTGATAATAGAAAAATTGTATATATCAGTTCCTTACATGTGGACCATTGGATTTAAAAGATACTTTGACAATTGCATGTAGCCAAGTCAAAGTATTTAAATCCAATGGTCTACATGCAAGGAACTGATATATCTTTTGTCAGTTCGAACTGATAATAGAAAAATTGTATATATATATACAGATTTTCTATTATTAGTTCGTCATGACAATAAATATATCAAGACGAATAATGTGGACCACTAAATTTACATACTTTGACTCAAAGTGTATGCAATTGTCAAAACTTCTTCATAATCTGTGGTCCACATTTTTCGTACTGATATATTTTTTTCCAGGATGAACTGACAATAGAAAGATCATTTATATATAGTCTTTCTATTATCAGTTCGAACTGACAAAAGTTATATCAGTTCCTTGTATGTGGGTTACTGGATTTAAATGCTTTGACTGACAAGTGCATATAGCCAAGTCAAATTATTTAAATCCAGTGGCCCATATAGGCACATACAAAGAACTGATATAACTTTTGTCAGTTCGAACTGACAATAGAAAGAGTATATATATATATAACTCATGTCCTTGGGATGGCAATTTGAAGGGATAATATATATAATTCATTGATTGCTAAAATTCAAGATATTTTTAGTTTAATATAATTTTTATCCGGTTTCACTACCTAAATAATAGACCGCACTATCCAACTACCTTGATGATCTGATGGATAAAACTTGAATCTAACATTGAAACATAAGTGAAAAGAATATGAATCCTCACATAATCTCATGACACATAAACGTTGCAATAAATGAATAGTTAAGATATGATTGGTTTTTCATAACCATTTTATTATCCATCAATCACATACTTTAAAAAGGTAAAAAAAAAAAAAAAAAATCAGATCAGTAGAGGTTACAAATCCAAACGAAAAATATATGGACACGAATATATTAATCATTTAATTGTTAATATAACATTTAATTAAATTAATCTACCAAAGAATCATTTGCACGTATTCAATTAATGATATTAATTAATCTAGATATGCTGCATTATATAAATCATCGGTACCCATTTAAATATTAAAGATTAGGTTTGATCATCATCTTTACTAATAAAGCAAAGAAATTACTAAATCCCACTCTTGTAAACTTTTTTTCAAGTTAACTAATTAATTATGATACTTTGAATGAATAAAAAATAGTTTACATAGTTATCAAATCTGCATATCCAGAAACAGACGGCGCACTCAATCTATTCTTACCAAAATAAATAATAGAGACTAGAGAGAGAGAGAGCACTTGCATAATTATCATATTGACTTCTTGGTGGTTCTCTTCTTGGCGACATGGACATGCCAAAGCTTTCTTCTCTTTGATTGGTGATCTCCAACTCTAGTTTCTAATTAACTTAATTATTCTTTTCTGTGCCACTTTAGGGGTGTAATTGAGAGCTACCTAGTTAATTAATTTAATTAGATTTCTTTTAAAACGACGAATATCAAACAGATGAATATCGAACCCTAATCGAAGATTCCTTTGAAATATTTATAAAATATATATGATGAGACTGAAATTCTAAAAATATGGTTTCTAATTATAGAGATCAAATGGCTTTATGATATTTCAGTGATTAAAAAAAAATACAATATGTCAATAAATTAATAATTAATGATGTTATAAAGTACCCTACACATATCTAACTTTGATTGTTGGAGGAATTAAAAACAATTAATTAATTACACTTAAAAAGCTGATGACAATTTGCAGTTAACAAGTGGGGTTGATCAGTCTTTTTTGTTTATTTTATCATATCTCTATGTGTTGGAATGGGAGAAGTTTCATCTCTTGAATGTATAAACATTTTAATAATAGTATATGAAAGACATGTTTTGGACAGAAATAATTAATAAGTGGGTATTATATCAGAAGAATATTATAAATATAATAAATTGAACAAATAATTATAGCTGCAATGTCACTGAATCCACCACTGGTTGTGTCAATCATATTAAAAGGACTAAAGAGTAATGAAAAGACTGTCGGGATCTACCGAAATCAAACAATACATACGTGGCTCGGATATCTACTCATATAATGAGAGATAACTACTCTCACAATCCGGTAAGAAAACTTCACACACATACTTGTAAAATATGCATGATGGGATTTTACTTATGTAGAAGGGAGGTGCACTACCAGCTTTGCTAAGAGTTGATATGCATTTGTTTCTTCTATTAATTTCAACATTTATTATACACAATTAGACTCTACCACTATATATGTCGACCCCCCACTATTATACACATTTACAGTTTTCCATTATATATGTTGGCCCCCTACCCACCCAACCTAACAAAATCCCTATCTTCCTCTAATTTTTTTTAAAAAAAAAAAGAAAAAAGGACCAAATATATGTCACAATGCCATTACTTTCAATGATATATCTTCATGATAATAGCTTAAAACGTATACGTTTAGAATAAATGATTATATAAAATAAGGAAATGTTTAATAATGATCGAATTGACATAATAGATATATAATATATAATATGTTCGTATCAAATTGATAATGATCACTCATTTGTAAATTGTGAGTTGTGATGATAATCACTTTTTTGTAAGTTGTGAGTTGTGAACCGAATTATATAGTAAAGAACCGTATTGGTTAAATATATTGTCAAAACTTGGTATCAATCAATTCAGAAATCATCTAAGAGATGCATTATTATAAGAAGTTTCTTTGATTAGAAGATCCATAATTCATTTCATATATTTTGATATGTATATTAAAAACACCTACATGATTATTTTTGTTTTTATTCAAGAAATTCAACACTTCAACGATAATAACAATTTCTATCTTTTAAGAACTAATTAGGCAGACAAAGATATTGCTTGGATTTTCTTCAACCCGGTAAGAAAGAGTAATTATACTTTACCCAAATTTGATGCCCAAATCTGGTGTATAAATGATGTGGTATCATTCTCATTCATTCATTTAAATCAATCAAATCTAATACAATCTAAATGGATGGATGAGAGTGATGCCATATTATTTGGGCACCAGATTTGATTATTTGAACATCAAATTTAGGTAAAGTAGAATCACTCTTTAAGAAAGAGTAAAATATCTATAAAGTGTATTTAAGATTTTTATTTTTATTTTTTATGTTTTTATATATCACATACTGCGTCAGGAGCTTGAAGCTGAGATATTGCTAACCTGAATTAGCACTCGTATCATCAAACCATATCGAATTGCAATATCTGGAGCAGAAATATTTTTTATTAAAAAAAAAATGTTTTTTCTACTAAAAAATTATAAATAAAAACAAACAAATTATCAAAATGACTGATAAACATGCAACCTTAGTTTTGTAATTGATCTTAGAAACTAATGTTGGTTGTATTGTAAATCTCTTTCTTTATCAGCAAAAATAAATATTATAATCAGAACAAAAGCATATATGGAGTAGAAATGAAGAATTTGACTTGCTGCAAATAAAGCAGAAAAAGAAGATCACACCAAAAAAAGAAAAGGGTTAATTGCACAAACATACCCTCTATTTATCTAATAAAACAAATTTCAAACAAATACCTTATTCAAACACAAACATCCCAATTGAAATATGCTTGGGGTATGGAAAGTCAATAGTGCCATTGGGTAAAAGGGAGAGGTTATTTTGGTGGATAAATTTCACAAACAACCCTGAATTTATGTGTAATTGTATAAATATTCATTGTTTTCTAATAATTACATAAATATACTCTATCGTCAGTTGACTTTTATTAACTTTAACTTTTAACCACATTTGTATCTCAAAATGACTAAACTACCCTTGAAACTTATTTATCTTTTCTTTTATTATTTAAATATATTAAAAAATATTTACTTAAAAAATTGAAAAAATCGATACAATTTTTTTGTTGCTTTATTTCTATCATTTTTTTAACACAATCAGAACCCACAAAACTAAAAAAAAAAAATAGCTGTCTTTAGTGGGTTTTGATTGTGTTTAGTGAGTTTTGTGGGTTTTGATTATGTTGATTAAATGTTATTGTTGGTGAATTTTGATTGTGTTGATGAAATAAAATTGTTTGTGGGTTGATGAGTATGAAATTGAATGTTTTGGTGATAAAGTTGGTTTTTAAAATCTGAAATGTTGGTGTTTGGGGACATGGAAAATGTAAATAATAATAAATAAAAAATGATAGAAAGAAAAAGAAAATAAAAGCAAAAAAAAAAAATTTGTACTGATTTTTTCAATTTTTTAAGTAAATATTTTTTAATATTTTTAAATAATAAAAGAAAAGATAAATAAGTATTCAATGGTAGTTTAGTCATTTCGGGATACAAATGTGATTAAAGGTTAAAGTTAACAAAAGTCAAATGACGATAGGGTATATTTATGTAATTATTAGAAAAAAAATGAATATTTTTACAATTCACCTAAATTCAGGGTTTTTTGTGACATTTACCCACCAAAATAACATATCCCTTTTACCTAAGGGTACTATTGACTTTCCATACCCCAAATACATTCCAATTGGGATGTTTGTGTTTGAATAAGGTATTTGTTTAAAAATTTGCTTTATTAGATAAATAGAGGGTATGTTTATGCAATTAACCCAAAAGAAAAAGAAAAAAAAAAAGATAGTAAAGATTCAATTTCTTCTTGAAGATTAGTTAGGTGATGATTGACACTTGATATATGTTATAATTTCGAAAACCAACAAAGAAAAAAGTCATGAAATGAACTGTATATAATTAGCAGCTTTTAGTGTGATGTATATTATTAATCAAACTTTAATTAAAGAGGACTCAAAGTAATCATATCTGTAGCACAAGTCCAATCTGTCTTTTGCCTTTTGAATTATTAAGGCTGCTGCATTGCATTGTTCACGAACATCATAAGAGCATATCTCCAAGGGCTCCCTAAATCCCCTCCTTAATTAGAGCATCTTCAACTCAAACACCAAATATTACATCAAAAACACTAAAAAATAGTATCTTTCTTACATCAAATTTTTTTCATTTCCAATGTATTACACCAAATTTTACACTAAAAGAGTATCTTTGAAGAATATTCTCCCAATAAATATTTATACAATACCAATTAATTTATATTAGTTAATTTATAAAATATTCAATAATTTTAATGACGTAATATATATATATCAAAGTGGGTATCATTTTCAAGATCTCAACAAGATCTTTCTAACTATATATTTTTTGGGAATACATATTGTTAAAATTAAGTGTAAAAGGGTTAAATTAATAATTTTTATAAAAAGTAAATATTGATATGACATCACAATAGAAAAAAAATAAAAAAATTGGTGAATGAACAGTGCCCACCAAACCAGGTGGGCAATGTTCATCCACCAAAAAATATTTGGTGTATTTGGTGTGGATGGTGTATACGTTGAAGATGCTCTTAGAATAATGAGTGAATTTGGTTTTAAAGCACTCTAAGGGGCTCCCAATTTTAGAGAGCCACCCTTCCAAATATAGGGGAACATTTCAAGCTCCCTATCTTCTCTCTTTTATTTTTTTTATTATTATTTATAAGTTGATTGATCCTCTTTCTCTTATTTTTACAATTTAAAACAAAATAAATTTATTTATATTTTAAATTTAAAAAATATTAAAATATTAATGATTAGCTATAATAGGAAGGATTGTTGAAGTGATCTCATGAAAAGTTGCTAGCTAAAATAGTTTTTTTTAGTTAAAATAGCTAAAATTTAGAGAACATGGTTAAAGATGCTCTAATCTCTCACTCACGCTCACTCTGTTTCCCAACTTATTAATAAATTTTAGGATTACTTTTGCATGAAATTCAAATTATATAGTTGGAATTCATTTAATTTGGGGGGAATTACACAAACTTACCTTGGTTATATGCATCATAACACAGAAACCCACATAAAAATCATAATAACACTCACACCCCCCTGGCCTGTTGACTCACGGTTGACCACCTGTTGATCACCGTTTCTCTGTCATTGACAATGTTGTCTTTTTGTTACAGTATTCATTAAAACAAAATACAAATAAATAAAAAAGTAAAAATAAATAAAATGATTGATCTCCACTGTCCGTAACTCCATCTTAGATGGAACAGTCTACAACGGAGCTCAATCGCAGATGAAGACCCATTCACAGTGATTTACTACCTTCGTCTCTGAAACAACATCGATGAATGTTATTGCAAGTATCGCAACACGATTAGAGACAGAACTGGGTGATTGCTATTGTTGTGTTTTGGATATTTCGCCTGTGAAGATTATTAGCTCAAGAAAGGAATATCACACAGCTTGAATGTGATTTTTAATAGATTGAAGATGGATTTTTATCAATGAATGTGTGTTTCAGTGTTTGGATTGGATTTTTCTTTTCTTTTTTGTTTAGATTATTTTGGTTTTTTTTTCTTCTTGGAATTGATTGGAGAAGAAGATATAATTGTCGGATGAGATTTGTGAATTTTGTTTTTGGGATTGATTTGTGATTTTTTTTTTTTTTTTTTTTGTGGAATTTAATTTTTTTTTAAAGCATTGTGGAATTTAATTGGATCTCCATTCTCCATCAATTTTTTCTTATAATTTTTAGTTCATCTCCACCATCAGCTATCACCATCCATCTTGATATGGACGGTGGAGAGCCATTTAAAAAATTGTTTTCATTTTGTTTTCAAATCCTATATTACTTTATTGTTTATATATTAAAAAAATACAACATTGCCCCTTGTCTATGACAGACAAACGGTGGTTAACAGATGGTCAATTGTGAGTCAACAGGGTCAAGGGAGTGTGAGTGTTATTTTGATTTTTGTGGGTTTCTATGTTATTATGTATATAACCAAGGTAAGTTTGTGTAATTCCCCCTTTAAATTTTATCAAAGATCGGTAAGATAGCTAGCATTGCCCGTGGGGATCCGTCCCGCACCGTCCCATATGAGGCGGGTTTTTATCAAGATAAATGGGGTTGGAGCGGATTTGGGGACGAGTCCTCCGTTCCGGTCTCGTCCTGACCCCACTTATTATTTATTTATTAATTATATTAATATTTAATCAATAAAAAATAAATATTTGGGCCGCGGTTTGCAACCCGCGCCACATACCGCAAAAGATCTTTGGAGTCCACCGTTCATAATACTGCGATTGGTGCCTTTTGCCTATGCCGCGGTCTACACCGTGTGATCTCATTGGAATGTGCAGCAGTTTGTACTGCTGTCTGTGCACTTCTGTCTGTACTGCGGTCCACGCCGTGGTTCCTTTTGGAATCCAATTCTTTAGTTCTTCTTCGATCTTCAAGCCTCCCTCAAACATGATCTCCTACTTCCAAACGTTTTCCCACGTCTCCACGAAGTCTTCGCATTGGTTGAATCTCGTTTGGTAACCATTAGGAATACGAGCCATATCCAACAATTCATATTTTAAAAAACAAATTTTGGGACTGGGTGGAGCGGAGCGGGGTTGGGACCACCTCCCCCTGCCCAGAACTCGGTCTTCAATAGTGGGGGTTGGGGCGGTATTGGAGCCAAGTAATTTTTCTCGAGGTGGGGTCGGGATTTGAAATCCCCGCCCCATTGACATCCCTATTTTTCATGGATATACATATCAATGAAAAAATTAAAATTCTTGTGCAAAACAATGAATAAATTAGAATTCAAGCATTCATGCTACAGTATAGATTCGGTAAAAATGTTTGAAAAATTATAACTCTATATGATGAAGAGTAATTGTAGAAACCCACTTAGTGAAATGAGATTGATTCGTTGGTAAATCCCTCACACTTGTACTATGAGGTTGCGGGTTCGAATCCTCCCTATCCCTTAAAATAAAAAAATAAAAAAATATCATATTTATAATGTATTACTTAAATAAAATAAAAATTGTACAGACCCACTCAAGCTTTGTTTTTTTCCCCTCTCTATTTTCAAACAATTAGGAGACAACAATCACAAAATTCGCTCAACCATTTTAGTGATATATACATGTGATGAGAACGATGAAGACGTGCACTAAATGTCAACTCAATCGTGATTGTGAAAAATAAAATAAAAGAAAAAGTGCTTCTCTCTCAATAGTCAAATTTTGGTTATATATATATATATATATACACACAGTATGTGATATATGTACAAGAAGATTCTTCTGATTTTATGTAACAAATTACAAAAATTGAAACAGTAAGTGGACCCTATTAATTGCCAAGCAATGCCAGCTCCATGACTGTGCAAAATCTTGGCCATAGATCACGATCATGATCCTTTGATGGTGACAAATCGTAATTGGATCTTTGATCATGTTTTTACTTTGTATTTACATTAACAAATATATATATATATATATATATATATATAAACTATTTACGCCGATTATTTTCAATTTTGGACCTTTACCATTAGTAAAATGGTTGAACATTTCTCCAAAAGTTTGAATCACGTTTTTGCTCTTTAAATCGCAAAATGTTATGACATTCAGTGATAAAGCCATTTGAAAGCCTAGTAGGGCCATAGCTCGGCCGAAAGTTTGTTAAAAAATATAGTTAATTGTTTTCTTGGATTTTTTATTATATGAGTTGCATTACATACCGTGCGTATAATTGATGATTTTGCTCCGATTCAATTGGTGTTAGGTTAAAAAATAAAAAAGTTTTTTTTGATCTTCAGGCACTAAATCAAAGGTGTCACGAGAGTTTGAAGAAAATTAAGTACAGTTAATCTATGGATGATAGTTGTTAATTATATATGTATTTACCAAATGATGTAACATTATTTGTGTCACAAACATTGAACTTTAAAATTGGTTCTATGATGCCAACAGGGGCGTAGCTCAGCTGGTAGAAGGATGAGTTTAGGGATTGAACAAATGACTCTCAGTCAGCGGTTCGAATCTTAGCAGTGACGAAAGTTTTTTTTTTTAAATACCTAGTCTCAGATTAATAGATATCGTAAAAAAAAAAAAAAAATATATATATATATATATATATAATCTCTAATTAATAGATATTTAAAATAAATAAATAAATTAGTTTCCGTGATTGTAGGGAACTACTACTTATGATCAAGTTTCAAATCAGAAAAAAAAAAAAAAAAGTAAAACCTAGATGTGATAGGTAGCACATGTATGTGATGAAAAATAATTGACACATTATATAAACAAGAGAAGGTGGATTTTCTGATCTTGAGACTCATCAAGTCTCTTTTCACTCCATCCAACACATCCCCTATATAAATATTTTTGCTTGCCATATATAGTAGCTAGTGGAATTTCAACTATGTTCATGGGTCAACTTGTTAATGGAGATTGGCCTACTTAGACCTAACAACATTATATAAGAGAAAGGGGGACCTTTTTTTAACCCTATAAGGCTATAAATACTATTCATGATCATGATACTTTCTAATTCTTTCCTCTTCTGGGACTTTTCTTCCCATTTCACTCATACTTTTAAATTTTAAAACACATAAAAAAAAAAATATATATTATTAACAATAAGTAATTTACGTTTGGGATCACCGATTATCATTGTAATGCTACAAAACTGATAATCATGTGTGACAATCAATAATTAAAAAAATATTGATGGTTTATCGATAATCATTTTTTTTTTTCTTCTTCTAAGATATAGCCATAATTTCATTAATAAATAATTAAAAAAAAAATTCTTAATCAACAGTATTGATGGTTCATCTCATGTGTTCATATGGAATGATTATGATAAGGTTAATTTATTATTTAATTCGTAGTTCGATATATATCATAATGAAAATTTTATAATAAAATATTTATGTAACGAAAAGCTTTTTTTAAAGAATTTAAAATCAATGTTGATATAATGGTTTCAACTGTTGTTGATAACTTTACTCGAGTGCTGCAAAATGAAAAATTGAAAACAACAACGAATCCCCACTGTCTAATGAATCGAATCCGAACCCCCCTGGACTTTCGCTTTGATATGTTTGGAGCATACGTTAAAAGCTACTAACACAAACGTAACATGTGACGTGATTTATAATGATGCCTTCGGTTTACTAACACACCATGTGGGATGTGGCACGAATTATATTCATGTTACATGGCACGATGTGTTACGTACGGTGCAATGTAACATGAAAAAGGGTAATCCGGTAATTTCATAACATTGAGAGGCGAGAGTGGCGTACGGTAAGAACGTGCGCGTGTGCGCAGAGGAGAATAGAGTTCTTTTCGCCGTTCGATGGCAGGTGGGTTGGATTTGTTTTAATCGTTCGATGGTACGAATATATGCAATGTAACCACTGCTTTGCTTTTTTTGATTTGTAATAATTACTACTACGAGTGGTTGTCGCTTTTTTTTTTTTTTTTTTTTCATTTATTTTTTTAATATCGTATTTATAATACTTAACGGAGTTTGCTGTCTGCCGTCAGTGGTGTTTTCGTAATTTCAAACCGTACTGGCTTGTTATTTTTCGTGATTCTTTGGGGGTCCAGTGGATTGAATCGTTTTGGTGAGAAGACCAAACAAGGAAACAAGTGGGTCCTACACCCCATCTCGGCCATTGAAAATTATTTGGATCTATTATGCATTATTGCTAAATTACTAAATGACCACTAATTTAATCTTTATTTACATTTAATTCGAATTTTTTTTTTTGGAGAGATATAGTTTCTTCCATTGTATTTCTAATCAATGTGATAACCAATAAGTATAATTTAATACAATATTATGTATTAGATCCGTGTTGCGTTTATATAAGATTATTTATATGATTTGATTTTCGAGTTAATTAAATTCACTTGTTTATACTAAAACGGGTGTGAATAATTTTTCGATCAGTCACTTTAACTCTAATATGGTTGACATTAAAAATCAAATAATATTTTGATTACTATTTGTCAATTTGTCAATTATTGGATTGTCGTAAATTTGAATAGGGTCTAATGTTGTCGCATGTGTGAGTGGTTTTTACACCAACATCACTATCAAGGTTTTAGCTGATGAGTTGTTATTTGGACTCTTCATTTTTTTTGGACCATTTCGAAATTAAAATCCGAACAAAATCCATTCAATAATGTCCCGTGACAACCAGACATCATTGTTTTGTGAATTCTTACACCAACAAAATTTCACTTTAATCCAATGTACTTTATTTTTATTTTTTTTAATATAAAATAAGGTTGAATTTGAATGAATTAGATTATTCTATGATTTGATCAAAGGGTAAGTTAGTGATTGCACGTTTGATGATGAGGCTGTGCATGTGTGTGTGAGTGCAATCCTGAATCTGAATCCTGATATGATCAGACGATTGTGAGATTGGTTTTTTTTGTTTGCAGATTGACATGGCAACACATGAGTGGGTGATGGATGTTTGATCAATGGAAGCCAATGGTGAAACTGAAACAGAAGGGCCCACGTGAAAGTTTCAGGATTTTCAAGCTCTCTGTAGACTCTAGTCAAAATTAATGGCCCAAAAGAGAAAAAGTGAAAAACAATAAGACACTGTGTGAGTGTTTTCTGTCAGCTTGGTCATGATTGGTAACTCTCCTTTTCTTCTCCATCTCTCCCTAGATGACTTTGTTTTCAAACTTCCTGTTTTTTCTCCCCAAAATAAGGTTAGAAGTTTACTACTAAAGCCATCCAAACCCCACTCCAGAAAATCATGTTCGTTGTAATTTCTAACATGGAAGTGGATGTGCACATCACCGTAACGTAAATGTTAAAAAAAAAAAAAAAAAAAACGCAAGCTTAGAAGAAAATGACAATGGTCTTTAATCATGGTGTCATGAAAGGACAAAAAACGAGAAGCTAGCGTCGTTTGTTAAAGCAAAAACACATGCAACATTGCGCGCACTCTGTTGTCTTTGTTGGCTCCGTGTGTGACTCTGGTCATGACTGGTCAGTCACTACTCACTAGTCACTGACCTCGCGCGCGCTCACAGGCACATACATCCAAACAAAGCCCACAAGGCCACAACACACCAGCTCTCCTCTCCAACCAAACCAGACCAACCAACCAACCCTCTTCTTCTCCATGTGATTCCTCACATGCTAGTCTTCAAAGCCCTTGTCGCATGGATGACACCTGTCAATCATCCTATCCGGATCAGGATTCGGGATGTGTTTGTTCCGGATCAGGATTTGTATCACGCTTGTGACCAAACACGCCATTTCAAGAAAAAAGATTTTGGATCTCGAGCTAGTAGCTAGTAGGTAGTATCTACCCACAATAAATGTTGTCGCAGCACCCGTGCAACGATAGGCCTGAAAATGGTATACAATACAACAGCTTGGCGTAAGCATATATACATATGGTGGGTCACTGGGTCCAGTAAAATCTTGCGAGTCAAAATTCATTCTCAAATCTCACTAACTTAATACTGTAGATCCTGATTCATATTAACAAAATCCATTCAATGATCCAGTGCTTCGCGGACGTATAAGGTAATCGTATGTACGTATAATGTATACGTATGTGTATTGTGTGATGGTTTCACTCAAGAAAACAGACAAGTACTTTTGGGTAAAGAAAGTAGAGTACTGTCGTAACTGGGACCTCACTTTCTATCACTGTTGTCGTGATTAGACCAGAAGAAGAAGACGATGGGGGTTTTGATAGGGGCCCCATTTATCATCATGATCATCACGTGAAATATCAAACACATGATGGGGTGATTTTTTTTGATGATCTGGGTCTTTTCTGATGATAAGACTAGACACACAGACGATTACCAGAATTCGTGTCAAAAAAGTGTCAACGCCGTTGGATTTTAAGAAATTGAAAGTAGTTAGCTTGTCTTTGTCAACATGTTCTACGGTTACTGATGCACAGAGATATATATAAAATGCTTTCAAGTTCTATACTTCTATGGTGGTGGTGGTGGGTACACCATGGTCAAAAATGTACACTGATCAGGATTGGGGGTGGGTCCGCTGCTGCAATATAACACAACTCATAAGTGTGGTGAGCGGTGAGCCCTACAGCTCACAGGCCACACAGCATCCATCATTATTATCTCACGCACATTTAAACAAACAGGTGGAGTGCATAATAATAAAAGAAGGAAGAGAGATAGAACATGAAAAAAATTAAAAGAAAATTAAAGCACAGAAGAAACATTCTAAAATGAAAGATAATATTGGGAGAGAAATGGGCAGAGAGAAATGGGCCTTTTTTTTTTTTTTTTTTTTTTTATAATATCTTGCCCATTCCCTTTTTGTTTATCTTATTTTTTGTTTTTGCAACATTATATAAACACATATAAACATCTCTCATTAAAAAGAGCCCACTACTAAACTCCTCCCCTAAAGGACTTTAATATAATATTATCTATAATAAATACTCCCCTATGATAATTAATTAAAACCCCCTAATTCAACTTAGAATTAAAAAGAAAAATTAAACAAAAAGAAAATTAAAAAAAAAAACTAAAATTGAACCCTTTTTTTCCATGTATAATATGGCAAAGACCAAACTTGTTTTGCAGTCCCTCAACTGTCACTGAATCACCAGCACCACCAGAACCAGCACAAACTTTAGCAAAGTTTTTTTTTTTTTTTTTTTTTTTTTTTTTGGTAAGCTTATAATTTAATCACATGACATTGCAACTTGAAGTGTTTTCATCACTGAAGACATGGGCATAAGATGGGTCGGACTGCGGGTATGGGTGTTGCTGTTGATACTGTTGGTACTGCAGCGGCGCCGGATATTGGGCGGGCGGATATTGGGCGGGCATGTAATTGATTGCAGGGGGTGGCCTTGCATACATCAGGGGGTGAAAACTTTCATTTCCCATTGGGCGTTGTTGGTTCATCATTGCAGCCAAGTATTGCTGTTGTTGCTGTTGTTGCTGTTGAGGATGGGGGTGGTACGGGTTACCCGGCATCAGATCTGGCCCGGCTCCTTGGAAGTACCCCCCGCCGCCGCCACCACCGCCTCCGCCTCCAGGACCACCGCTCATGGCGGCTGCCGGAAGGCCTTGAACGGCAGGGATTCTGCCCATTTGGCCCATTGACATTTGACCCATTGGGCCATTACCCATTTGACCCATTTTGGCTGCTGCGGCTGCAGCAGCCATAGCTTGAGCTTGAGGGACACTCATGTTTTGAAAAGCACTAATATCACCCATACCACCACCACCGGTATTTACCTTTTTGCCCCCGTTCCCATTCATGTTACCGTTACCACCACCAGGTCCACCACCACCCCCATTCTTATTATTTGCCCCACCACCGCCGCCACCATTCTTGCCATCTTGAGGCAACCCACCACCTCCACCTCCACCATTTTTACCATTCTTGCCACCACCTTGGTTTTGGTTATTTCCGCCGCCGCCGCCACCACCACCACCACCTTTCTTGCCTCCATTTCCATTTTTACCCTCATTGTTACCCATATTTACCTGAACAGGAACAGGTCCAGCGCCACCTTTCTTGCCATTTTGAGCACCATTTTGAGGGGCTTTTTGGGCATTCATGAGCTGAGGATGGTTCCCATTCATCATCATCATGATGTTGTTTGGTATGCCACCGCCTTGAGGACCACCATTACCCATAGCTACAGGAGGTTTCATCTTATTAAAAGGTGGAGGTTCATCAAACTCATCATCAAACTCGTCATCATATAAATCATCATCATCGTACTCATCATCATCATCAAAGTCACTCATATCATCATCTTCAGCTAAGGCAGCAAACTTAACGGCCTTCTGGTTCGGGTTCGGGTCCTTCATGGGCATTTTCATATCCTTAAAATGTGGTGGCAACTTCAGATCTTGAAACCCTTTCATTTGCTGAAGTTGTTGCAGCTGCTGCTGAAGTTGCTGTTGTGGGTTTGGTTGCCCACCACCGCCACCTCCTCCTTTGGGCTGGTTGTTGCCACCGCCACCGCCACCGCCCCCCTTTTGGCCTTTACCACCTTTACCCTGGTCAAGGTGCGTGTTCTTGAACTGATTAGCCATTTGGTTCTGGTTATTGTTGTTGGCCTTTGGTGCGCCCCACATCTCTGCATGTTTGCCTGATTTTGAGAGCTTCTTTATCAGAACAAGCGGGTCTACATTTCCAGAGACTGTCACCTTCCCTTGCTCTGAATCTATGGTGGTAGTGAAAACACCTGCTCAAAAATTTCAACAAAACACAAAATTGAACATACAAGAACACAACTTTGATACAAGGATTAGCAAATAAAAGGCTTGCAAATCCATAACAGGAACAAAGAAATTGTTTATTATTATTTTTTTGGTTTCTTCTAGTTTACATTTAAATTGAAATCTATCTTGACAGAGTAGAGAAATTAAAAACAAATAAAAACTTTTGAAAAAGAAAAAGAGAATAGTTGGTGGGGTGGTGTCAGGAAAATGGAATGGTACCGTCAATTTTCTGCAAGATTTTCTTCACTTTGTGCTTACATCCATCACAGTGTATGTTCACTTTCAGGACATAAGTCTGCATGCACAAGCAACCCAAAGAACAAACCCAGAGTGAAGAAAAGTATCAAAATCAATAATGGTGAACAAATAATTATAATAACAATAAATAAAAAAATCAGCCTGCTTGACATGAAATTAAAAAGAAAATAAGAAAAAACAAAATGTGAAATAAATTTAGAGAGATTACCTGAATCTTCATAAACTCTTCTTTACTCATTCTATTTTGTGTTTTTGGATTTTCTATTACCAGTCAGATAAAACAAACAGAGGGGGATAACAATGGAAGAAAAAGAGAAGGAGCTGACAGACAATGCTGATAGATCTGAGAAACAGAAGCAGCAAAAACACAGGAAATTAATTTACAATAACTCCTTGATGTTGGTGGTGGTTGTTGTTGTTGTTGTACCTCTGTAAAATATCTTACAATGGTCTCTGTGTTTTTTTTTTTTTTTTTTTTTAAAAAAGAGAAAAAAATTTAAATGGGTGGTCTCAGTAAGACAGAGCAACAAACAACAAGGTTCAGTCTTTGAAATAGATAGAGAGAGAGAATGAGAAGGGGAAGAAAGGGGGAGATTACAGGCTTACAGGAGGTGGGTGGACGTTAAAACTTTGCTTGAGTGAGTCTGCTTCCTGTATTTCAGGGCAGAAAAAGAGAGTGAGAGAGAAAAGAGAGAGAGCAAAAGAGAGACTGGCAGAGAGTGGAGAAGCTGCAAGGCCTCACTGGATTCTTTTGGGGGTTTATTTATAATTTATTTGTATTTTTTTCTACCTTTGTTTTAGTTAAATGTGTATAGTTTCTAGTTTATACTATTCATTCCATCCAGTTCTAACAAGAGAGAGAGAGAGAACATCTATCTACTCATAATAATTATTTCTATTGTTTCAATCTTTGATTAAAGATTTGTGTTTTATATGTAATATGGTTACTTGTATATTTATGGAAACCACTTGCTTTTTTCAAAGAATGATTAGAGACAAGAAAAATGAAATTAAATATAGAATTATAAATTACTATACATAATTTCTATAAATATTGGGTAAATACTTGGATATTTATATATATATAATTTTGAATTCTATAAATTAGAATGACTCAAATATTTCATTTAAAATAATAATAATAAAGTCAATTTCATAATCTTAATTAATATAGTTGATTATTTAAAAAAAAATCTTCATCTAATACCTACTGGGCAATTCGAAACTGGAAAATTGACAGTTTTATTTTATTTTATTAAGTTAGAAAAAGAATAATAATAATTAAAAAAAAAAACAATGAGTAATATTAAACGTTATAATTTTTTTTTCTCAAATAACGTGTCACGTGAGGTGTCATCATCTTATAAATTATAAGATTATGTGATGACTGGTGTAAAATTGACACCTCACGTGCCATATGAGAACGAGTTTGGGAAAAAGATTTGGAACGTCTAGTATTACAGAAGGAAAAAAAAAAAAAAAAAAAAAAAAAAACTAATTTCTATGCTGTCGGCTTGGCTTGGCTTAGGTGAGTAGCGCTGTAGCTGTGGCTAAGCTAGGATTTATTTACACATTAAACCAAGGTTAATAATAATAATAAATAAAAGAAGTGAAACAGGTTTATTTTTTAAATGTTGATAATTATTATGAGTAGAATAGTAGATGTGAATGAAGAAGACTAGAAGAGTGTCAGGTTTTCTATCTCCTATTTTGGGTGGGTACATTTAATAATGTTATTTAATGGGGCCTTGTAAATTATTATTTTTTTGTTACTGTTTTTTTTATTTTGGTTGCCTTCTCAAATTACCATTTCCCCCTCTCAACCCTAACCCTAACCCGACCCACTTTTTTTTTTTTTTTTTTTGGGTCTATAATTTGGGTTCTTCTTGGATCTTATTGACCCACATTCAAGTGGATATTGAGCTCATTTCTGTTTTTTTTTTTTGGAATTTAAATAAGGACTCAAATTAGCTGTCAAAATTTGGTGTCCCAATTTGTGTCCAACCAACCAACCAAATTGGGACAACCAACCAACCAAATTGGGACATATGTGCACATTTATGGATTTTTTTTCCAACTGTTTCCATAAATGTGCACATATGTCCCAATTTGGTTGGTTGGATACAAATTGGGAAACCAAAATTTGACAGCCGATTTGAATCCTTTAAATAATTCTATGAGAAATCTATTTTTGGATTGAATGAATTGAGTCAATGTTACTATTTGTTTTACAAGATTTGTGTATTTTGCACAACAAATAATATATAATAATGTTGGATAAATTGATTTATCGTAATGAATATTTGTAATATTGTGTCTCCAAGATTCACTTAAAATGTATTTATATGATAGATTATGATGATGTAAAAAAATAGTTTACTTAAAGTATTTGTTTCCATGATTAGTGTAGTTCTTTATATCCAATATGTTATTATAAATACGTATAATGTCTTAAATTAGGGAAAAAACAAAAAAACAAAAACAAAAATGTAAAAGTTAATAAAAAGCCAATATTTGTCTTCAATCAACGATAGGGATTTACTTGATATAT
Source organism: Acer yangbiense (assembly GCA_008009225.1). Lineage (NCBI taxonomy): Eukaryota > Viridiplantae > Streptophyta > Magnoliopsida > Sapindales > Sapindaceae > Acer > Acer yangbiense. The sequence continues at coordinate 6,686,472 of CM017761.1, read as the reverse complement.
TTTATCTATGAGTAGTGTTACTTCAAAAGAAAAAAAAAAGAAAAAAAAATCTATAAAACTACCCTTTTATCTAATTAACATTTTTTTAACATGAAAAAATTAGCATATATATATATATATGAACATAAATATAAAGTTTAATGACATTATTATTTTACCGAGTTTTTCATAATCATTTTGGCCATACAAATCTACAAATGATTGCATTTTCTCTTTATTTCTTCAAGTGTAATTTCTCTATTCAATTTTAATTCTAGACATAAATAAATTCTATTTCAAAATTGGATAATGGTAAACATCCAATACTTTTGTCTGTCATTTTCGTCCAACTTGACGTGGCAACTGACACGGCATTTATTTGTCATCTGCCACGTCATCACATCTCCTAATCTTTTACAAATACTAATTATATATATAAAATCATAATTAAATATTAATATAATATTTAATTTCTTAAACTTGATCCTTAAAATATAATTATAATTTATAAAAAAACCATTGAATCACTTTTAAAAACCCATTGAATCAGTGAAGAGATCTGTATTTTCAAATAATAATAATAATAATAATAATAATAATAATAATTGCATGTATCTCCAACAAACAAAATAATAAAAGATTTTTTTTTTGAAGAGATCTGGAAAGATCCTTCAAAAAAAAAAAAAATTTTAAGAAAATTATTTGAAAAGCTAGAAGAGCATTTTTTTTTTTTTTTTTGAAAAGCTTTTATGTTGGAGTTTGATTTAAGATGAAGAACGGAGTTTTTGTGTCTAGAATAAATCTGTGTTTGAAATTCTAGATCGAAGAAAAATTATATTTTTTTCTTTAATTTTTTGTTTTTTAATTTTTGTTATATATAAAATTATTTATAAATTGAATGGAACTAAAAATTAGGGTTAATAAAAGATTAGGAAGTGTGATGATGTGGCAGTGTAATGATGTGGCAATTGACAAGGAAGTGCCATGTTGGATGTCCACCACGTGTTGGATGTAAATGATGGACACAAGTGTTGGATGTCCACCACTATCCTTCAAAATTAATGGAAATTGAAAATGTCTAAATGTCTAATAACTTTGAAAAGTAGCTTATATTGGCCAAGATATATAAATCAATGCTTGTGATGAAATCGAAATTTTGAAACTGTCAATGAATCTTAAAGATCTAATTATTTTAATTCAGATTCATTTGTATTTGTTGTACAATATGTAGTACAATTGAAGGAAGTAACATGACCCTTATGTCAACATGTTTCTTTATAAAACCATGTATCACAATAATACTACATATCCTATTTACTCAAGTGGGGTTTTAAATATATTATAGGCACTAGTTTGTCAAAAGTTTTATCGGAAATAAGTAGTTATAAAGTCTCGAATAGATGGTCGAACGAACTAAATCCCTCGAATTTTGACATACACTTGATCAACTTAACTAGTTAATACACAAGATGTGAAGCCCACGTACTGATTCCGATCTCCAACAACTTTATAAAAAAAAAAAACACAAGATGTGAGGTCGAGAATTAATAAAGAGGAAGAAATGTAATTGCCCAATATAGAAAGAAGTTGACTGAATAAGAGAGCATTATTGATGCTATTTTGAGAAAGAGATTGTTAAAACTAGAGAAAGGGTCTGGTCATCAAAGCTTATTTATTATTTTTTTGCATAAATTTGATCAAAATTTGGCATTCCATTGAAGTGGAGTGGTGGCATGTGAATGCAAAATCTTCTTGAGCACTTAAAAAAAAAAAAAAAAAAATCATTCATTTTCATAGTTGTCATGTTATATATGTAACTATTAAAGCACTCTTGGTTGGTTTAATAATCAATGTGTTTACTTTAACAAACAATTAGGTAAGAAAGCACAAATTGAAAAAAGCTAACCCTAAAACCAGCCAACAATCTGCAAAGCTAAGTCATATTTAGAGGACAATTTGCTCAAAATTGGTTACCCAATTAACTTTTTCTACAAGGCAAATAATTGTTCTTCCTTCTCAAAAGCCTAACCATGCATGATGATGGAAACCCCCTTCAATTGCCTTTGTTTGTTTCTATTTCACTTTTACTTTGAAAAGAAAAAAAGAAATTATAAAAGGCATTTGAATGGTAAAAAATGGACTTGAACAAAACCACTTTCCTGCTTTCATCGAATGAAAAAAAGACTATAGTTATATCATACATTAAATGAATTTATTGAGATAATTTCTCTTATAGTACATTTAGCCGCCTTTGAACTATGGGCGGATGGTACCTTTAACATTCATCAGGATTTAACATCACTTTAGCTCGGTGGACATGTAATTAATAAGTGAGGCTAGAAATGTAGAAGGAATAGCTATTTTACATGATTTGAAATCACATTTGAGTGTTTTGTCTCAGTGGGTTCATAAAAAGAATGACTTGAGCAACTATGCACTGCTATTGCCATTTATGTTCATAGCATCACATGAGCACCCCCCACATGGACGTCCTTGGATGGTGATCGATAATGCAAGAAAAATACAAAGATTATTTGAGTGGGTCTTTTTTTTTTTCTTCTTTCATTTGTGAATTATATATGCTCACATGGGATTCTCTGAAATCTTTCATTGTTGTAGCTCATGATTTTAGTGGTGTATGGTAAATAATAATGGAGTGTATAGCCTTTACAAGTTTTGACTAGTATGGAAAAGTTTTGTTTTGCTTTCAATTTTTTTGTTTTATTTTTGCTCTCTCTCACTCACAAGGGGATCAACCATCTCCAATTATCATATATGCCGTGCATCAATTTGCAACAATTTGAGATATAAAGAATATGGAACATGGAAGAGTTCAGCTTCAAGAAACAAGAGCTTATATGGCAAAAATGTTGCATAGTGTGAGTGTGTGACTGTGTGAGAGGGATTGAATATTCACTAGCACGCAACTTAGACTTTCAGTTTTGTAGTTCCACAACGTTTCAAGATCAACCTGATTAAAGAATTATTATTCAGGAATCACGAGTAATCCCAACATATAAATCTTGGTAGCAGGTAGTTCTGATAAATATCAATCACAGACTCATTTGTAAATGATAATATGTTCAAAAGATGCCAGCTAGAGAGACAACCCAGGTAGGGCAACATGTTTCATTGTCTTGTCAAATTTTTATAAGGCCTCGTTTGGCATGTCCATTGTTTGTGTATATAATAAGCAGCTTCAAGAAGAATCATTTCTGTGGAGTACAAAAGGGAGTACCTGATGATTCTTGTTGCAATTGATAACCAGAACCCATTTAACTTTATATATTTTTTAAATCATTTTACAAGAACATAAACATGTTTTGCTTCACAATTTGAAAAGAATTGTAGAGGAAGATTATCAAGAATACTTGTGGCAAGTGTGTACATTGCACGTGCATATGTCAAGCTCCATAAGAATCAGCCATGAATCATCTCACATGGCTACAATCACTAACAATTTCAAAAAATATGGCCAAGCAATGCTTGTGAACTTAAAAAATCAATCAACTACTCTGTATGCAAGTCTAAAACCAAGTGAACATGGCATGTGGCTTATGACAGCAGCAGTTTCACAGCTTCAGTTAAGATCTTTCTAAAATTACAAGCCTAAAAATAATTCGATGAACATCATCTGTCACACACGAACTAGTTCTGTACAAGTTCGAAACACATTGCAAATTTGCAATCACAGTCATAAGATGCAGTATGAACTCAAAAAGATAAAGTGTCATATTGTAGAATAAAGGCATAGCAAGTTCTATAATCTTCAAGAAGTTCAACAAATAACAATGCATATACTATAATCAATCTGGCAAAGCAATAAAAGCGTATTAAAGTGGCTGTATAAGGAAAGATATTCAATCTGATCTTATTTGCACAACTTTAAATCTTTATCTGTTCAAAGGTAAAAACATCCTCTCTCTAGGTCCATCCACAAGCTTTGAATGAAGATTCTTAGTCTGTCCTTAATGCTAACTTCTATGGCAAATATTCCCTCTCAAGACTCTCTTTTTGGCTGTTAGTCCAAAAGGAAAAAAAAAGGTATTCCTACTCCTACAGACCTAGAATGTTCATATCCAGTCTAATAGCCACACAACTTCTCTAAAAATCTAATTCTTTGCTGTCTTGAATCTGAATGCTCAACAACCTAATCGACATACATGTATCGAAATTCAAGTAAGGAGAGAGTAAGGGTTAAGAAGTTACCTTAACCGCTTAACTAGCTGGGAGAATAAAGAAAAGGCAAAGATACAAAAAAAATGAAAGTAAAAATTTCATTATCATCATATATATTCTTTGAAAACTTCAAACATCATTTAGTAAAAGGAGGAAAAAGATTATTCCTCCACCCCACAATCTGCCAACTGATATAATGATTTACATGACTAACTTGGTGGCTCAAAACCTTACTTTCCTTAAAAGAATTGAACAAATGCATGCGACCATCACAATGAAGATGACGAAAGGTTCAAACTGATAGGTTGAATAGTGGGTATAGCTAAATTTTTACATACACAGATTCACTCTCTCTCACACAGACATAGGATCACAATTGAATTTTGTCATAGGATGTATAAATAAATACCTTTAGGAAGTCACATGAAGAAAGTTTAAAACTGATTTATACGATTGACATATACAAAGTAATAAAGACACATACACAGAGCAGGTAAAGAGATATTACAGAAAGAATTTAACAGTTGTACCATGCGGCAAACTTGATATGAAGAAAAGAATCGTTCACTGATCACCGTTATTTAATTTGATCTCTATAAGTTCCTGAATGGGTTGACGGCATATGGGACACTTATTTGATTGAAGCCTCAATGCTTTTGCACATTCACTGCACATACACTGAAAAGATACAACATATACAACTTGAATTAGTAACACTTCAGTTGTAAAAGGAAAATATAGGAAAAGCCACAGAAACTAAGTGATCGAGCAAGATTTGAAGTGTTTTTTTTTGTAATACTGAAGATTTCCGTGGTAATATACATTAGCGACAAATTTTTATGCTTCATTCTTAAGAATATACATCGGATTCTCCAATTCTAGATTCAATGACACTTCCATTGGAATTTTCTGAATGGTAATCCTCAATATCAGTGTCTGATGGGTAATCACAAGATTCAAAGTCATGTCTCAAACTTTAAATCATCTTTATATATTTGCTCAAGCACACTGGTCTAATCCTCCGTGATTACTACTGTTAATGTTTATATGGTTGTTTTGTATGAGTGCGGAGGCATCAGAATGTAGTTTACTCATGCACTGACACTCAGATAAAGTGAATCTATTTAAGGTGGAACTCACCATGTGTCTGCAAGGAAGCACAGCTGTATCCTTAGGTTCAGTCATGCAAATCACGCACTCCTTCCCTGGGTCACTATCATCAAAGCCTTCAGCAGCTGAGCTTGCTATTCCATATATCTCACGTAGTTCATAGCGAACTCCTTCAACCCACAATATCTGCTTTATTACCTTAACTTGAAATAAGTCAGCATTATTCTTCTCCAGAACAGCTTGAGTGATCTGCATATGAGAAGATGTATTTGACACAGGATCACCAAGATGTTCCTCCATTGAAGGAGACGGCAGGCATGTCTCGGCAGATATTACAAGAGGAAATACATCTTCTCCTGGTGATGGTTTTGAGAGATCATCCAACATAAAGAAGCCTAAGTCGATGCCTGTTCCTGAAGGCTGACGGAATTTCTGGCCCAGTCCTTTTGTAAAGGGAATTCTCACTGGCATAGAGGCTTCGGGAAATAGTGGAACAAACCTACAGTCAGGCTCTTCCTTGCCAAAGTAGAGGATTGTAATGCTGTAAATTAGAAAACAAAACAAGGGAAACAGCAGTTTATATTCAATCACACTAGTAGTGGTTATTTAAAAATATATATTTATATATATATATATATATATTTTTTTTTCGTTTTTACTAAGTAATATCAAACAAACATGCTGTTTTCTAGTGTTCATTGCAACCGATGCAATCACACAATATATTGTTTATGAGTTTCAACTAAGTTATTAACAATTTTTCATAACATAGAATTGTAAATTTCATAGATAAGCCAAGTTTCTATGTCTAAATACAGGATGGAAGTTCTCTAAATTCAGCTACTCGTGAATCTTCATTAAAAGAGTTGCAGAACTTGATTGTTTAATCATTTGGAGAGGAGAGTGTAACATTGGTCAAACCATAAGTAATCATGTTACACGATGTTAATTGAGTCAATGATGAGTCTACTTCAATTAGTACACATACTTATCATTAAATCTCCTGAATCCAGACAGTTATGCAGTACCTAAAATTTGCCAAATATCAGGACCAAAAAAGGAGTTAAGTTCATGTCATCAAAGCTGTCCACTACAAGCACAGCTAAACCCGTTGACTATGTTTAAGCACTACAAAGACATCAAAGCTCATGTCATCACTTTGAAAGCACAGCTGATGCTGCAAAAGGAAAACTATCATGAGAGTGATCTCATTATAGTTTAATGAGCTTTTCCCATTTTCACCTTGACATAGTGCAAAGTCCGACGAATAGACAACCTTAGAAGCATCCTAATTCCTAGGATTTTATCAAAATATATTATCTGGATAAATCCCACAAGGTTGAATAAAAACTCAAGTTCTTTCTTTTCAAATATCGTTCAACCTGAATTTTTTTCATGTGTGATCAGTCGATGAGGACTCGATACGTTGTTTCTTCTGAATTTTACAAGCAAGCTGAGAAAAAATATTGACACAAGCATATTCTAATGTTCACATATGCACAAATGATGCAAGCCAAAGGATTTATAAATTGAATTCACAATTTTTTTTTTCAAAGAGCAGCACTCAGAAAACATTTTATTCTCTGTCGCGCAATGAATTTTAAAAAAGTGATCCTTTTGGAAAATTTTACTTGTGGAGAAACTAATATGGCGACCAAGACAAAAACTTTCGAGGGAATACGGGTATAAAGAAGATGTGATGTTATCAAAGTTAGAGAGAGCTACCGGTTGTACATATGGACCTTCATTCCTTAAGGTAAGACAAATGGTGGAGGGACAGCTTACACAAAAAGACATTTGGCTTTTGTGGTGATTAGACCTAAGATCTAAGACTTCAAATACAATAAGGCAGAAATGAATAAAGCGAGGAAGGTCGAAAACGTATAGCCTGGTTAGAGAGGGACTGAGGGTTATTGTGCTATACATGACGTTACAAGTAATTATGTGTTTTAAAATCCACAAGTCTTAAGGTAAAAATAATAATATCATTACTATTTGGGTTAGGATAAAATTGGCAATACTGTTACTTTGGATTAGGGTTTTAACAACAACCATATTTAGGAAAGAGGTGAAACAGACATCAATGCAATGCCCTAAACTATGACCACACTGCCTAGCACCTATACTGCTAATTCACAATCCTACTTTAGAAATTCCCCTTCATAAATTGAATTACCACAGACTAGCACGATTACTCACTAAATTTTATAGCCTTACTCATCAAAAAAATTAGCATGACCTGACTTGAAGATTGGAGCTGGCCTGCATGTGGTGCAGATTGTACTTAATACACCACACCTAAGGATTCCTAACAAGAGCTTGGATATGATCTTCATCTACTAAACAGAAACAAGCAAATGACTAACAATTGCACAGCCAAAATGTGGAGGAAAAACAAAGTCATGTTCAAACATTGGTTATGACTTATGATCATGTCCTACATTTCTACTTATTTTACTCTGTTCCATAATCTTATCAGCGCCAACACCAACAGGAAGAACGGAACAAGATGAAAGAGCTCCATTTCTTTTATGGCTTCCCATCAACCCATACATCATCCAGAGACTCAAATCTGAGTATAAAGTGTCAATCATAATCCCAAATTATTATCACAAAGAGTTTTGGTAATGAAAATTATGAAAATAGTTATCCAATAATTCTTAGTCAATTCTATCTCTGCAATTGCTCCAATTTTATGCCTACAATAATAGCTAGCATCTAATAATCAGATAACTTGTTCCCGATGTCTCCAAAAAGTCAAGAAATCGCAAACAAATTAGACATTTCGTGTTGTTTGGTTCAAAACGATTAACCTTTTAACTTAGAAGATGACTATTTCATTTCTCCTCTTACATCTCTGCAACAACTAAACCAATCCAAAAAGCCATTTATGGGATTACTTCACAATCAAAATCCAACTGAAAAACAATCCAAAAACAATCAAATTCATAAGATCATAAAAAAGGAAAAAAAAATTCAGCAACCAAGAAAGAAATCACTGACCTCCCATCAAACATGGCATCGAAAACGAAGGAAACCAAGACATGATCCGGGTTCTGCTCATCCACTTCGATCCTTAACGTGTCCTTATGGACATTGACATCATTCCTCACCTTCTTCGCACTCTGATGATCAACATAAGGTGGGGGTGGACCCACCGGAGCAGCCCTGGTTGCGGAGGGCCATCCATGTGCCTGGTTGTTGTAATAAGGTTGTTGCTGGTACTGATACTGGTAATTGAATCTACCCATCATGGGATTTGCATAATTGCACGAACTGTACCCATGATGAGACTGGAAATTGTAGTAGTTACCTGGCGGCGGCGGCGGCGGCGGTGGAGGCGGAGGCGGAGGTGCAGAGTAAGGGTTGTGACTGTGAGGCGGAGGATGGAAGACTTGTGGAGGTGGGTTTGTTGTGGGATACAAGATGGGTTCATGATAAGGTGGCAGTGGCGGCGGTGGTGGCGGCGCCGCTAAATAATGATGATGATGGTGGTTGTTTCTTCTTCTATTGCTCCATGAAATTCCCATCTTTGTGAGATATTTGATGAACAGGAAGGGAAAGTTGAAGATTTGATTGTCAGTACTCGGTTGTCACTTTCTGTCTACCTTAGTACCTTGTAATAAACGCGTACACTAATTTAATACTTCTTGACAAACAAAATAAAAATTATAAAAAAAAAAAAAACTGCTTTTGTTTATGTGACTGACAATTGAGTTTAGTTCTTGAAGACGAGAAAAACTTCAGTGGGACGGTCCCATTGACGTGGATATGGGACCGTCCAATCAGAGCACGCCACAAGTGTGCAACAAGTGTGCCACATATTCTCCCAATGTATATATGACGTGCTCTGATTGGACGGTCCCATATCCACGTCACTGGGACCGTCCCACTGAAGTTTTTCTCCTTGAAGACAGGCTTGACAATTACACAAGCTTCTGACTTTTTCTCTTCTCTCTCTTGAGTCTTGACCTTGTTTTTATTTTATTTTATTTCTTATAGCATTTGGAATTGTTCTTTGTTGGAAAATTTGACAGAGATTCACAGTTTTGGCTTTTGACATTTTAAGTAAATCTGTTTTATGGTGAATTTTGAGAACATAAGATAGATGCTTGAGTGGAACTTTGGACCTGAAATGTTTTACAATATTTTACTGCTACTTTTGCATACAAATTTCCAATGAAAATTGGCATGTATGATGATGACAAGTGTGAAAATGGAATTGTAAAGTGATTAGTTGTTAGTAAAAAACCATAATTACCCCCCAACATGCTTTAAAGTTGTTAAGGGTGCCATTATTGGTAATCATCATCCTGTCCAAATTGTGATTATGTTTTCTTCTCATCCAAGCAACCTAAAGGAACTTTATCAGAGAGATGAAACCAAATGAGCAGATGCTTGATGCATTTGAGTCTCCAATTTGTGTAACAAAAATGTAGAAAACACTAAACAGATCCAAAAGCTACATTAATAATAATATCATTCTCTATAATATTTTAGATACAAATATGGCTTGATGAAAAAAGCAACTGGAATTTACCAATACATATGATGAAAAAAATAAAATAAACAATAGATCAAAATGGAAGATAAACAACCATCAATTCGATATCGATATAATTAGCATCAGAAGATGAGAAAAAAAGAGGAGCTAATTTTCAGCAGAAATCCGGCCTAGGTTTCTTGCGAACTGATACGCAGCCTCTCTGATGATCCCTGAAGATTCTGATCTCCGAATAGTCTCTCAGGTCTTCGAGACTAATGTACTGTTGCTTCACCATTCTCATTGAATCAGTCCCAGAATCATTTATCCAAATGTAAGGGTGACAGGTCTCATCATAGTAATATAACAAGCTTTTCATGCCTCCATTAGTCACATCGCCGCCGCTGCTGCTGCTGCCATTTTTACCAGGCATATAAGCCTTGTATATGCTCTTGCATTTAAGTCTCTTTGATGAACCAGGCTTCAAAGTATGAACTTTCTTCAGTATAGATCCCACCCTGATTTGCAACTCCACAGGCCTGTCACTCAGGTTCCAGATTCTTGAGCCGAATCCTGATGCTTGATCAGCATGATCGCGACACCCATCAAAGCACCCTCCACCGAAAGGAAATATACCAAATCCTGGCATTTTCCCTCTGTAAGACGCAATGGTTTTTTTTGTCACCTTCAACTTTGAAAGCACATGCATTCTCTTATGAAAAGCTCTCATTAATTGACAAATAGTTCTAATCATCCATTTATAGACATTGTAGCTTTTTATACCGGTATCAACGGCTGTGATCATTAGTTTGTGGTCCATCCAACAGGAGGATCATCATCATCTAATTTCTACAATCCTGATGCAGGGAAACAGAGAGAGAGAGAGAGAGACCTAATATAATTTCACTAAAGAATTTGGTAGGGTCCTCAACACCCCCCCAAAAATTTCAACACAAGCAGACACTGATAAAGCCAAAGATATAGTAACAGAAATTAATAAAAATGACACCCCCACAATCCATTCAAAGATTCATGATGAAGCATGACATGATTTTGCTTCACCTTTCATCATTTGAATTACTTTCAATTCACTCCTGTACAAGTTTGGAACAAAACAACTTTTTTTTTTTTTTTCTCCCCAGAAATCTAGCTAGCTCCAACAAGTGCTTCTCATATTGTACACCACCATCTGGTTGGTGGGTCATTCACACACCGCATTTTCCGGTAAGTCAATACAAGGCCAGTTCAACTTTGTATAAACAGAACAATGCATCATCATCCCCAACTGATAGTTTCAGAAGAACAGCACAAGAATCTTCATCTGATCTAAATTACGAAACATCTTGTAGCACATCGATTGATCGGTATTAATCAATCTGTACTTAATACTAAATAATGAGCTAACATTCAATAACTTGGCTACAGTAATCACAAGTAGTGTATCTTACATACTGTTCAGTTCACCAAATGCTGCTATGCTTTTGGTGGTGCTATCTAACAATTACCCATCTCCACCATTCCATGCCCCACATTATCATCTCCAACAACTGCACTATCTCATCAACAAGTGAAATTCTATTCTGCCCACATATTGGAATCAACAGTTAGGTCACTAATAACAGGACATGATTCTTCTGGTTTCTCAACAAAAACCTAATAAGTGCTCTCATGATAAGCATTTTTCATGTGTAAATATTCCTCCTTCAACAATATTAAGTAGAAATCGAAAGCATGACAGAATTGCAAAACAAATTATTTCATTAATTCTAATATACTTTATTGTTTGACAAATGAAGCGTTACACTTTCTTCAACTGTATAATAACCACCTAATTCTGTCCAAAACTATATTTGTGATTGAATCATTCAACTGTACAAATCACAATGACAATCACATTGCTAGAGGCATTAAGAAGACACCATCTTGGAGGAAGAAAGAATTTACACAAACATGGAAATCATCTATTTTTCATGACCGTCTTCATCAGATTCAGCGATGTCTATCTTGATTATCAGGGGCTGGTTGAGATCCACGGCTGGTTCAGCCACGATAGGCAGCTGTGATCCGCCCAAAATATCATCTATATCCTCGTTCTCCGCCAAAGCTTTTTCCAGAGCAGCCTTTGCAACCTTGGTAACGCAGACTATTAAGATCACTGAAACAAACCGAAAAAGACATACTTGAGATACTCAAAATTGCTTTCAGCATGATTTTCGGTAGTTTTAACTTTATTTTCAAATATATTAGTTTCAATTGATTGAATAGAAATCTATGAATAATTCATTTACTTTGTCCACTTGTCACATAAACTCACCTCAACTCGGGGATGACAAACTATAAGATCGTCATTGTTTCTTTCTATTTCTATGTTTATATATTTGCCTAAAAGTTCATTATAATTTCTAAGCAGATTTACTAAACTAAAATATCATACTTTATTTGTTAGAGGTATATTTGGCAAGTGAACAAGGAGTAAGAAGTCCCAAAAACGACTTCTTTGCATATGTGTGAAAGTTATTCCAACGTACCAGATACAACAAGGCCCAATACAAGTAATGCCTGCATCATCAATAAAAAAAGAGTGAACATATATCAGAATACAAATTGAAAACAAGATAAATATCAAGCATCCTCATTTACTGATTTACATAACCAGGTACAAAATGCACCATTCAAGCAAAACTTTTGACTAGTAAAATAACTATAGAAATGTTAATGGGCTAAGTTTTAGCATTGGAAAACCACATGTTTGACTAGATAAATGCAAATTTTAACGATTGTAACTGTGCCTGGAAAAGAATAGGGGTGCAGAGACACTTACCCAACGTGTTTTCGAGAATTCGCCCCATCCATGTGTCACATCAGAAAGATCCTTGAGAGTTGTTCCAAGATATACCAGCCCAAATGTTATCGGCTGTAACATAAACCATATTAGACATGTTACAACCCTATTCGAAGTTTGAGATGATCAAAAGTGTTGATAAAAAATCAAAATCGTTGGATATATAGAGTATATACTCTTGAGGAAGAACTTACCATCATTCCTAACCAGGAAGCTAGCATGTACTCCCCCAGCGAAACAGGAGTCACAGACAAGAGGTAATTCAACATGTTAAATGGGAGTAAGGGAACAAGCCGAAGCAGCAAAACAATCTGTTTAATGAGACAGGTGTTCAGATATTTAATATCTTATATGGACAATTCAAAAATAAGAAACTTTTAAGCAAATCCAAAAAAAAAAAAAAGAAAGCAATTACAAGCCAGACTTCCCATGATAATAATCCTTTTGAGCTAATTGTCAAGCATAGAAGATTGCAAACGGATGTTTTCTTACAAAACTTCCAAGCAAAATTACATGCCAATAGAAATTGTATAGTGCTCCTTTCTTCAAAATATAGTTTTTAACCCAAGAGAGCTTTTTAGTTCATATATTTCTATTCTTTCTTTTTGAGGTTAAGTTCATATTCTTCTATACAAACAAGTGGTAGTTCCACTAAAATAATGGACAAATAAAACATCTGGCTTTTATGACGTTAGAATCCCATAACCTGCAAATGGCATTCTAAATAAAAAAAAAAGACTCGACAAAGTTTCCATATGTTCACTGTTGTTGCTGTTGATTTTGGTCTAATAGTCTAATACATATCATTATTACTCAATTTTCAACTGGTATCTCTCTTAGGATATTAGAAGTATCAATTTCTTAATCTAAGGATACACACATCACTACACTTGGTATTCAGTTACATAAATATAATTGCACTTAAATATAATTGCACTGCCTACTTGCTTCAGTGCAAAAACTCAGAAATCAACAATTTATAAAACAACTAAAATAATACACCAAATATAATATTACAAGTTAAGTAAAGAGCATCAATTCAGTTCTTGAAGATTTGATATGAAGGAGACAAACCTTAAAACCAGATTTCTGAATGGCAATGGCAACTGACCGAAATTGTGGATAGTCCTTCAGCTTGGAAATGACAAATGATTTTCCAATCTGTAGAAGAATGCACATAAATGAAACTGACCCAAAAAGTAAAGGAGAACATAAATTAAAGAAGAAAAATGACCATTAGAGAAAAGAAATGCCCTGTAAACCAATTAATTGTTTTAATATTGTTATTACTAGCATCAGCAAATAAGTAGAAAAATGTAGTATTCATAGTTGCATAGCATATTTACAATATAAACATCCGTTTGTAGCATGCACCATATACATTCTCAGGAAAGTGGAACACTGCGATAAATATAGCATTAAAAGTTCATTGACTTACTGTTCGTCCCAGAATAAATGCAGCCCCAGCACCAATAGTTGCACCAATAGAATCAGCTACAAAACCCACAGGCAACCCGAAAAGATATCCGCCACCGAGCTGAAAGAAGCACACCAAAAACCCACATAAGGTCACATTTTATGCTTCTCTCCCTCGTGTTAGAAATCACCTTTTTGATACTACCAACATATAAATCAACAGGAGGAAATTATACAATCAAAAAGAAAAAAAACTAGTGCAGTTATAAAAGTGATCAATTGATGCATAAAATCTGGCATTCATAACTCGACTTATAGGTATCAGTGTGATTCAAGATTTAAGAAGTCAAACATAAAAATATAGTAACACCTCCTCAATAACATGCAATTATGTAGCCATTTTTCCGCAGAATTCGAGGTTTACAACTTTAAAATAACAAGTTCCAGATGGTTGAAAGTTCTAGTGATTCACTCACAAGGATAAATCATCATAGCCAAATTTTAGGCAACAACAATCCATCACAACCAAGATGCACAAGAACAAGTTGGGGCAATTGAGAAACTGAAAGAAGCATAACAGGGCTCTCTCTTTTATAAGAATTTCAGAGATCTCAATTGCATCCAAGCACAATGTCAGTGATTTCTTTTTCAAATAAAGACCTTGAGACCTTAAACATTCAGCTGTGTTTCATTATGCATATACTTCACAAGCCAAGGCTGAAAGGTTTGTAGCCCTCGTGTCATGATGTGTATTGTGTACAAGTCATGCACAGTGTTTAAAAAGGCGAAGTCAGGCGCCGGCTCAAGGCCGCCTTGGGGCGGCCACCTTGGCCTTCGAATGAGGCAGATCCGCCTCAGACCGAGTCGAGGCGACTTGGTCTGAGGTGGAGTTATGATTTTTAAAATTTTTTTTTTTAAAAAACTGCTGTTAAAAAATATAAAAAGGTTGAAAGTCGGCACTTTCTGAACAGCCTAAAACCCTAAAGCCCATCATCTCATCCATTGAAGACCAAATGATATTTATATAGTATAGTATACTTTGGATCCATATTTCAAGCCACTAGATACAAATGATAGCCTATTCGATATAATGCCATTAGGATGACGTGTTTTCATTTGTTAGGGATATTTATGTTAGTAATGTTGATTATGACTAATTTATTAAATGTTATGGATTGTTTTCTATTTAGTAATTTTTTTTTTAATTTCATTTTTTTTTTTTATCATTTTCGAGTTGAGGCAGCCACCTCACCTTGCGAGGGCATGACCGCCTCGCCTTGCCTTTTAAAACCTTGGTCATGCGCCAATCCATTGCTATTTACAGTATCAACTCATGTTCAGGACCTCAGGTTCTTGTCTAATACCTAATACAATCATACACAATCATCTATGGGTCATTCAAGGAAAGATAGAAGCATTCACATTCCACGTTAGAACTTGAGAATCAGCAGCATAGGTATATTTCAGTAGTAGGTTGATGGAAAATAATCTTTAAGTAAAACAGAAAATAAAAAAAAGAGTATCATTTTGGTGAGTAAAAATGGACAGGTATCATATTAGCATAAGCATCAGAATTGGAATTTAATGCTTACAGTAAGCACAGATGCTGGAACAGCCAAAACTGTGAGAGGAATGTATGCAACAGCCCTGCATATTGTTACCATGACAAAATCAGTTGAAAACTCAAATAAAGTCAAATAATTCCAGCATTAAGTCCTATCAGTTAAATACTCCACAATACCTATCTGATATATGTGGATATGCCAAAATACTATAAGATAACCGGAACACAAATTCCATTGCAGCAGAGAAAGAATAAAAGGCGCAAATATTGAAGTTTATGTATAAGAGTAGAGAACAAAGCATGAGGATTGGCAATCAACTTACAGGACAAGCGGACCCCAAGGCCCAAGGTCATGATCAACCCATAATAAGAAGTCCTTCAACATCTGCAGGAAGCAGTACTTTCGTCAACAAACAAGACAAGACTATTCAAATTCAGTATAGAGGCAAGAATCTTGAGGCACAAAAATCTTTTCAAGCAATCAGTTATATTTGAAACCCTTTTCATGCAGCCAACAAACTCGTCAATCCAATGTAATATACCAAGAAAAATCCAACACGAAATGGATGGTAAGAAGTTCTAATTACAAATTTACAAGGATTCTAAACAATATCGTCTTTTTGTTATACGAATGAAAAGAGTTACCAATTCAAGTTGGGCATTCAAAATACAGAATTAGCATTTAAATGGGGCTCAATTCAAGCAATTATTTAATATTTTTTTTCTCTTCCTAACTCTTTCTTTCCTAATTTCTCACTTTGCTGTAATAAATGGACTATAGTCTAGTACATAAACAGATTTGCATGAAAATAATGAACTAAGATTGCAAATCAACCCAGAAAACTATAGGTAAAAAACAAAACTTTCCCACAACTGATATCTCACTCAACACTTTATCACCGACCCATGATTCGAATTGAGAGCAAAAGCAACCCCAACAGCCATAGAAATCATATTATAACAAAATAAAAACCCTAAAATCAAATCATCAAAATTTAACAGCAACAACAAAAAACCCATCTCAGAAAACAAACGAATTGACCAATTAAAAAAGAAAAGAAAAGACCTGTTCAACAGGGAGAGTGAAACAAGCGATGACAACAGCGGCGACAAGAAGAATCAAGAGAGTGATCCGAAAAGCAGAACCCCATGTGAACGCCATCGAAAACCTTCGACGCCAAGGCCTGCACTCTTCGTCGTCGTTATCGAACTCAGATGTTGCTTGCTTCAACGACAAGCGAGCTCTCAATCCTCCTATGTTTGCCAGATTTCAATCTTTCAACACCCTTTTGAAACACCCCCAAGTCCCCACCACACACACACGCCACTACCAACAACAACTAAACAACAAAAATGTACTCCTGGGGTTGATTTGTTGTTTTGTAAAATTACAGGAATTCAAGAGTGTTGGATCAATTAGCAGAAGTTGCGTCGATGTTTCTCTTTTGAGGGAAGCGTAATTTTAATGTGCATCTTGGCTTGGATTGCTTTCATAAGCATTTATATTTGCCATGTTTTTAGGAGCTCTCATCTTATTTTAGTTGATTTTACGTTTACCTCCTCCACTCTTACATTATTTTTTAATCTTTAATAAAACTTTACTAATTGAGTTTATATTCTCATATGATCATATCCATGATAAGAGTTGCAATTTCACTCCATTTGCAGCCGTTGGATTACAACGAGTCGTATTGGCATGGTTTTAAATATACCACCAAGGCAGGTATGACGACTCAAACTTGAGATATTAATTAAGTGAATAACCGATTATTGATAAATGTTATTTACCATAAAGCCGATTTATGAAGTTAAAATTGTAGTAGATTATAGACCAAATAATCATGTGATCTGTACTAATTTTCACCAAACTTTCAAAGAGTCATCTAGACGACTAGACATACCTGAATTTCCTCCTACTGATCGAGTTGACTGGGCTCAGTTTGGGCCAGAAAACCTGCCCATATGACCCAAGTCTTACCATCAGTGGCCCATTTTATTTTGGGCCCAGTTTCTACTACTGTCGCTGCTCCCAAAGCCTTCATTACTGGTAATTTCAACCGAATCAACGAGTGCATCACACGCGAGTGATTCTAGCAATTTAATTGCTAATGCTTGTCAAATGTCATCATCATAATGTTTTTTTTTGGTTGAAATATTATAATAATTCTGGATTTAGGACGGGGGGGCAAAACTCGAATCTTTTGATGTAGATGTGAGGGGCATACCACTGGACCGACTTCATCTTGCTATCATAATGCTTCTGTAGTTTTTTTTTTTTTTTTTGGTTTACACCATCCGGTTTCCGGGTGGGGCGGATCCACCATACAGTGCAATCAGCCCAGACTACACCCCGACTAATCCGGACTCACACCGGGTCAGCCCACTAAGGGGTAAAGTGCTCCCAATATGTGTAGCTCCGTTCACAAGGGGAGTTGAACCCACGACCTTGCTTAAGAGATGAGAGCGTCGAACCACTCACACCAACACATGATTGGTTGCTTCTATAGTTTTCACTTCTTCCTAAAAAGGGAAAGCAAAAGGAAACAAAGAAACTTTCTTTAAAGTTGCATAAAAAGATGCCAAGTCCAACTCAGATCCTTGAATCCTTTTGATAATGCCTTGCTTTTCAAAAGCATTGTCAAAATGGTCACCATATCATTTCTCATCAAACTTGAGAAATGATACACGGAGAATTTATATGGAGTCGGGGAAGAATGGAGAATTGCTACAAGGGGCATGTCATCCTGTTGCTAACTAGTTTAACTAGTAAGAGGTTTTCGAATTAAATCCCTCTCAAATCAAAATCCGGTGAGTTTGACGTATAACTATGTAATCAAAATCCGGTGAGTTTGACGTTACGTTGTATTATCGAAAAATAATATCATCCTCGTGAACAACATATATCAGAATAAAACTAGAACAACAATCAATCATATGAAAGAAGAGACAGCTGAGATGTTGCGGATAAACCCGGTAACAGCTTATCGAGGGCTCGGTTAAGAAGGAATTTGGTAATCAAGATACAGTTACTAACAAGTAACAACAAATCTTCTCCAGATTTTTCAATTGCTGTCAAGAAATATTGAGGATACATGATTACATCAATGCAAAAAAAAAAAAAAAAAACATAACAATCCAAAGATTTAGCAGCCCTTAAATCGATTGTTATAATGTGACTGCCGCGACAAATGTGACTAATGCTCCCATGCCATGAATGCACAATTGTTCATAAAAGATTGTAGGATCGACACAATAAGCAGAGACATATGAACTGAGTAATCGCTTGAAAATTTGTAAAGAAAGCAATAGAACGAAGCAAAAATTTCAGATCTTTTCCAGATTTACGAAACAGTTACATCATCTCATATAATACAAATCAATATTCACTCATATTTTCATGCTTCAAGGACCTCTCATTGTCTACAAGCTAAGTTCTATCTAAACCAAACGTAGTAACAGTCTAACAGATATATATAAACAGACAAAGAATGATAATCCTAATCTAGTAATAAATATGAACCAATATATGATACTCACCCCAGAAGAACTTCGTTTTCAAGCACCAACTAAACTGTTTCTCCATGTATTAATCCAGCCATGCCAACTATAATGACGACTGCAACTACTATCACTTTCACGAATACCACCTTCCGGGATCTAATCAACAAACAACTCCTCAAAAATTAAATTACCTCAACAATTCACTTGCTATAACTATACACACAGAGCATTGAGCAGCACATGAGCTAACATCAGGTCTACAAAATACTGGTGCCCGATTTCTCCATCCCTCCATTTCATCTTCAATGGTGCTCTGCCATAATGCACACCATCATTGCAACGGTTATCATAATGCCATGGATTTGTCATATCGAAGTTATCGATCACACCAGAAACTATCCCGGCCTGCTTTAGTTGATCTAAGAGCACTCCATTATACGCCTCTATCTTATTAGGATTAAATGCCAGCGACCTTGCATACCCTCCTGTTGCTACTGTGGTCCGGAAGAAAAACTGTGGCACCACCAATCCTCTCTGTCTTACTGATTCCATAACTTCTTTCCAAAACGAAGCCGCATATCTTGCAGCATTGGAAAAGGCTCTGATGGTAGAGAAGTGAACACCATCATGCAAGCCGGAGTTCATGATCATCGTGTCTGGAACCGTGTCCTCCGAAAAGTACTTCTTCAACAAATTCCTAAACCCTTCATCTCTCAAAGAATCCAACCCTTGGTAATTCTGAGTCTCATTCGGATGACCATTGAAAATGCTAGTGATTCGAACAGTTTGAGAAGGGTCTCTAGGGTTCGAAAAATTCATATCAAATCTCCTAGGAACTGAAGGTATATTAGGTAAATCCAACACAAAATTGAGCATGTTTCTTATCGTATCAACATGATTCGAATCACCCCAGAAGAAAATCCATCGATTCTTCAAACAATTCCAAGCAGAATGAGCCGAAAAGATCTTAAACGAACAATGACTAGAATATACCCAACCATTGCTCTCTACCTTCCCCAATAAACCATAACACCATGGATTCTGACATGGAAAATCTGATGCTAGACATCTATATCGACCGTCGTTGCTAATTTGACATGCATCATTTTTCCCATGTCTGGTCCACCTCCCAGACCAAACATCTTTATCAAAATCAGATTTTTGACAAATTTTCAGACCTGGTAATCGAGCTCTACTTTTAGTGAACCTAACCGGTATACGACGCAACTGTTTATCAAAAATAAACCTAGAAGGCGAAAACTTGAGACCCTCAAAATGTCTAAAAAGCAAAATCACAGTCAGATTATAATAACCAGCGAAATTTGGGTGGACCTGAAGCGAGAGAGAGTAGGAGCCATTGCCAAAATCTTTGACCAAAGGCCGAGATTTCCATGACTCGCCTGAAAGATCGGTCTCGAAGTAATCTCCACCAGAACAGCGAGAATTTCCAGACTCGTCCACCGCTTGGAAGATGAATTCATGGATTTTACCAGCTGATAACTCCACCGAGCTCCCTCCATTGTTATTGTTATCCAAATCAGGAATCGAAATCTCCACCGTGCGTGAGTCCTTGCACGGTTCTCCTCCTGGAGACAACCAGCGAGAGAGGAGATTTTTGGTCAAGTTTGGCTCCAGTTCAGCTGAAACCCACATCAAGTTTTCCAAAACATGATTGTTCTCACTTCGATTTGACGAAATCTCACTTGTTTTATGCTGCTGCTTTTGAGCTGAATCTCTTGCATTTTTTGAAGTAAAATTTTCACCTTTTTGGCTTTTGTGGGTTCCAATCGAATTGGCTGGAATCTGGGAAGTGAAATTCGTCGTTTTGTTTTGGTTTTGAGTCGGAGAAACTTGAGGACTGCTGGTTACTAGAGTGTGATTTTCATGGATTTGGGCTCGATCGACGGTGAAATTAGCTTTCATCGGAAGATAACGATCTTGCTTGAACCTCCTAGCTTCGATGAAGTTCTTGATAGTGCAGCCGTCAACACTCCACACCACCACCATCCCAATAAATACCAGAGACGTCAACACCCCAAATCGCCATTGATGCATAGGACCTGAGAGCAGCCACTGTTTCGGCGCCACCGCCATTTTCTCCGGCATCTGTAAAAATTTAAAACACCCCCCAAAACAATTAAAAAAAAAAACACAACTTGACCAACTAAATTAACAAAACAAAAATACCCCAGAAAGTTAATTCAAGAAACAGGAAGAGATTATTAGAAGCAAAGAAAAAGATTTGACGACAAACCACATTCCAAGAAAGTTTTATAAGAAAAGCACAAGTCCCGGTTTTCTCGAGAAAAAAAAAAAAAAAAAACTGTATAAAAATAATATATACAAAATTAAACGAATTACATTACACGTATACTTACAGGCATATACTTTCAACTTCTGCTAATGTCGTTTGGCTTTTTTTAGAGAAGCTAACGAGAAATTATAGGAAACTAAGAAGAATATTTTGTTTGGTCGGTGTGATTTCAATTTCCATGAGATAAACAGAGACCGTTTATATTATATATCGAAACAGAGACAGTTAAAAACGAAAGATCCCTCCTTCGTATAATATTTGATATTAAACACAACAATGTTTTGTAAAAAAAAGTCAAAAGGTACACTTTGAGTCCAATCCAAAGACAGAACAATTTTTATGTGTTGACGATAATAGCCTTGGTTGGAAGTGAAAGGACAAGGAGCCAGGAGGTGCAGAATCTTGTAGTAAATAATTGGGCACCGACACGGTGATTGGTTGATTGAAGGGGTCGGTGATTGGTTGTGACTTGTGAGGGAAGTATGGGTATTACTGTCATTTGATATGTTAATATAATAGTTGTGCATGGTGGGTTTGCATTTTGCAACATGTGGGCACACGGCTTTCACATGAGATGTTTTGATCCACAACTAATTAAAATTGAAAGGCAGATATAGGATGAAGTCAGTCCGGTGTTAAACTCTTCACATATACATTATGAGGTAGTGGGTTCGAGTAATGTCATCCTAAAAAAAACCTCGAAGTTATGTAATAAGTAACGATATTTACGCCCTCAAAAAAATATATCTACATTCTACACCCCTTTTGTAAGTATGCCCCATTAAAATTTTAAAAAATATATTTAGTTTTTAAATAAACCCAATTTAATGTGAAAATTACCCTTTATTTTAGTGAATACACATATCTACACTTATTTTATTATCTAATCAACTTTATTATTATTTAAAATTATTTATTTATATATATTTTTTCAAATAAATAATTTTTAACTTCTAAAATATACCAAAATGAGTAGGGTTTTGAACAAACTTTGCTTACATGGTAGATAAAAATAACTAGAAAGAAGATAATGCTATATATATAGTGTTTCTACTGTCAGTTCGTTTTAATATGAAATATATCAGGACGAGGAATGTGGATCATAGATTATGGAGAAGTTTTGATAAATGCATACACTTTGACTCAAAGTATGTAAATCTAACGTCCTGATATATTTTATATCAGGACAAATTGACAATAGAAAAATTGTATATATATAAGGGTGAAGCCAGAATTTCGGTTTTGGGGGGCCAAGACAAAAAAAAAAAAAAAAAAATTCAAATTAACGTTACACAAATATGCTAATATTAAAAAACTAATTTATTACAAAAAAACAAAAAACAAATATAATAGCGTATAGTCTCACATGTAATGCTAAAATAAATAAATTAATAAACAAAATAGACACCTAAAATATTTATTGATTTGCAATCTCGTACATGAAATTATTCTGATAGATGAACCGAAGAATACGAAGAATTTAATTGCAATTTCAACTAGAGAAAAATAATAATCAAGTATATATAGGTTAGACAAGTTTATGATTTATAGGAAACCAAATCCTAAAATATTTATATTTTCTCTTCTAAAAGAAGGTGGAATACATAAAATTGGAATAATATTTTTTTTTTTAATTTAAAACTAACCTACACCTACTTAAATACAGTTTTTAAGGGATGAAAGGTGCAAATATTGTCACTATTATAGTTTTATGTAATAATATAATACTTAAAAAAAATAAAAAATTGAAAGGCCAAACAAAACCCCTTTCTAATTAAATTATAAGCTATGGAATAACGATTTACAGTTTTGCACCAAAATGAATTTAAATTTCATACTAAAAACGTACCTAATTTTCGCACCTAATCATTTTTAATTAATTGCATAATTAAAAATTAATAGATGGTTGAAGGATGATAATTGATAAATTGTTGAATAGAATTTAGGCTGAAATTAGGTGTTTAATAAATTCACAAAATAGCCTAACTTTCCTAGAAAATTTGAGTGAAAATGTGGAAAAAAAATCTTGTTTTCCACGTCTGTGGCACAATAAAGAAGAGCTGTATTATTGCTGTTTAATGTGCTCATTAAGATTAATCTATAATTTAATCTTCAGAATAAATTTCTAACAAACAAAAAGTACTTTGGAGGTTGAGGAGAAAGAGCCATCAAAGCTGACATTTCAAGAGAATAAAAAAAGGGTGATGAGTTGCTGTAATTGGAAGTTTGAAATGTCGAAATTACGATTAATAAAAGAAACAGTAATGCTACACATCCCATCTAAAATCTCGTATTTTTCATCCCATTACATGTGGTATGTGAGGTGTCAAATTGTGAGTAGATACATGAGGTATGTGTCATTAATGTGTATCTACTCACAATTTGACACCTCATATGCCACATGTAGTGGGATGAAAAATGTAGGATTTTAGATGAGATGTTTAGCATTATCGTAAAAGAAATATAATTTTAAAATTGTCAACGCAATTTTAATTAACATAATAATAATAGATCAATCAATCAAATAATTTCGTGATTGTAGGGAGTAGCTTTCAGCTGCTAATAAATGCCTGAAAAGGAATGAGAGAGATATATGGGTGGTGCACATTTCACTACAGACAAAAACAGAGCAAAAAGACATATTTCTGAATTCTGAATTCTGAATTCTGATACATCACAACCATTCGGCTGCATGTGCACCAGGTGAAAGCTAATTAGCAATTACCAGACAGGCTGTTTTTCAATTTTGATGGTGATGCCACCGCCACCACCACCACACACCCCACACAGACACACATATATATCCAGATTCCAGACACTGCATTTATTTATGGATTTACTTGTCAAAATTCAGTGGAGTCCAGATGGGTGTGGAGAGACGATGGAGAAAAACCAGCACCAGCACCAGCACCAGAGCTTAGTGGAATAAGCAAACCTTGAGTGGCTTGCAATTGTTGAATCTTTGGTAATAGTAGAGATATAAGGTTCACTCAAAAGGTGAAGAAAAATCAAGACATTAATGGAAGTCACCAACCCCACCCACCCACCAAACAACAACCAACTCTCCATTTCCAATTACACCCTATAAACAAAGATGACAAGAGAAGAAAAATTCTTGTAATACAAACACACTAATGCTTCCTCTCTTTACACAATGTTCATCAATCTAATAGGTATAATCATACTTAAGTTCAATAATAGGCATATTTGTATGTACGAACAAATCTGAACATGTAAAGCATAATTCTTAGGAGAAATAAATCGGGATAATGAAAGAGCAATCAAAGAAAAAAATATATAAATTGAAGATCATGAAGGTTACAAGTTATGTCCATAGATCATCCCAGCCGCTTGGACCCTCTCTTTTAACGAAGTTCATAATTACCTGAACAGCTTATCTGACTCTGTTGGAAAGGGAGTGATTCCCATTCTCGATTTCAACTTTCTCTGCACCACCCATTACTCTGCACAATCTGCATGATTTAATATAATAAAAATGGTATAGTTATTGTCCCGATATATTTATTGTCAGGACAAACCGGCAATAGAAAGACTATATATATATGAGTTCCGTTCTCATACGGAGATATAACTTCATGGAGATATAACTTCATGAAGATATTAAATGTGAGCCACTAGTTTTACATGCAATGTGAGCCATTAGTTTTGACAAGTGTATACACACTTGAGTCAAAGCATGTAAAACTAGTGGCTCACATTCAATATTTTCGTGAAGTTGTATCAAAACGTTCTCATTTAAAAATTTCTAATATATATATATACAGTCTTTCTATTATCAGTTCCAACTGACAATAAATATATCAGGACGAAGAATGTGGACCACAGATTATGGAGAAGTTTTGACAAGAGCATACACTTTGAGTGAAAGTATGTAAATCTAGTGATCCACATTCTTCGTTCTGATATATTTATTGTCAATTCGAACTGATAATAGAATATATATATATATATATATATAATATTTGTAGAAAATATCATTGTACACAACTAAAATTAAATAACTTGAGCATCTCCCTACATTTACGAGAAAATTTGAGTGAAAAAGTGGAAAAAAAAAATCTCGTTTTCTACGTCTGTAGCACTGAAGAAGAAGAATTGTTAGATTTTCTAACAGCTGTATCATTGGTAAGACATAATTTTTTTTTTTTTTTTTTTTACTACCGGGACCTCGCGAGAATAGACTCTACAAGCACAGCCCGGAATACTACTCCGACTATCGGGATCGGGGAGAGGATACAGGTGGAATACAGCTTTTCTCACAAATGGAGAGAGAGGAATGCTCTCAGAACCCAGAGAGGGCAACCCACACTTGGGATTTAAAGGCCAAGGTGGGACAAAGAATATATATACAAATATATGTACACACTTGGCTTTGAACCGTGGTGGTGGAGGCTCCCAAGGAGCGTCCAACCACATTGGCAAGAGGCCAAGTATTGGTAAGACATAATTAATTGACAGATTTCATTGCTGTTAATGTGCTCATTAAGATTAATCTATAATTTAATCTTCAGAATAAATTTCTAACAAACAAAAAGTACTTTGGAGGTTGAGGAGAAAATTAAGAGCCATCAAAGCTGACATTTCAAGAGAATAAAAAAGGGTGATGAGTTGCTGTAATTGGAAATTTGAAATGTCGAAATTACAATTAATAAGAAATATAATTTTAAAATTGTCAATGCAATTTTAATTAATTTTCTTGGATCTTAAATTGACCTTGTTGAATTTATCGCATCAATTTCATGAATTGATTTGGCTTATTTAAGTAAAGTTTAAGGGACAGTATTAACATGTGCTCTAAACAATTACAAAAATACTAAAAGAGGAAAACATTTATTATACAGATTAAGATGATAAATACAATAAATATTTTTATTTTATAGTATTTTTGTAATCGTTGGTCACATATTAACACTACATTTGTCACAATACAAAATTCTTTAATAATTAAATTTCATGATTTAACAACTCAAAAATGTTGCTACAACCTATTATGGTTTGGTGATAAAAACGCTTATTTAGCCGTACAATATCTTGGATTTGAGTCGCACCACCATTTAAATTTAAGGTTTGGAGAAAAGGACATGTCTCGAACTCACGATTTCATAATGTAGATACGAGAGACATATTACTGGTTTAGCTTCATTTCTTGAACTTACATGACTTTGAAGATGATGGAAACTTTTTGTTGTGAGAGGAAGAAGAACCTATAAACATAATTCAATTGTATAACATAATAATAGATCAATCAATCAAATAATTTCGTGATTGTAGGGAGTAGCTTTCAGCTGCTAAATGCATGAAAAGGAATGAGAGATATGGGTGGTGCACATTTCAATACAGACAAAAACAGAGCATAAAGACATATTTCTGATTTCTGATTTCTGATTTCTGATTTCTGAAAACAAAAAAAAAAAAAAAAAAGGGACAACATTACTTACCTAAAAAAACCAACAATATTTTTCGGTTCAAACAACAAAAAACCAAAAATATTTATCAATTTAAATAATAATAAGAAATTACTTAAAAAATTCTAAAATTCCATAAACAGTATGATCTTCTTTCTAATTTTCTTAAAAAAATACCTCTTAATCATTTCTCTCAATATTCAATTCATACAGATTTTTTTTAATAATTTTTTTAATACAACTCTAACATACAAAATTCTTCTTCATAATAATAAAAAAAAACTCTAACATACAAAAATATAAACAAATATCAGCCATATAAAAATAAAGCTTCCAGGAAACCTCCATTCAAGCTCCATTAAAGCTTCAGAGAAAAACATAAAAAAAAAAAACTCTTACATACAAAAATTAAAACAAATAGCATGCATTTACTGAATCTTAATCTAGATTTACTAGAATAATATGTGTTCAAAAGCTATTTTCACTAAAAATATCCTAAAAGTTTACCTTGAAGACAGATGAAATACACGTTTCAGGGGCAATGACGCGTGAGAGAGAATTTTTTTTTTAGATGAAACAAAGAGAAGTGAGAACTGAGAAGAGGAAGGGGGGAAATTTTGTGAGAAGAATTTGTTGTTTTGTCTGTTCTACAATTGTGTACACATGTGAGAGGGGAATTTTTTTTTACGAAACGGCGAGGTGGTCCCCACCTATTACATTTGTGTCTCATAATTAATATCAGCTGCATCGGATGCATTGTTGGATTTAGTAGTTGTATCAATACATGTGTCGAAATTTGAGTGGCCCAGTGCAACAATCAGCATGTGCTTAGTGTTGCACCGGGTGCAACCAAGATTTTCTCCACAACCATTCGGCTGCATGTGCACCAAGTGAAAGCTAATAAGCAATTACCAGACTGGGTGTTTTTCAATTCAAAAAAATCAATTTTATTTTTATGGTTTCGAACGCATTTTGATCTTTGATTCTCTCGATCTTTGATTTGTTACTCAATTTTCTCAATCTCTAATTTTTAATTGTTGGACTATTTACAATCTCCGATTTTTCGTCAATGTCATGCCGTTGCCGTCGCTACCAGCTGTGGTCGTCTCCATCTCTGCCAGCTATGGCCGTCTCCATCGCCGTATCCGTCTCTGTCACTGTCTCTGTCTTCTTCGTGGCTACTCTCGCCATTGTTGCGATCTTCTCTCGCAAATCTTATTTCCTCACTGTCAGGTATTTCATGGGTTTGAATTAGTGGATTACATGTTCAGCAATTGTGTATGAGTAATGCCTTTCTTGTTATTAAAAAATAAAATAAATAGATTCACATAAATAGTATGTGAAAGAAATACATACCCACTATTGTTTATTTCAGTCCAACTACAACAAGGTTGCTTCTTGATTCCATTCCCCTTCATTCGATCCCAAATCTTCTCTGCATCCTCATTTCTTCCACTGCCGAGATACATTTCTGCCTAAATTAAATAAACACCAGAATTAGAAGGTTCTACTTCCAAAATCCTCTCACCAGCAATCTCACCCACCTTGATGTTTTTGTGGATTCGACAAGCTCCGAGCAAAGCTCCCCAAACACTTGGAGGAACATCAGCTCCTTTGATCTAAAAAAAACTCATTGCCTCATCTATAAGTCCAAATATCCCTAGCAAATCAGCAACACAAGTATAATGCTCACTTGTTGGATGAAGAAAACACTTAGAGGAAGACATCGAGTGAGCATTGGTCATAGACACGACAGTTTCAATTTTAGTTCACCAATTTTGATTTTGCTCTTGTGACCTTCATGTTGCTTTTTTATTTGTGTTAGATTTTGCTTTGACTCATGTAGATGAGGTGATTGATGAGCTAATAACAAAGGGTTATTTCGTGTGACATTGCAATGCAGGGCGTAGTTGTGTGTTAAAGGCTGCAGATCATATGTTATAAACAAGGAAATGTCAGGCGATCTATAATTACATATTTGTATTTCATCATTATACTTGCATGGATCTTTATCAGTCTTCTTTTGATACTATCTTTGTTTATATAGCACATGACTAATTTTTTTCTTTAAGAAGAATATTTGAATGAAACAAGCTAGCTAGCTACTGCTATGGTACTATGTTATTAAACTTCTAACAATCCTTGTAGGATCAAGAGTGTTTTTGCTTTCTGGAATTTTGTTCATAATGTTGGGGCTAGGTTCAGATGGTGTACCATCTCTTGTCCAGTTAAGAACCCCACTACCTGCAACCTCGGTCCTGTTTCTCTTGCAGGTTATTCATATTCCATTATGAAAATAGGACCATTACAGTTCACAAGGAAGGGCCTATCAGTTGCAAGCACCGCTGCCTGCTTAACCTTCACTGTAAGCTGCTTTTCCTTGTGAAAGCTCTTGATTATTCTGAGATTAGGTCTCTATTTCACTATAGGCAGATTACATTAAGTACTTCCCGAAACATTTAAGCTCTTGATTATTCTGAGATTAGGTCTCTATTTCTTGTGAAAGCTCTTCCAAAGTGCTAGCCTCTGTTTGGCAACCACCACTCTCAGAACAACTAGCATTTGCTTTGCAGTGGTTTATGCTTCCTTTGACATATATTGGTGTCCCAGAGGCGGAAATCATTCTCACCCTTTTGCTTTCATTTAGGTTTATCAATCTAGTGTTTGATGAGGTAAGAGAGGGATCGGTTAATTTCTCATGTTTTAGTTTATCTTAACGTATAGTTATGGTTTGTATCACACAACACTAATTGTGTTGGCAGGTTCGTAATGTTTGCATTGGGGATTGTATCTCGTAGGATAAATTGGAAACAATTGACAATGTTGGAGACAATCGATAGTAAGTTCTATTGCTGGTGTAAATAAAAGTTCTATTGTATCTCGTAGGTTTTTCAATCTTGAATAATTCACTTGTTTATATGTGTTTCACAAATATGCTTTTTTTTTTTGTCAATCTGTTCTTGATTTTTCAGTTTTTGCTTCCTACATTCGTCAGATCTTCAAAAACATTTTTAGCCATGCTGAGCAGAAGAAATCTCAGGTTTATATCTCAATTGGACATATAATTCCTTCTCCTTTTACTAATTATTTGTGATGTTTCTTCTTTGTATCTGGAATTGGACTGTTTTGATCTCAATCAATATGCTATTCACTAATCATCTTATAAATTTCCTACGGTTAAAATCTCTGTTTTGCTGTTTTATTTAGTAGCAATGCTGGCTTAAGGTTACTTAGAATGATTGTCAAGTAATGCAATTAGTTATGAATATCCATTGAATAAGTGGTTCGTTTGTTCTAGCAAAGTAAATTTGAAGAGAAATGGTGAAGGAAAAAAAAAAAACGCTAAAAAGTCGAGAATGTAAGATGTTGGCGAGGTGAGATTTAACTGGATCATTGGTTTAATATGTTTCCACATACATGACTAATCAGGGTATCAATAACTTGCTTGAAAGATTTTCTTTCATCTTTTTGACACAGGCAATGATTGTTAGAGGTTTTAGGGGAGACAGCAACACACATAAAATTTACTCCTTATCGGATTCATCAGTTGGGATGGCAGACTTTGTCTCTCTATTGTGCTTGGTAACTATTGTAGGTGCAGCTCTTTTGTCAAGCATGCATCCTTTGTGTATTTTACTGGTAATTGATATTCTTGTATTGCACATTCAAACTTAATAGTATTTAGATTTGTTAGTTACAAATGTTCTGTAAGTGAAAATAAAATTGTGATTATGTTACACAATGAAGGATTAGAAATATTAATAATTGTTTAAAAGATCTTAAACATGAATCTTTCTGATGCAGTGCTATTGATTTATTGTATCTGATGAAATCATACATGCATCGGTGTGTTAGATACAAATGTTATATCTAAGCGTCTAAAACCGGAAACTCATTCTTTCACCTCAGTCTTCCATTCGATCTGTTGATTTCGAACAAGCATCAATAATCAATTATTTGCTTTACCGATTTAAAAGGTTCAACAGATGAGCCTCTTCCCTACCATCAGCAGCAATTAGGGAGCAAATCCAACAACTTACGACCCCAATGCAGAACGCACATTGCTAAAAGTCTATGCAAGTCCCTACCAATATTCTAAATCCAACCTTTCCTTGAAATAGATAGCTGTGCTCACTATATGTTCATGATTCTTGAAACACCAAAATTTTGAGTCCATAGTACACACTGTATATTAAACAAATAAATCGAATTATGTTGAAATGATTTGTTAATGTAAATTTGGTTCGATAGGTCCAGTTCCGGTAATTTTGCTCAGTCCTAAAACCAAATATATAAGTAGGAATAACAAATCCATTCAAAGATTTCGATATGGTTTGACACTAGCATTTTCTACACCAAAATGATCAGATAATAGCTTCACAAACTCTTACATGTGTTTTCCCTTGATGGTTGAACCTCTATAAGAATCATTTGAACTAAAGGAGGCAAAAGACTTACTTGGCCTTTAAACCGTGCTCTAACTAGAATCAATTGAAGTAAAATTCAAACCCACAATGCTAGAAGCTGAAGCTAGAGATATTTGATTTAATCTTATATACCATAATGGTTCATTATAAAAACATCAATAAGTGACTAGTCTTGAATAACACGCGTCAAAATAGGACTTGCCTCTTTGTCTTTGTCTCTCACTCTTACACTGTTATACACGCACTCTGTTTTATTTTGTTTTGTTTTGTTTTTTTTGTTTTTTTGTTTTTGTTTTTGTTATACACACATTCTGTTTGCATTTTGCTAAGCTATAAATTCAGACCTAGCCTCACTAGCCTCACTCTGTTTTCTTCAATTGCTTTTTCGGTACTCTCTCTCTCTCTCTCTCTCTCTCTCTCTCTCTCTCTCTCTCTGCTTGATTTTGTGTGTTTGGTTGCGAAGAAAATAACTGCAAATGGAGGCAATTATGGTGGTGGTGATGATGATGATAGCTTCAACTCTGTTCTCCAGCCTCTCCACTTCAACTTTGGGTTCAAAAATTTTTTGTCACTATTTGGGGCAGTTCTTGTAATAATATCACCACTTTACTAATTCAAGTTTAAAAGGCACCTATTTAGGTGACTAGACAAAAATACCCTTATTTTGTCAGTTTGTGTTTTTTCAAACCTAAAGAGAAAACAGTTGATAGAGAGAGAGAAAACATCGGTTGCAAGAAATACGCTTGAAAACTTCACGACGAATTCACTGGCAAACAACAAAAACCACATCAAAACAACAACCTTAAACTGGTTGTGTGAATTTTGAATTTAATTGAAAAGGCTCGGCGACTATTGAAAAGGCTCGGAGACTATTTACAAAGTTTCAGAGCTAGTGTTAAAATGCTTGGAAAAGGCTCAGAGACTATTTACAAAGTCTCGGACAGTGTATGAAAAATCTCGGAAAAGTGTATGAAAAGTCTCAGACAGTGTATGAAAAGTCTCGGAAAAGGCTCGAATACAATGTTAAAAGTCTTTGTTCGAGACTTTTTGAATCTCCGAGACTTTTAACATTGTATCCGAGACTTTTCCGAGACTTTTCCGAGACTTTTCATACACCGTCCGAGACTTTTTATACATTTTTCTGAGATTTTTCTGAGACTTTTCATACACTGTCCGAGACTTTGTAAATAGTCTCCGAGCCTTTTAACACTGGCTCTGAGACTATGTAAATAGTCTCCGAGTCTTTTAACTATGGCTCCGAGACTTTTCAATCAGTTCAAAATTCTCAGATCTTCATCGTCTCCTATACAAATTTTCATAAATTAAAACCCTAACCATACTCACATCGACAAATCAAACCAAAACCAAAAAAATCTTTGAGGGCGCTGCCCCCACACCTCTGCGAGTTGACCGGGCAGCTCGACCACCGTAAGCTCACCGAGGAGCTCGACCCCCAAATGTGTCTGCGTAGCACCATTAAACTAATTATCCAATGATGTTCAACCTCCATTGGAGGTCTGTTAAACAGACCTCTATGAAGAAGATGAAAGAATAAAAAAAAAAAAACTTCAAAGTAAGAGAATGTGTGTAAAGTAAGGGTATTATTGTCCGTTCACCATAATAGGTGCATTTTAAACTTAAGTTAATAAAATGGTGACTTTCTTACAAAACCACTTTAAAAAGATGACATTTCCCACAATTTCCACCTTCAACAAATCATACCATCAGCTGAGATCTCTTTGCCAATATCTCCGCTTGGACATCAACCACCGTGTTTCACGTGGGCGACACCCTAAGTCTCTCTCTCATCTTTGGTTTTGAGACATTTTGTTTTTCCTTGTTTTGAGTCAACTTTCGAGTCAAACCGAGAAAAAAAAACATAAAGATTTTCCTTAATTTTCTAGGCAACCAAACAATTTTCTTAAGTGCATTTTTGACTATTTGTACATAATACACTAAATATTGTGCGTTTTGATGTGGCAACATTTACTTACTCTCCAACTTTCGAGTCAAACCGAGAAAAAATAAGTATAAAGATTTTCCTTAATTTTCTAGGCAACCAAACAGTTTTCTTGAGGGCATTTTTGACTATTTGTACATAATACACTAAATATTGTGTGTTTTGATGTGTTTTCCTAAACTCTATAAGAATCATTTGAACTAAAGGAGGCAAAAGGCTTACTTGGCATTTAAACCGTGCCCAAACTAGAACCAATTGAAGTAAAATTCAAACTCACAATGCTAGAAGCTGAAGCTAGAGATATTTGATTTAATCATATATACCATAATGGTCCATTATAAAAGCATCAATAAGTGACTAGTCTTGAATAACTCGTGCCAAAATAGGACTTGCCTCTTTGTCTTTGCACACACATTCTGTTTGCATTTTGTTAAGCTATAAATTCAGACCTAGCCTCACTAGCCTCACTCTGTTTTCTTCGATCGTTTTTTCGGTACTCTCTCTCTCTCTCTCTCTGTGCATGATTTCGTGTGTTTGGTTGCAAAGAAAATAACTGCAAATTGAGGTAATTATGGTGGTTGTAATGATGATGATAGCTTCAACCCTGTTCTCCAGCCTCTATACTTCAACAAACCATACCATCGGCTGGGATCTCTCCACCAATATCTCCGCTTGGACGCCCACCATCGTTTTTCGTGTGGGCGACACCCTAAGTCTCTCTCTCATCTTTGGTTTTGAGACATTTTGTTTTTTCTTGTTTTGAGTCAACTTTCAAGTCAAATCGAGAAAAAAAAAATATAAAGATTTTCCTTAATTTTCTAGGCAATCAAATAGTTTTCTTGAGGGCATTTTTGACTATTTGTACATAATACACTAAATATTGTGCGTTTTGATGTGGCAGCGTTTACTTACTCTCCAACTTTCGAGTCAAACCGAGAAAAAAAAACATAAAGATTTTCCTTAATTTTCTAGGCAACCAAACAGTTTTCTTGAGGGCATTTTGACTATTTGTACATAATGCACTAAATATTGTGCGTTTTGATGTGTTTTCCTAAACTCTATAAGAATCATTTGAACTAAAGGAGGCAAAATGCTTACTTGGCCTTTAAACCGTGCCCAAACTAGAACCAATTGAAGTAAAATTCAAACCCACAATGCTAGAAGCTGAAGCTAGAGATATTTGATTTAATCGTATATACCATAATGGGCCATTATAAAAGCATCAATAAGTGACTAGTCTTGAATAACCCCCGGCCAAAACAAGACTTGCCTCTTTGTCTCTGTCTCTCACTCTCACTTTCACTGTTAAACACACACTCTGTTTTGTTTTGTTTTGTTTTGTTTTTTGTTTTTTGTTTTTTGTTTTTTTTCTGTTATACACACATTTTGTTTGCATTTTGCTAAGCTATAAATTCAGACCTAGCCTCACTAGCCTCACTATGTTTTCTTCGATCGCTTTTTCGGTATTCTCTCTCTTTCTCTCCTTGATTTCGTGTGTTTGGTTGCACAGAAAATAACTGCAAATGGAGGCAATTATGGTGGTGGTGGTGTTGGTGATGATAGCTTCAACTCTGTTCTTCAGCCTCTTTGCTTCAACAAACCATACCATCGATTGGGATCTCTCCGCCAATATCTCCACTTGGACGTCCACCACCGTTTTTCACGTGGGTGACACCTTAGGTCTCTCTCTCATCTTTGGTTTTGAGACATTTTGTTTTTGTTTTTTTTTGTTTTGAGTCAACTTTCGAGTCAAACTGAGAAAAAAAAAACATAAAGATTTTCCTTAATTTTATAGACAACCAAACAGTTTTTTTGAGGGCATTTTTGACTATTTGTACATAATACACTAAATATTGTGCGTTTTGATGTGGCAGCGTTTACTTACTCTCTAACTTTCGAGTCAAATCGAGAAAAAAAAACATAAAGATTTTCCTTAATTTTCTAGGCAACCAAACAGTTTTCTTGAAGGCATTTTTGACTATTTGTACATAATACACTAAATATTGTGCGTTTTGATATGTTTTCCCAAACTCTATAAGAATCATTTGAACTAAAGGAGGCAAAAGGACTAAAGGAGGCAAAAGGCTTACTTGGCCATTAAACCGTGCCCTAACTAGAACCAATTGAAGTAAAATTCAAACCCACAATGCTAGAAGTTAAAGCTAGAGATATTTGATTTAATCTTATATACCATAATGGTCCATTATAAAAACATCAATAAGTTACTAGTCTTGAATAACACGTGCCAGAACAGTACTTGCCTCTTTGTCTTTGTCTCTCACACTCTGTTTGTTTGTTTTTTTTTTTTTTTTTTTTCCTATTATACATACATTATGTTTGCATTTTGCTAAGCTATAAATTCAAACCTAGCCTCACTCTGTTTTCTTCGATCGCTTTTTCGGTACTCTCTCTCTCTCTCTCTCTCTCTCTCTCTCTCTCTCTCTACTTGACTTCGTGTGTTTGGTTGCATTGAAAATAACTGCAAATGGAGGCAATTATGGTGGTGATGATGATGATAGCTTCAACTCTGTTCTCTAGTATCTTTGCTTCAACAAACTATACCATCGGCTAGGATCTCTCCGGCAATATCTCCGCTTGGACGTCCACCACTGTTTTTTGCGTGGGTGACACCCTAGGTCTCTCTCTCATCTCTGGTTTTAAGACATTTTATTTTTTCTTGTTTTGAGTCAACTTTTGAGTAAAACCAAGAAAAAAAAAACATAAAGATTTTCCTTAATTTTATAGGTAACCAAACAGTTTTCTTGAGGGCATTTTTGACTATTTGTACATAATACACTAAATATTATGCATTTTGATGTGGCAACGTTTACTTACTCTCCAACTTTCGAGTCGAACTGAGAAAAAAAAAACATAAAGATTTTCCTTAATTTTCTAGGCAATCAAACAGTTTTCTTGGGGGCATTTTTGACTATTTGTACATAATACACTAAGTATTGTGCGTTTTGATGTGGCAGCATTTACTTACTCTCCAACTATGGAGTCAAACCGAGAAAAAATAAATATAAAGATTTTCCTTAATTTTTTAGGCAACCAAACAGTTTTCTTGAGGGCATTTGTGACTATTTGTACATAATACACTAAATATTGTGCGTTTTGATGTGGCAGCGTTTACTTACTCTCCATTCCACCGTGTTTTGGAGGTGAACCACGTGGAGTATTCCACGTGTTCCACATAGAAGCCAATCAACATTTTCACCGGGGGCAAGACCGTGATCCATCTCACCCAACCGGGGCACCATTTCTTCATCGGCGGCCAAACTAGACACTGAGCCATGGGCCTCAGGGTCCACGTCGAAGTCCTCCCTTAGAACACCTCCTACGATACCAATCGCTGCTGGATCATCCCTCCACAGCCGTACCCAACTTGTCCACCACCAAGCCTAACTTTTCCTGATCTTCCGGAGCCTCTGCAGATAGAGGGATACAACAATCCACAGAGTGATGTTACTGCTGGACGTCTCATGCTGGTGGTGGGGTTGTCGGGGGCATGCGTAGGTGGTTTCACCACTACCTTTTATGGGTCGTACTGGTTTGTTTCTCCTCCATTCTTTCTTTTTTTCATCAAGATCTTCCTAAATAAACTTTTAGCTTTATTTGCATCAATAGTATTACTGACAATGTGATGATGCCATATATTGACTAAAATTTGTGTAAGAATTGTATGCGTTTATAGTCGAGGAGTGATTATAGATCAATTGACTGGAAAGTTAGTGTGAGGTGTTATTACTTGTTTAAGAACTATGGAACCCAATTTGATTGTGTTGAATAATTGTCCAGAAGAGAATCCACGATTTCCGGTGAATTGCCTTGTAGAATTTAAGGTAAATTGCACTAATATCCAATAACATTGGGTGAAATTGGACCTATAGACAAAAGATGGATTTATTGCACAAACCTCCCCTGGATTTTGTTGACCAAACGTTTGACTAACTGCAAGTTAACGGTTGGAAGGGCAAAATGGACTTTCAAGAGTGATATTAAATAAATTAAAGGAAAATAGCTCTTGTCCAATCATAATCGAACACATCAGCTCTCTATAATTTAAATTAATAATTAAAAAACTAAAACAAATATTAATTTAAAATAAATTAAAATGTGCTTCTGGAAACCAAATCATCACTAAGCAAACCAAGAAACACCACATCTTCATCACCAAACCACCATAATCATCACTAAGCAAACCAAGAAACACCACATCACAATCACCACCAGACCCATAACCGTGACCACCACCAGACCCAGAGTCAGACCACCATCACTGCCACCACCACATAAACTAGAACCGAACCGAATCAAATTCATTTTCTTCTCAAATCCTCATTGGTAACACCCTGAAATCCCACCATCAACACAGCGACCATCCTTTGATCTTCTCTAACCACCACCACTCAGCGAAAGAGAAAGAAGAGTGCCGATTTCTTCTCAGTGGAGGAGATCGATGCTTCCCGCTAGCGGATTTAGGTTTAGAGAATGGGAGAGAGAGGCTGCTAGGTCTGGGTTTAGAGAGATAAGAGAATTTCGATTTAGAGAGAGAAGATGGTAAAGAGAGAGAGAGATTGAAACCTAATTGACCCAGATTGAAACCAATTCGAAACCTAATCTTGGGGATTTTGTGTGATTTGCGATATGTGTTTGTAAGAGATGGTGGTTTGATGTGTGAGAGATGGTGATTTTTTGTTTGTTTGTATGTGAATCTGGTGTGATGGCTGTTTGGTGGTGGTGGTGGTTTGGAGGTGGCTAAGTTTTAGGTTCCAGACATCCAGGTTTGGTGTTAGTGGGATTAGGATTAGGATATGAAGATGATGATGTGAGATGTGAAATGTGGCTAGGTTTTATTATTTAATTTTTTTTTTTTTAGTTTTAATTATTAATTATTTTAGTATAAGATGATGAGAGGTGGCTAGGGTTTGGGTGTGGGAGATATGATGGTGGAGACTGGAGAGTGGAGAAGATGATGGGAAATATGGGTGTTTAATTTAGGTTAGGGAAAGTACGATTTGGTTGTTTTAATTTAGGTTATTTTTTCATTTTTTTAATAGTTTAATTAGTTTTATTTTTAAAAATAATTAATTTATAAATAAAATGAAAAAATATTTCAATTTCTTTTTTATTTCATTTATTATTGGGCAGGGGTAAATCTAACTATTCATGGAAGGCTAGGGGTAAATGTGATTTTTCAAGAGTCAATCCCGTCAACAGTTAATCTTAACTATGGTTAACGTTTGGTCAACGAAATCCAAGGGAGATTTGTGTAATAAAATGATCTTCTGTCTAAGGATCCAATTTCACCTAAAGTTAGGGAATATTAGTACAATTTTCCCTAGAATTTATTATCTTGTACGTAAAGTGATGTTAGTCCCGGTAGTTAATTCAGTTGTGAGATATTAATTTTCCTTTTTGACAATAGATCAACCTAGATGGTAAAACGATCTAGTCAACCCAACAACCCGAATTAGACCTCAACCAAGGTCTTGTTGATTTTAGAACCTTTCTGTATTTATTTAATATTGGAAGTGGGACTTGGTTTAGACCTAGTAAACAATGGTTAATTTGGGGGAATATTTGAAGATATACTCGATGGAGTCTTTCTTCGTTGAGGACGTTCGCAATTTATGATAAGTCGGATATCAAATTTCATATATCGAAATATGATTGCACAAGAGTTAATTAGCTTGTCTTTTATCCAACTGCATAGTTTAAAGGGGACGACAGAAGAATTTTCATTTATTTGACGTGAAAAATAAAGTTATTAGTGTGTTTTATTTCAAGTAGTGTGCACATATATATATATATATATACATCTCTTTAATATTAATGGTGGACGCATTTTACAAGCATGTGTAGGAGTAGATATCTAAATCGGACTGTGTTATGTTTGATTTTGATGGTCCCATCAAATCTTTAAATTGTTTTTTTTTTTTTGTTTTAAGCTGGTATTCAGTTTAGGTTTCAAAAAGAAATGTATGCAAGAAGAAATTACATGGAATGTTTCAAAGCTTGGTTTTGTCTAAAATGAACTCCTAATCTACAACAGTAGGTCACCTAAAACAACATGTTCTTTATTAACACATTGAATCAAATCAATAGCCCTTTAACTACTAAAAGAAATATTGAAAAGGAAAAGCTCACACGAGATAATTTGAAGAACAATCATTTACAACTTACAAATGTAATTAAAATGGGGATGGATTTAGGTCCCCCATCCCCATTTTCCAAGTTGACATAGTTGACTTACGAAGTTGAACATATTCATCAAATAAAAAAAGAGTTAGAATAAAAAATAAGATTGAAACATTGGATCTAATTCAACTAACTAGTTGGTATTGATTAATTTGGAAAACTTAAAATAAATCTTGACTTAATTATAAAAAATGTGGTAAAGGAGATGTTGGGCATAGCATAGATAGATTGTTTGACTATTTGAAGTAGTCAAATCGCATGGTAGAGAGAAATGGGGACCATTAATTAAATCAAATGGGTCCCCCTTTTTTAATTTTTTTTAAAGGTCAACCATATGTGAATTTTGACCTTTGTTGTTTCATACTTTCATGTTTGTTCTGCAATCACAATTCACAGTCCACATCTGATCTTCTTCTTCTATATCTTGACCGTCATCATCATCTTCCATGCAAGAAGCTTGAAGCTCTAGTTTATGGTTGACAGTGACAATTACAATCCATCAACATTAACACCTGGATGATGCAAGTTCATATATACTGATTAGCAAAATATTGTGTACATACTACTAAGTATTAAAAGCTAGACCCATTACTACCGTTCCAGTGCTCCTTCACAATCAGTTGTAAGCATATTGGAAACCTTTTTTCTTTTTATCAGAAATGGCCTCAGTTTGAATTTCTCCCTTCAATGGTTTCTTTTTTTTTGAATTATTGCTCATCATTCGAGAAATGTTCAATTAACTACGTGTGACACTAGCTTAGATACATAAATAATAACATTGCTACACATAATCTAACAAATCATCTATAATCGAATCTATACTCATATTATAAAAAATCATCTATAATTGAATCTATACTCATATTTAATTATTGTAATTGAGAACCAATTGTAACATAAAATATATCTACCCATTAATACTTCAATTCCTTAATTATTTTATTGATGGTGAGTTCAACTTCGTATAGTAATGTAACAAGCATTCATATTTTGAACATCTATGTTGTATGTCGCACAAAATGAACTTATTTTAGTAAATAATCTATTACATCCGGTATCTCTTAATTGTTAAATGTCTCGAGATTTTTGTTGTAGAACTTGACAAAGTAAATTATTGATTATGGTTAGTAATTTTTGTGATATCTATTCATTAGATACATTAAAGTAAATTCTATTCATTAGTAATTTTTATGAATAATTTATTCTTATAACGGTTATGGTTACAGGCTCATAGCTGCTAATATTGCTTCACATCAAACTTTCTTAAATATATTGGCTGGGTCAAACTTTAAAAGGTAATAATTATACTTATAATCAAATAATAATAATAATAATAATAATAATAATAATGGGATGGGCGTGAGACATCATTGCCTATATAACATATTATGACAATTTTATTCATGAAAAATTTATTAAAAATATTTTGATCGGGGCCATGGCTGCTGTCGGCCCCCGCCTATCTCCTCCCTTGCGTATAAATTATGGTACTTGAATCTCCACAACTATTAAACAAAAAGAAGTTGGTCATGTGGTAAAGATACTGGTTCAACGCTATGTTCAACGCCTTGGAATAGATACGGGTGATTACAGCATTTACGCAGATGCATTGCTATGTTCAGAAGGCGTTTACGTTCTCCACCCGCATTCACAACTTCAAGATCTTTCTGCAACAACGCTTTATAGTACTGTTTTTGCATTTGGGACATGCCCAGTTTCAGTATTGTTTCCTTTTTTTGGAGGTAAGCCTTTCTCAACATCAGACTTCAATCTTCGAAGGAGGAACGGCTGGAGGATCTTAAAATTAATAAAACATAATTATTAAGTGGTGCTATTGGCCGCCGCCACCACCACCACCACCACACACCCCACACACATATATCCAGAGACAGCATTTATTTACGGATTTACTTGTCAAAATTCAGTGGAGTCCAGATGGGTGTGGAGAGACGGTGGAGAAAATTCAGCAACAGCACCAGCACCACAGCTTAGTGGAATAAGCAAACCTTGAGTGGCTTGAAATTGTTGAATCTTTGGTAATAGTAGAGATATAGGGTTGACTCAAAAGGTGAAGAAAAATCAAGACATTAATGGAAGTTACCAACCCCACCCACCAAACAACAACTAACTCTCCATTTCCAATTACACCCTATAATCTTTACTATAAATGAAAGATTAAAATCAAAACATATATGACAAGAGAAGCAAAACTCTTGTAATACAAGTTGTAATACCAACACACTAATGCTTCCTCTCTTTACACAATGTTCATCAATTTAATAGGTATAATAATACTTCAGTTCAAGGCATATTTGTATGTACGAACAAATTTGAACATGTAAAGCATAATTCTTAGGAGAAATAAATCGGGATAATGAAAGAGAATTCAAAGAAAAAAAATATAAATTGAAGATCATGAAGGTTACAAGTTATGTCCATGGATCATCCCAGCCGCTTGGACCCTCTCTTTTAACGAAGTTCATAATTGCCTGAACAGCTTCTCCGACTCTGTTGGAAAGGGAGTGATTCCCATGCTCGATTTCAACTTTCTCTGCACCACCCATTACTCTGCACAATCTGCATGATTTAATATAATAAAAATGGTCATTTGGTTGAAATCACAAACAGTCTCTTGTATATGCATAACCACCACAGTAAAGAAAAGGTTTGTTATCTAAAATGACACAGAGCGATCATCCACAACCAACGACTAATTACTAAACCAGATGATCAAGAAATATTAAAACGGTGCATGCAAACTGAACCAGAAAGGAATTTGGTTCTCACCTATCAACCAATGCTTTCTTATCAACATACTCTGGCACATACTCATCAGCCATGGAATAGATAACCTGCAGGAAATAAGCATGAAATAGACAAATTGTAGGCACTTATCATCCACTAAACAAGGTAGTAACGTAAAGCAAAGAAATACAGCAGCTTGTCACTTTGAAATAATCCGATTCCATTTCCACCCCTTCACCATCTCTTCCTTCACAATAGATGGTCCCAATCACTAATGAAAGGATGTTGTTATATCCTAATGTAAAAGAACTAGATTCCCTGAACTATAAAATTAGCGTAAAGAGTTCCTCATCATTTTAATTTTTACAAGCATGGATGAGATGAGAAGGGCTGATAGGCTCCTTCTAGAACGAAAACTAGCCCAAGGAAACTCTCCCAAGCTGAAAAGTGACTGAAGACTAACACCAATGGCAAATAAGTTGTAAAAGGTGCACACCTGGCAAGGTGTATTAGCCATATGACCAAGTCTCATTTTTAATTGGTCCTCACTGAGGTCAGAACTGAACATGTCATCATCGCCCATGTAGGAACAAAGAGAGTGATACCTACAAAATAACAATGCAGCAGCAGCATGAACAAATGACAACCTTGTGCAAAGTAGCAATGTTATAATGCCTTGTCACAATCAAATTTCTGATACATCAGAATGTCAAATTGATAGCATTTTACTATTTATAATGTTTCTTAGAAGCCAAATTTTAAAATCAAAAGGAGGTATCTTAAACTGACCTTCAGTATATCTACAAACAAGGAAATATATTTTATATCCAAGGCATATTATTAGAAATGATGGGAAACATGAACATATTAGGAACATAACTGAAGATTTTAAAAGCCAAAAAAGAAAAAAGCATTTAATGAATCATACAAACGATAAAAAATGTGGCGAATGCGGGAGAATCCTAGATTTCATTGGAAAGCAACTACTTTGATTGATCCACATCAACAGCATTGCATGTTCTGAAGTTCCAACACCATATAAATCATTGAGAAAAACGAAATTAACCATCAAAATTTGAGGATGACAAGTATATAACAGTACCCACCTATAGGCAGTTATTGGAGCACATGGATCTGCTTCCCTAGGCATTATTTCTAACTTTCGGCCATCCTTTATCATCTCTGAAGCCAAGTCAATCATAGCAGCTGTTTCAGGAAGAGTTGCTTTGTACTCCCGATCACTAACTGGAGCCTGAACATTTCAATTGACATTATGACCATAGCTGCATGAGTGAATGCACAAAGAGTAGGAAACAACGAGAAAACCACTCAAGTGAATGATTCAACATAAAAAGTGAAAAGCATGTACAAGTCTAAGAAATAAATTTTTTATTATTTGGTATCAGACCATACTAAAGTTGATATAATCAGTGGGTAATTTCCACAGATCATACATATACTAGCATCGTTATGTGGCCTCCCTTTTAAATTTCCATATGAACTGAGCAATTGACTCTATTTCTTCCTTTGGCAAGGGACGGTTCAATTTTTTTATTATTCATTTTCATTTATTTATTTAGCTTTTGTCAGAACATCCTAGCTATCTCAGATGAGGTAATTGGAACCAAAACTGCAATGTCAGTGTCAAATAAGTCACAAGAAGTCTTTATTATAGGTCAAAACTAGTTGTCCACTGAAGAAACTTGTATAAGCATAATGCAACTTATGACTTGCATACAATGATGAAGAGCAAATGATTCAAACTGGATAGTTGATACCTGCAAGATGGCAGCACGGACTGCTCTCGAGCATGCTGCATTTGTACGCATATAATGCACAATATCCTAGATTAAAAAAAAAAAACACACCAAGTTTGTTTCCTCAGAAAATGCCATATGGATGAATGATCTAAATAATTTCAAATCCAATACAAGTTTAAATGACAAAAGCAATCACCTGACAGCCAGTACTATGACCAAGTAGTACCACACCCTCAGAATCTTCTTTGTTGATCAGATAACTTATCAGCTGATCAAGCTCCTTGGCATCCTTTAAGGTACATGGTGCAAGAACATCTTAAGTACAAGCAATAAAATAACATATATATAACAAAACAGCAACAAAACATACAAGTTACATTCATTAGTTTCCAAGTCAACACAACTAAAAAGTAGAACAGAATGGATAGAACATGAAAAATTAAAACTACCACAACCTTGCACATAACTTCAAGTAAGCCCAGATACTGAAAGCCAGCGTTTGTTCAACAAGATAAACTAACAACACGATTAAAACAGCTCTCAGCCAGTCAATAGAGGTGAAAATAAATTTCTCTAGTTAGTTTATAAAGTGTGGCAAGCACCATGTACATGCTCCTTAGTCCTTACCACACCAACTCTCCGCCTCTTAATCTCAGCTACCTGTCATGCCAGTTGACCATCCAGTAAACATTTACATGCGAAGCAATTGTGGAAGAGGTGATGAGTTAGAAATTTGGAGAGTGAAGCTTACTCAAAAGCTTGAGTTATCAATATCTCATACTTCTTGTTTATTGTTGAGGATTAATGTAAAGTTGCATGTAA
Source organism: Acer yangbiense (assembly GCA_008009225.1). Classification (NCBI taxonomy): domain Eukaryota; kingdom Viridiplantae; phylum Streptophyta; class Magnoliopsida; order Sapindales; family Sapindaceae; genus Acer; species Acer yangbiense. The sequence continues at coordinate 6,641,743 of CM017761.1, read as the reverse complement.
GAGGGTATTTGTAAGATCCTAGAAGGGAATTTCATATTTGATAGAAAGAAGATCCGTTTATATAAATCATACACGGTCATTGAACTTACAGGAAGTCTAATGAATAGCATCACAAGTAAGCAATCTTGAAACAACAATGTAACTATGACACATTCCAATCACTAGACCAAGATAAAAATGTTGAAAGGCAGAGATATGTTACTTGTTGCAAACTGGAGGTGCCATAGCCAGTATATGAAGATGACATAAGTAGCTGAACTAGTGACCATCTCTCTTTATCCAAAGCAATTGCAAGAGGTTCCAAGTATCTGCAGATCAGGTAATGAAAGATATGTTAGTCTCCTTGTAAAAGAAATGGATCCTATTTATTTAATCCTTCCATCAAAATGAAATTGTCTTCGTTTATTTTAGTTAATTCCAAATTGTTTGTCCATTTGAAAAGTCAGTGGCTTGAAGTAATCCTATTTGTTTCAGAATATCTGTCTCCTTCATTCAAACTATATAGTATATACGTAGCAAGTGTGACTGCATTAATTTCTGTGTTCTTCATGTTAAATGTAAGAAGACAACTTCTATGAGATGGAGGGAATAACTAAACCATTCAATCTCATTTTTTCTTGTAAGAAGCACTGACAGAAATTAAGCAATGTATTTGTTTAGATAAAATAGTAATATTAATGAATTAAAGCTAACAATATGAAACATACTCAGTTGCCATGAAACCGTCAGTCAATCCACCAACAAAAATAACTTGTTGTTTATAGTCACCTTGTTTAAATGCAACCTGCAAGGTGAAGAAGACATAACAGAGAATTAGAGACATCATGTCACAATGTCTTGTAAAACCAGTTTTTATTCTATAAAATCAAAAACACATGTAAAATGCATCCAGTAACAGTATGCAGAGTAGCTTTTAGAAAATGCAGGACACAACTCTACAAAAAGAGTGTAAATTTTGAAAAAAACAAAACACAAACACATAATTTGGAGAACACGTGATTCATACGCCTCTACCATTTCCTCTTCTTCTTCTGGTTCTTTCCTCTTTCACCCAATGACCCTACAGCTTTCCTATCTCTCTCCTTGCAGCTCACAACCAATCTTGATCATTCACCAAGATTCACAGCATGATTTACTTTCAATAAATGATCAGATAGGACCATAGAATGATCTAGTTGAATTCTATCAAATTCAACCATATGTTGCAGTAATTCCAAAATAAAATGTGTAAATTTTTGGAGGCATGTGCAGCACAAACCTTTTCGATCTTAAGCCTGGACATCTAACAAATTCAAAACATAAACAATACCAAAAACCTATAAATTTCTTGTTTCTAATCACAAAATTCCAAAAAGAAATAAGTAACTACAATACTTCAACCATATCTACACATGTACCATCGAAAAAAGATATAACAAATAAAACTAGCAAAATTACAGCTCTCTTGAAGCTCCCAACAGCAGCAATAGTACTCTTACAGCAATGAACCACTTTCAAAACATTTTTGATCCCAAAAAACAATCTTGACCAATACAGCATGTTAACAGATTTTAGGCTAAATGTAACTCAAACTTGCCTCCCAATCCCAATAATCATATACACTGTTAAAAGTATCACATTGAACAACAAATGAACCAAATCAAAGAATGACCCATCACCATCAAAACATACAACACCAAAGTTAAAATTTTGAATCCAAACAAAATAAAAATAATAAAATAAATGTATATTTTCATAAACCAAATGACGGACCTGAACTGGGTTGGGACCGTACTTGAGGAGCACACCACGAAACTGATTCTTGCCCTTGACGGGGCCACCAAAGTCCCCGCCGACAGGCATGGAGCTGTTAGATACTTTTACACTGGAAGACTTATCCGAGCTCCAGACAAAGCCCGAGAACCATGAAGTCCTTGCTGTTGTTGTTGAAGGAGAAGAAGATAAATTCGATGAAGACGGCCCTGGTGATAGAGAAGAAGAAGAAAGTGAGTGTTTCATGTCAAAAATCACATCGATTCGATGCCATTTTTGTTATTTGCTTCGATAATTCGAGGATGTCAAGAAGATCTGTTTATGGATACTTTGAAATTTGATGTCTCTGTTTTGTTTCTTCTAGAAAATCAAAATAAAAAATGAAGGGGTTGCTTCATCCCACGCTCTGCTGAGCGCGTCTGTGATTCTTTTAGGATGATAGGTAATATATAATTTTCTGTATTTTTTTCAATGAAAATGCCCTTTCTTCTAATGGAAATTTTTATTTGTAATCCTCAAATTCGTTGATAAATCTTTGTTATTTGAAATAAATTGGTCAATTTTTAATACACTCTAACGATGTCAATGGGGCAATGAGGACAACAAATCCCGACTCCGATCAAAACAAAATTATATACTCCCAACCCTGACTATTGAAGACGGAGTCAGGGTCGGGGAATTTCCGAAGCAGAGGAGGTTGCCCCTCCCCTTCCCTCCCCAAGTCTATATAATAAATAGTTTTTTTTTTTTCTTTCTTTCTTTCGGTTTTAACTTAATTAAAAATTAGATTTAAATTTGATTTCAAAATTCATGTTAATTTTTTATATTTTAATATAACATAATATATGTAAATATATTTTAGTCAACTTACATGATTTGTCTTTTTATTAATAAGTGGGGTTAGTCGGGTAAGAGGTTGAGGATTCGAGTCTCTCCCAACCCCAAACCCCGAATTATTGTAATACATATTTCAAAAACATAAGATGGAAGATAATTTGTGTTGAAATGTTCAATTTTGAAGGCAAATGCAATATTGATTATTGAATGAGAGGCTCCAAAAACCTTGGAACAATTCACAGTTAATGGGCTAGACTCAGCCCAGCCCAGCCTAGCCCAACCAAGGCCTCAATTAACATTGCACTTCCATACGACGTCGTAGTACTCAAATAGCTCATCGTAATGTCCCAAATCAGTGCCATGTAAAACCCTAGAAACGTTGCTCCCTTTGATTTTGGTTGAGAAATTACTTAGAATTGAAGTTGGGTAGAACGATTTTCACGCTTTAGATGAATTAGATGAACAAAATATGCTTACTTTATGATCTCAACGAAGCAAAAGTTTGTGTTTTGAATTGGAGGAGTTGCTTGATATCTCTGTTGTTGTGTTTGACAATATGACAGTGTAAGATCATTTCTGCAAATGCATTTCTTTTTTCTCTGTTCAGATGTTAGTGAACTGATGGGGGGTTTTATGATGTTTACAGTTTACTTGTAGTTTGACAAGTGAACTCTCTAGACCTGTAGAATCGGACCACTGAGCAATGAAGATTGAAGAAATATCAATCCTATAGAAATGTTAAAACTTGCTATGCAGATATTCTAGTTGTGTTGATTCTCACATTTACAACTTTGTTTCTCTGTCACCTGAACTTGATGAACCTTAACATTAACAAAGTAGCTAGAATTGCTATGAATTGCTTGAATTACAAGCCAGGTTTCAGCCACTGAATTCAACAACTTTCAATACAGAGTGAGAGCATATCAGTATGATATTCTGGGTTCCGATACCATATCAGTAACCAAGTTCAATAATATCGCATTCCATTGACTTGTTAACAGTAATATTAAAAAAAAAAATTATCTCTAAGAACATGTAGAGCTCTTTTCTATGATGTTTCTGTAAAGGGAATGTTGTGATTCTAGTGTCTCAGTTAGTCACATCAACAACTGCTTGCAGATGCAACAACTTCCTCCATTATCACTGTTCTTCCCAGACAGACCACAAATCACATTGTGAAAGAGATAAAACTCCCCCCCACCACCAATTTGGGATTTTTCCTCTTTTTTTTTTTTTTTTTCTCTCTTTTTAGTTCACTAAAAGCATAACACAACATTCCAATCTCAGATATAATAAGTTGTCTGTCTCCTAGTTCTGATCAGATCATATCTCTGCCACGTGTTCGCCGTGTATCAAAACCACTTGCATTGGTCTAGACTTAGCCATCAAAGTGGGTCCAAAAACATATCTAATGCAATCCTGTTCTTGAGAAAAACTTTTATGTGACGGTTTCAAAGCTGCTATATGGTAATCTTTCCTTTCATTCGAATATATCTAGTCTGTTTATCACATGACATGTTTTGATTGGATGGACGTACGAGTGACATGGTGAGACCGTCTCGTTTAAGATTTTCTTCTCTCTATGTCTAGAGACCACATGTATATTATTAGCTGGAAATCAATAGTTTGATTTGATCAAAGTAGAGGTCCACCATCTATAGATCTATCTCCTAATATTAAGATCTTATCTTTGATTCTTCTTTCTTTAGGATAAGGTGTTAGACCTTTCAATGCTATGCTTTTGCATGGCAATAGAACATGATTGGACTACTGGATTTAGACCCTATAAAGAGATTGTGCTTTTTCTTTGGCCAAGCAAGGAAAGAAACTGCTCACAGATTATAAAATGTGGTGTTCTTGATAGTTCATGTGAGGCTCTTGCTTGCACTTTAAATAGTTTGATGGGGTCTTCTTCAACAAGAGTCCTTTCTGTTTCCCTTAAAAATCAAAGGTAAACAGTGTCCAAAAAAGGACAATCCTGTGGGTTTTGGTGACTATACAAGATAAGGTTGTTGTTTGCATATATACAAAGGTGACAATCAAACAATAATAATCAGTGGCCGGCAAGTTCAAATGATATAAAGAGAACGTTTTTGTGTTGAAATTGAATCTCATGAATGAGTTTTGAATGTACAAGTGGACCCTGTGACAGCTTCTTTGAGTTTACTTGTGGGGATAATCTTGCTAAGTTGATCAGTTTCTTCCCAAGTCCAATATATAAATATATAATAAGGTCTTCTCAATAAATTGAATGTCTGGGGTAGCTAGTCAGTACAAAATTATTCAATCTGGTGATCAGTGGAATGAATGATATATAGTAATGGGAAAGATTGGTAGCAGATTTTCAAAGTGGAGGAAAATGGTGAGGCAGCAGAGAGGGAAGCTTTATATCATGAGGGTCTGCATCTCTATGCTTCTTTGTTGGAACAAGTACTCTTAAAATAACCAGAGCTCCACCCATTTGTGTTGTAGTTTAAACAAGCCCTTCCAAGTTTTGTTGTGTTTTTTTTGTTCTTCTTTGTATATATATATATATATAGTATGTTTTGACTAACTAAAAGAATGCAAGAGATATAATTTTGTACAGAGCTCTCTCTTTCTCTGATTCTCTCTCTATCTTGCAATTCATTCTGTGAACTCTTGCATTTGTTAATGAGTTGGGGTGGTGTGTGTGTGTGTGTGTGCGGCGTCCCAGTGTTGTGTTTTTGTTTCAATACTCTGTTCAATCTGATTCTTCACGTACAAAACCTTGGAATAATACTATGTTAAATTGTTAATTCTTCAAAGCAAAGTATATGAAAACACGGTGACATGATTGTGTGAGCAATCTAATTAATTATTGATAATAATTTCTTAATCGAAAACGAATTAACAAGTGATATATGTTAACAAATCCAACCAAACACAAGCGGGAAATCAGGAGAAATTTTTATTCATATCTAACAATCTGTGGGACAAATTACAGCCAAGTATGGACAGGGTTGGCCTTGAAATCAGGATAAGTGATGGCAAGTCATTTTCCAGAGAAAGTTGATGTCTCTCTGCCTAGTCATTTTTTGATTCACTGGGGGTGTCCCTTCTGCCATGTTAAACCACTCAGCAGTCGACATTTGTCACCCACCACCATTTCGTACTCTCTATATAATCCCCATATTGTGTGTATGTGTGTGTCTGTATCATATCAGTATTCAATACCTCTCTTCTTCTACATGAAAATGGCAACAAGAGGCTCAGGCTCAGGAAGGAGAATCCTGAAGTTTCGATCATGGCAACGCTGTTCAAGGCTTGTTCGTGAGCAGCGAACAAGGTTTTATATTATATGGAGGTGCATCGTGATTCTTCTCCGATGGAATGAGTAAAATCAAAGATGGGTTGTATAGTACGTTAAGCAAATTAGCTAGGGATGGATCAGAAGTGCAGGATTTTGAAGAACCCGGTGCTGTCGATGTATGGAAAAAAGCCGGTTAGCTTGGATTTCGAGCAGTTCAACTGGGAAACAGGGATTACCACAAAACATTCAGATTCTGTAGAAATGTTTGTACGATATTTATTGTCTATAAAAATACAGAAACCTTTCTCTCTTCTCTCTATCTGTGGCAATTATAATGCAATTATAATGCAATTTAATTGACCCAAAAAACTGCAGTCACTGCTCAGATGAACCGGTTTGAAGAAAATGATATCGGTAATGCAGAGCCATTTCTATCGGATTATAAATGGATTCTAGATGTAAGAGCTTGGAAACTCCTTGTCTGATGTATGTTTTCTCTTTAGAAGTAGACATTAAAATCAATGATGAAGCAATAAAAAAAACCGGCTCAATATAAATACGCTTCAAAATTTTTGATAAATTGCATGCATTTATTGTTCGTTTTTCTATATACGGAAACAAATCTTCTCTCATTACAAACCATAGGAATCAGGTGCCTCTCAATTCCAGAAGCATTCATCATTTATTATCAAGAAGAGGCTCGCTTAGACCGCCTTTTGTTGAATTTGAATCATTCTCAGCTGATTTCTTTGAAGTCAGCGCTTGCTTACTTTGGCCTCCCTGGGAAATCATAACAAGCAGAAACCATACTCTTAAGATTCGGTTACTATAGGATGAAAAGTGAATTAAGATATACCCACAAAAAAAAGGAGACCGCTAAACCAAAAGTTTAAGCCAACATAAACAACTTTCTTGAAGACAACATTTACGGTGATGCAAAATCTTTTTCTTAGTCTTCAATCACATGTAAGTATGTAACCCCAGAACAAAGTTATGTCCTTTATTTGTTCTTCAAAGAAAAGGAAAAGAAACTTGTAAATGTACATAACTTGGCCAACTAAATGCAGCCTCATCGTCATCATGTTTGACTTGGATTAAAATTTCTAAGCAAACTGCAAGGATGAAGCACTTAAAACTATTTTCAACACCCGTATTTTGCTTACTTTATAATTTTCATTTTTTGAATCGGTTCGTGTTTACTTCATTGTTTAAGTTGATAAACTTTACTTGCACGATGTGTACTAAACATAATAACAGGTAATAATGTATCTACTTACAGCTCCTTTCTGGGCAATTAATCTGCGACTTGATGGAGTCCGTGCCACAAATGAAGCAGCTGCAGCTGCAGCCACACGGATTCTGCAAAACAAAATAAGTGGCATCCAGTTTTAATTTCTTTTTTCGGTACAATTCTATATGACTACAACTAAATGCTGCAAATTTCTATGCGGTACCTTTTATGTACGTCAACATATTCATCTGTTTCATCTACAATTTCCTCCTGCATTGATCATTAAAACAATGTAGTCTTGTTGTAGCAAATAAAAAAAATTCATAATCTGGAAGAAGTGAGATATCGAGGATCTCCAGTTTACCTGCAAAAGTTCTTCGAATACATCTTCCAAGGTGATAATACCAATGACTTCACCATCTTCCATATCATCAGACACATAAGGCAATCCATTTATTGCCCCATCATTACGTTGTGAGGAGGTTTGTCGACTCATGGACTTAGAAGGCCTGTCAATTTCAACAACAACGCTTTCTGCCTTTCCATCCCTCAAGTATAGCAACGGAGTAACCACCTGAGAATCCCCATCAGTGGCCTTGTTTTCTTCGGTCCCGTCAATCATTGGCAGAAGAGTCTTGCTTTTTCCTTTAGCCTTCACAACAGCCGCCATATGACTGCTACCCTTTTGAAACTCATTTAATATATCATACAAGGGCATATCTGACGGTACCCTGGGGAAACATCCCAGACATGGATGAATACTAGATATTTTTATCCATATTGGAAATAAAATATGCACATAAGAGGCGGATAAGCATACCTTGGAATTCTCCGGATGGAAACAGCACTAACTGGAGTCTCTGTTTCTGGTCGTACAGTGAGAAGACTTTTCACCTAAAGAAAGGGAAGAAATAAATGAGCACTTACAGAAACATACACCATTTAAAACTAGAAATGCACAAGAAAACAAAACTCTGTTACATGCTTCAGGTTCCAACACCCACCAGCAGAAGTCCAATGATATTTTTTGGATTCCCAGCATAGACAGGTACCCGACTATGACCCCGAGCAAGAATTTTACCCATTGCCTCCCTGAGATATTAATTAGGAAAAAGGAAAATAAAACTATGAGCATAAAATAAATTGTATACAAATTGTTCTAGCACTTTTTCAAGTCTAAAATGAAACACATCAAAGATGATGATTGAAATTTCAACCTTTCATGACATACCTGAGCTTTATGACAGACAATAAAATTATTAAAATAAAAAACAGAAAAGAACACAAACACAATATCTACCTGCAAGAGCAGTACATTTAGTATAATATGTAAAGAACAAAAATTTCTTTAAATAGTGAATATAATATCATAAAACTTTTAATAGAACTGACTTCAATGACAGTATTGATGTGTACTTTATACTTGCTAGAGATCTTCAAACAGAAAGTTGAGAAGCAAAAATTAATTAGCAAGACAACCTTACACAAGAAAAAAAACTCACCAGTCCAACTTCGAATTGACATCCAAGGAAAAAGTTGATTCAATAGGTGTCATAGCTTCCTCAGCAGTCTGTTCACACAGAAGTATAGCAAAAAGAGTGAGTTCTGACTTCTGATGAGGACTTAAAAACATATCAATGGTCTCCAAGTTATGTTCTAGGAGCAGGCATGAAGTAGAAGAAGCTGGCGCTATTGAAATTCTCTGAACAGTTTGAAATCCTATTTCAAGGTTAGCTGTTAAACTAAGAGAAGGAAATATTTGGATGAACCTTACAATATGTACATGACATGGAGATTACCTGCCACCAAGGTGCTTACTACCACAAACCACAAAATCTTAGTATGGAGAACAGTTCACATTCTCCACTACTATCCATCCATAACAAACTTAGATACAAGATGCTTTTTTTTTTAAAGGTAGATACAAGATGCTTTGAACAGCTTGTAGTGGCTGTTTCAAGCTTAGCTGTAAAATTAAGGAGTTTTTGGATACACCTTAGATGTATACATGACATAGAGAGTATTTTTAAACACTTAAGACCTTACTACTTCAAACAACAACACTTTTGTATGAAGAACAGTTCACATTCTCCACCACAATCCATGCATAAGCGACTTAATGCAAGAATAAGATATAAGAAAACGGATAATTTCAGCTGCATTAGTGAGTTGTCATTTTAGCTAAATAAAATAGCTGTAATTGTTGAAAAAAAAAAATGCTGTGACAAAAAAATAAAAAAAAAACTATATAAACAGCATCCAATATGTTACTTTCATCATAGTGCATACCTTTTCAGTCAAATCTAGTGCTCCACTAATAATTGTTGTCTCATCATGTGTGAGTTCACCTCCCTTACCAGCCTAAGGAAAAACAAGAAAGCATACTTTAGTAGGCCGAAATTGCTAAAAGCAAGTTCAGTAACATTACAAGATCTTCAGTATTCTTGAACACTTCGCAAAGTTTTACTATTTGATAATCATAAAAGTTTTGTTTGAATTATTCAAATTGATTTATTTTACCTCCTGGCTGTGGATGGAAACCAGGGCTTTTAACTGAGCCCTCCTAAATAAAGCTTCATTATGTCCCAACACCCAGTCCAAAACCTGGAGCAAATACACTTCTTTAGTGACAGTAAATATGAAAAACATGTAGATTATCAAAACAATAATTGAGAAAATAAATTATCTTATTTTGGCACCAAGTAGCAAAATACATTCCTCAAAGTTGCTCACAGTATCTTTCATGAAATTGATGAAGGTAAAATTATGGAACCTCTACTGCAATTAAAGAAAGCATTTGTCTTGGAGGCTAGAGATCACCACACGGGTGAGCAACATACATATATTACCACATCATGGTTATATTAAATGTTACAAAAATCCCAAGCATCAATCTCAGAGTTTACCTTTCCAATGGGATAAGATATTGGATAGCTAATAATCATTAAAATTCGCACAAGCCATACAAAGTTTGCACCCACTGCCAGTCCATATCTTGTACAAATTGCTTGGGGAATAACCTGGTAAACAAAAGGAATCGAGAAAATCAAAGTCCATTCAACTCAACAGAAATGAAGGTTGAAACTGAACTGCTAAAGCATGAAACTTTTGAAGATCATATACCTCCCCAAATGCCAGAACGAAAGTCACAGAGAGTAGTATAGCAATGTACTGATTGAAAAGCTTATCCAAATATATAGGAAGAGCCTGGATGTTGCAACAATCAAAGCAATTAGCTGTAATTCAAAATTAAGCATATCTCTCAAACACCCATATGACCTGAACATGTATAATATAAATATTTCAAAAGAAACAATAATGCTAATAATAAATTCAATGGAGAACATATTACAGAGAAAATCCCAATTTAATAAAACTCTCTAGCATTAGTTTGTTGAAGATCAGAATTAATTATGGATGAAAATCGATAATGGTGATTTTAAAATTTCAAATAATCATCTAAAGACTAACTTCAGCTGTTGAAACTCATAAATAATTATTGAATCTGTTGTCAACTAAAAGAAGTCACAAAAACCGATTAAAAAAAAAAAAAAAAAAACTAATTGAATGAGAGAATTCAAATGGTTACCTCCATGGAGCACGCATTACATAGTAGCAAAGTTACAAGAAGCTGGTGCTGCTTTTTAACCACCGGAAGAATGGCAGCTGAACATAAAAATAATGACATCTAAAAACATCATTTTTAAGCCCCAGACAATAACAGCAATTCAAACAAATTTAGATCAAATTGAAGAAAACCATCCTCATTTGAATTTGAACAAAAAGGAATCTGAGTGGGAGGACCTGCTTGTTTCTTCTCGGAGGAGGTGCCGCTGCGCTGGAGGATTTCGAGGTCGACAAGTCCGAGAGACATGAGACCGAGAGTGAGACCGGACATGATGCCAGCGAAGAGAACTAAGAAGCAGGAGAGTCCGGCGTAAAGGAACCACGTTACGGAGCCGAACGGTATTCCCTCGGAGGCGACGCCGCCGTTAGACTCACCGGCAGTCATCGTCAGCATCCTAATCGCCATCACCGAATTTAATAACTGCATCTTCTTCGATCTCTGTACAGTTGTTGAATCTGCGACTGTTTTTTTTTTTTTTTTTTCTCTAATTTTTTTATCGTCGGTCGAGTATATACCGGAATAAAGTTAATGATTACAGTTAAGTACACGTGGCAAGATCTGGTGGATCCTTTTAACTAATAGTAGTTGGTGATTAGATGGCCCGTGATTCAATTTTGTTGGGCTTGAAATATATCGAAACAGTCAAATAAAGTGTGTAGTACGAATTATTTATTTAACTTTTCGGTTGTTATCGTGTGTTAAGTGTTAACATGACCCAGTTTTTAAATATTTTTAGACCATCTCATCTAAAATCTTATCTTTTTCATCTCATTATATGTGGTATGTGAGGTGTCAAATGGTGAGTGGATACATGGGGTAGGTGAGATAAATCATTATTAATATGTATTCACTCACAATTTAACACCTCACATGCAACATGTATTGGGATGAAAAGGGGGGTGAGCATTACCCCCTCCCCAACACTTGACATATGTCACCCAAAAACTGTCATGTGTTTAGACAAAAATACCCCTTCCCTAGACACATGTCATGTGTTGGGGAGAGGGGGTAATGCTTACCCCTTGAAGGGGGGTGAGGAAAAATGGACTCTTTTAAGTGGGATGTTTAGCATTATTGAATGTTAAAACATTTAATTAATCCAAATGAATCATTGATTAAATTTTTGGAAAAATAAATTGTATTGATATATTAAAAAAGCATAAACAATTGTCGACGTTTAAATTTGGTTGAATCTTAATGAAACTCATTTAACTATTTTTGTTTGTTTAGATATAAATTCTTTTATTGAGGATGTGAATAAAGAAAATAGGAGAAATATTTGTGAAACTCAAACAATGATCAGGTGCGGGGTATTTGAGTTTTACAACTATAGGGTTTGATATATGTGGAAAGTAATTATTAGTATTTATTTGCATAATGACAAAAATTGTTGATATTTATTTTTTAAAGCAAAAAAAGTTGATTTGAATTTTTTTTATTTTTAAGGGTGACTTTATATTATATATATATAAAATAAAAATAAAAAAGGTATTGATTAGTTCTATCTTTTGGTAGAGTAAAGACACAAAAATCAATATAAATAATCCAGACAATTGATTTGTTATATTAGAGACGTGGTAATAGATTATGAAGGTGATGACAATTAAGGTAAAGAGAGAAGTTTTTTTTTTTTTTTTTTTTTTTTTTTTTTTTTTTTAAAGTAAGGGCGAACATTCCAAAAAAAGTAAAAGAGTAAAGGCGATAATCAATTTAGTCCTTAGATTTTGTGTGGTGGAGACGGATACCCTAATGGTGGTGAAGCTCATTGATTCTGGCAGTGCTCCCCTTTCAAATGTTGGAAGTTGGAACGGTTATTAATGATATTTTTTATTTCTTGGATTGTCGATATTAAGGTTGTTTTTGCCTCTAGGAAGACCAAATGGCTGCTCATAAGCTTGCTAGACTTGGCCTGTCTCTTGATAGTGCTCTGTTTTGGATGGAGGAGGTACCACCTTGTATGGCTCTAGTTGTCCTGAGTGATCGTCCAGCCTAATTGTAATCTGTTCTTGTTTAATGAATGTCTTTTCTTTAAAAAAAATAAAAATAAAAAATAAAAAAAAATTATCAGATGTGGGATCCCGTAGATTTTTTCATACGAGATCCCAATTCTATATTGTTAAAGACTTTAAAGTTTACAAAAAAAACGTGTAGAATCCCCAACTTAAAACCTCCTTTACATATACCTTCAAAAAAAAAAAAAAAAAACTTCCTCTATATGATTGAGGTTTGAGAGATAGGTTTATATACTTTTCATCAACTTAATTTGAAAATAAACTCTAACTAAAACAATTAAAACAAGGATATACATGGAGAATCCATAGTTCCCATCTATACACAACAATTTCATTTTAGATTTCTAGAAAGCAAAAATAGTTTTTAAAATAAACCATCATCATCTTCTACAAGACTACAAACCACATAAAATATTTGGATATTTGCCTAATAAATGGAGTCATTATTCTATTATGTTTGCATACCATATTAAACAAATTCTACATGTTTCAAATTACTAGCAAAAGGTAAATCATCTTTATCTAATTTTTTATGGTTAAATTCCATATCTCCGGTTTCTGGATTACTTGAACTTGAAGACATCGTTAATGGCTGTGTTCAAGTACACTATGCATTCTCCAGTATCCTCTCTTCATGTAATAATAAAGATCACAAATGGCGTAAAAGAGAAAAACTAATATAGACAGATGAGTATAAGCTAATCTGCACGGTATTGATTGTGACAATTCTTTGCAATTAACAAACTCTCAATAACATTAAGACGAGTTGCAGTTGGTCTGGTGGTAGGTCTCTCACACTTACATCACGAGATTGTGGGTTTGAGTCATTCATCCCCCAAAAAACTCTCAATAACATTAATTCGTGGTAGACTTTATAAAGATTAAACTATATTCCTACGAACAACCACTCCTCTCCGAAACCAAAAACTATTTGACATCAGATCGAGCAAGGCAAGAAATATTGTTAAGAAATATTTCATATGGGGGAATTTGAATCATGTGAAATATTGTTGAGGAAAAAACTATTTAGTATTCACTTAAAATAATGAAGGAAGGAAAAAAAAAAAAATCAATTTAAAGTGGGTGTATGTCCAACACTATTCCTGAGATAAGTTGGAGTATAATTTTTAAAGGCTTTACTACATACAACTGGGATTGCGGCACCGCTATGATCACGTAGAAGAAAAAAATGAAAAGACACATGGGACCCGCGTAATAAATACTTGGGGCCCACATGTTTTTTCTCTTTTTTCTTCTACGTGCCGCGACCCCGGTTGTATATATATTTACTCAATTTATAATGCAATATCAATTATTAATATAATGTAATGACCAAAACATTGTTATTGTAATTTTTTAGAAATTTATTTACTTTAAAAGTATCATTCAAGGCCATTTACTATTAAGGAATCCTAATTAGGGAAAGGAACTCCTGATTCGTTTACTAAGATCGGGAATTAGATTATTTGGGTCGTTGGAAGGAAACTTGATTCTCCCTCCCAACTAAGGAATTAATAAGTTCCCTTTACTGATCTCTCTCCAATTACGAATGCGAATTAGGAAAAGGAGTAGGAAGAGGAAATTTTTATGTGGATCCATATTTGGAAATTTTTACATAGATCCAAAATTTTCCAATCTTATTGTTACCGCGAATTCTATACCTATTAGGACACTATTTCTTATCAATTCCATGAAATTTTGAAGCAAACAATTTCATTAGTCTTCAAGGCAGATCCACTCTTCACCGATTCGACAAGTTGTGTTTCAGCTTCGGATTCGTCAGATTCACACAAAGGTAACTTTTCATCATGAATTTGTTCTTCAATAGCTTCTTTTTATGGATTCATTGTTTTCCGCTAGTGTTTAAAGATCTCTGTGCTATCGTTTTCGATGTTTCTGTCTCGACTTGATGTATCATCTTATCAGATCAACACTTGCAATTGTGACTACTGATCTTGCTTGTTTTCAGGGACATTATGGCGCATGTACATTGGTCTGATCTCCCAATAGATATTCTAAACATAATCTTGAAGAAACTGAAAGACCCTTGTGATGTCTATCGATGCGGACTTGTTTGTGTTTTGTGGAAATATGTTGTGACAACTATCTTACCTCCTTTCCTATTGCTCTCAAATGTTGGCACATTAATTAGAAAGCGGTCTCAAACAAATGAAACTCATGAGATATTCCTACCAGAAGTAGATACGTGTTTGATTTCCAGTTCATCTTTTGGGTGGCTGCTAACGATCAGATTCAACCAACCAGATGAAGTTCATCTTTTAAATCCTTTCACCAGAGACCGAATCCAGTTACCTTCAGTAAGAGAATTCATGTGGCAAGATGATTTGAGAGTGATTACATCTTCAACTCTTCAAGCCCTTTGAATGATCATCCCACATGCTTGCTTCTTGCTAGACATAGTCTTAAAGACGGATTGGCCTTCTGCAGACCAGATGACAAGTACTGGAAATATTTTCAAGATTTTGGTGGTTCTCTTGAGGATGCTGTGCTCTACAAGGGTGAATTCTATGCTGTTAATTATTTGGGACACATATTTCATCTAGATTGCAATATTCCTGCAGCACGGAAAGTATTAGGCCAATTGCCTATTGAGTTCTTGCAGTGTGAGCACCACATTTTCTTGGTGGAGTTGGATGGCAATCTTTTACTGGTTGTAAGATATGCTCTTTCTAGATTTGAGGTTTATGAATTTAATTGGGTTGAAAAAGTGTGGATCAAGGAATAATGCCATCTTACTGGGTCAAGGTAGTTCCATTTCACTCCCTATTAATCATTTGAGAAACTTCAAAGCGAATTGCATCTATTTTATCTGCTATAACCTCGAACTATTCTCTATGAAGACAGGCAACAACAATCACAAAGATAATACTGGTTTCTACAACATGACGACCGGACAGATTGAAAATCTCTATCGGTCTTCAACGACTTGGATTTGGTCAAGTCCACTGAATTGGTTTGCAGTTGTACCACCATCACTAGTCATATATAAACAGAACAGGACAAAGTTCATATGCAAATGGAAGAAAACAGAACAGGGCAGAGGTCATATGCAGAATTTATTTGTAGCAATACAAAAAAATTTCCGAAAATTATTTTCGTATAATTGGTAGCGTTATTTTCCTTAACTAGAAATTAAATGATGAATAAATTGCATTCGAGTATTTAACAGGAATCAACCCAAATCATGACAAGTTCCCATCTAAATACAACCATTTCATTTAAGATCTCCAGAAAGCAAAATGAGTTTTTAAATATATAAACCATCATCTTCTACAAGACTGTAACCACATAAATATTTGGATGTTTGCCTAAAACTGAAGTCATTATTCTATTATGTTTACATACAATATTGGAAACAAATTCAACATATTCAATATTACTAGCAAAAGGTAAATCATCTTTTATCTAATATCCTCTCTTCTTGTAATAAAATGGGGTGTACAAGAGAAAAACTAATATAATTCTTGACAATCCTAGGATCAGAAGTAATCAACAAGTTTTTTGATGGGATTTCAAGAGATGAAAGAGAAAAGATTCAAATGAGTAAGGGAAGTTCTAAGCGCCTCTATGTAGAGCTGAGACTAAGATTCATACTGATTCTGCGGCTTCAGTTGCCCAAGCATAATTAAGCCTCGTCGTTAATTGAACCACACAGGTTGAGGCAGAGAGGAATGATTCCGCAGGTCTAATTAATTACGTTAATGTTTTTTTTTTTTTTTTTTTTTTTGTGTTTTGTATTTTTTTTGCTTTAAGCACCGGTATCCAGAAGCCCACTGGCCCTGACTAATCCGAGTAGAGCCGGGTCGGCCCACTAAGGGGTAAAGCTCTCCTAGCGCAGGTTTTTTCCATTCACAAGACTCGAACTCGAGACCTTGCTTAAGGGGAAGGAGTGCCGAACCACTAGAACCAACCTGCTTTAGTTGTATTTTGTATAATGTTAAAGCATGTGTGTCTTTTTAGATTAATGTCGGGGCATGCGTGCCACTGTCGTTTTTCTTTTCCTTTTTTTTTTTTAATTTGTTTTTATTATTATTAATAAAAGGCTCTACAGAGCTTAATAACAAGAAGAACAGAGCTTAATAACAAGAAGAAGAAAAAAAAAGTATGAGCTAATCTTCAAGGTATTAATACGAAAGCTACAATTAACAAATCTTTGCAAGCAATTCTCAAGAACATTAATTCCTGATTAAGATTTTATTAGTTCAAGATTAGCTCAAGGTATTGGTTCAAGATTTTATTAGACAATTTGGAGAAGTAAAAGTCTAGTGGTATTGGATTGAGACTTTTTAACAAGTTAGAAAAGTCTGGTGGTATTCGATTAAGACTTTTATGATTTTTTTAAAAAGTCTATATTGTCTTGTGGTATTGGATCTAGACTTTTAAGATTTTTAAAAAAAGTCCATATTATCTTGTGGTATTGGATCTAGACTTTCAAGAGACAACAAATTGTTTGTTGGTATTGGATTGAGATAAGATTTTTAGGATTTCATGACAAAATGGATTTTTCAGACTTTTTAGTGATATGTATAAATAGCTTGAACCCAAAATTGTCTTGTCCTCTCCCTCAATACTTTCCAGACTTTTTATTTGATTTCAGATATTTGGTGGGTGTATTGGTATATAATAAATATGGCGGCCAAACATGCAAAAGACAACATAAAACTACACTTGAAAGTCGAGTACCAAATGACAGATAAAATGCCTATGTGAGTTAAAAATAGTTTTATGTTAAATTTCCATGATCCCACCACCACCACCGGTATCTTAAATCTTTAGGACCACTAGTAAAAATTGATCAAATGTTTTTTCTACATCTTTTTGAATTTAATATCTTAGAAAACTTTATACATTTTTACATCATTACAAAATAAGATCAATCATAGCTGCCTACAATAGTTTCCTTTTGCACACTTGGTCAATCAAATTTGTCAGACATGTACAGATCATCCACAATCTTTCAATGGGGTTATGGAAACTCCTAATTAATATTTACAGATGCAGTGGAGTCCATTGATTTTGGACAAACTTGCGACTTCACAGCTAAATAAACTGATTAAGACCACAACCTCACCACAACTCAATTTCATTACATCATCCTTCATATTGATCACTTATCTTCTTAGATGATCCCCAGAAAAGAATGGATGCCTGAGGGCTTCCCGGGCTGTTAGCCTGTAAACCGGGTCAAATTTAAGCAATCCTTGCAACAAATGTATGAGATCCCCAGCTGAATGGTCTACTTGCTGCATTATTAGCTACATCTATAAAAGATGGATTTGACAACAAGCAAAGATATAGAGGAGGTTGATTATATATATATATATATATATACAGTCTTTCTATTATCAGTTCGAACTGACAAAAGTTATATCAGTTCCTTGTATGTGGACCACTGGATTTAAATACTTTGACTGACAAGTGCATACAGCCAAGTCAAAGTATTTAAATCCAGTGACCCACATGCAAGGAACTGATATAACTTTTGTCAGTTCGAACTGATAATAGAATTTCTGTATATATATATATATATATATATATATATATATATATATATATATATATATATATATATATACCGATAAAAAGAGATGGTCCATTACTGATAATATCGCCCTTTGTGTAGATTGAGTTCAAATACAAAAGAAGATGGTCACCATTTCTATTGATGTATTGCCTGAACAAGTTAAAAAGACATGGGCTTCGCATAAAACCATGCTTCTATAAAATTTAGATACATGCTTTTTTTTTTAAATCCGATAACGGAAGGGTATGTCGAAACCTGTCGAGAGCAAGCACTAGTTGACCGTTTGGAGTTATTTTTTTTTATTTTTAAATGTATAATTAAATCTTATATATCATTTTTTTTTTTGTTATTTACATTTATATTAAAACATTTCTTATCATGCGTCAACCCTCCAAATTTAACCAATGCATGCATAGTCTGTATATCAACTCATCTCACCGGACTTGAATTATCTATCACTAACATGAAAGGGGGACGTACACTATACACACCACTAGAGAAAAAAAAAATCCATTAAAGAACAGTAAATATTTGAGTTTGATAACATATGAATTAATGAAGTCCAACAAGTCAAACGGAAATACTTCAATGTTCAAGCTATTTTTTTTTCCTTGTTTCATGTCATTTCTAGTGAGGTAGTGGGGGATGGGTTGTTGGTTATTATATTTATTTCATATGGTGACATTTTCTGCACCATATGAACCAGCTGAAGGTTATGTGTTGGTTGGTGGTATTTTAAAATTTTATTACTTCTCTTCGTAAATTATACATGTTTCTCATTCGATTTTTGTTGTTCAAGCCCTCAACAAGATTATAGAGCACTGGAACTTGGGAGAAAATTGAATAATACAATCGACTCTTGAAAGTCCATATTTTTAAAAGTCCAAAAAGTCTTGAAATAAAGTCTAGATAATCCTAATAGTCTATAAATAAAGTCCAAAAACTCTTTTAGAATCATAAAAGTCTAGTCCATATAATTCTAATAATCCTAAAAGTATAATCCCAACAATCCTAATAATCATAATAGTTTTACAAATCCATAAAATCCTTACACCCAAAAATTGTTTATTAAAATCCCAATCCAATACACCCCCTAATATTGTCGAGGAAAAAACTTTATAGTATTAAGAAGTTAGGAAAAAACTTCTATACCTATTAAGAATTTAGGATTCTATTTCTTATAAATTCCATGCAATTTTGAAGCAAACAATTTCATTAGTCTTCTAGGCAGAGGACACTCTTCACTGACTCAACACCTTGTGTTTCAGCTTCAGATTCGTCAAATTCACAAAGGTAACTTTTCAACACGAATTTGTTCATCAATAGTTTCTTTACACGGATGCATTGTTTCCGTTAGTGTTTAAAGATATCGTTTTCTCTTGTTTCTGTCTCGACTCGATGAGTCACTCGGCTGACTCGGCAGTAGTCTTGACTGCGTAAAAATTTGACTCCGTTATCGAGTCAAACTACAGTCCATCATCGTGTCAGAACCAGTCTTGAATAGTTACTATTTTCTAACCTGATCCTAGTGTCTATTTATAGATATATTACTATTGTAGATTGATAATTGTTTTGTGTTTGAAATGTGAAAAACATAGGTAATAATGCCATCTTATTGGGTAAAGGCAGTTCTATTTCACTTCCAATTAATCGTTTCAGAAACTTCAAAGCGAATTGCCCCCCTATTTTATCGGCAATAACCTCAAAAAATTATATTTAGATATAGGCAACGAGCCACCCATGGATAAAGGTTTCTACGACATGACAACCAGACAGATTGAAGATCTCTAGCGCTCTTCACCGATTTGGTCAAGTCCACTGAATTGGTTTGCAGTTGTACCACCATCACCAGTCATATATAAACAGAAGTTACAGAACAGGGCAGATGTCATATGCAGCGAGAAGGAAAGATGAAATCATGGTCTTTAGATCTTAAATGAGTTTTTAAAACATAAACCATCATCTTCTACAAGACTACAAACCACATAAATATTTGTAGGTTTGCCTAAAACTGGAGTCATTATTCTCTTATGTTTACGTACAATATTGGAAACAAATTCAACATGTTTCTTTATCTAATCTTTGATGGTTAAAATTCCATATCTCCATCAAGCAACGGCCATTTCTTCGGTGTCTACAAGTTCCTGGATTGCGCAACTTGAACTTGAAGACGTCGTTAATGGCTGGTTGTGTTCAAGTACACTATACATTCTCTGATATCTTCTCTTCATGTTATAAAGATCGCCTAGATGAGTATGAGCTAATCTTCACGGTATTGGTTGTGACAGCATTTCTAACTTCGCAGCAAACATTTCTATATTCAGATTTGCTACTTGGTAAGCTACTCTGAAAATGCTTTACCGATTCTTCGGTTGGACAAGCTTCATCAAAGCATGGTTCAAGTTAGAACCTGTATGGTGTTATCTTTCCTCTACTTTTGGACAATCCAGTTTCCGCAATCTTAACCAATATAAACCTGCCATCGAAAAACTGAAACAGCCAAAAGGTTCACAAGCAATGAGAGGGATTTTATTACATTTCTTTTCTAGTTATGGAAGCGATCTCAAGCTACTAAAACGCATACCTTTCCATTCATCTCTTCCACGGCCAACTGGGCAGACTCTTTTCTTGTAAACCAAACAAATGCAGATCCTAATGGCTGCATATACATTTTCTCTACAACAACTTTGACTGCAAGAATATGACAAAGAATTAGACACCGACATACTAACAGACTCATTTCAGCCTTAAAACGAAAACTATAAATCAAGTATTCTTTGCAAGCAACACTCAACAACATTAACTGATAGACTCTTATGATGAAACTATATTCCTACAAACGAATCCTCTCCGATACCAAAAACTATTAGACATCAGATTAAACAAGGCAAGAGCATTGTGTTGTGTCCATGAAACATTACTTGGAGGCTCTAAATTTGTAAACAATCCACAGACCTAATAAAATAGTAGAGAAGCAGAGAAAATGCACCTTGGGAAACTTCCCCAAATTGTAAGAAAACCTTCTTCAAGCGTCCCTCCGTTGCTGATTCTGGCAGTCCTGCATCAAATTATTCAATTTTACACCATAGATTTCGAAAAACGACAATGCAAAAACAAACTAGATAAAATCCTTGCAACTTGTTCTTTTTCAAGAATCAAATTCTGTTTTTCGAGCAAGCTTTAACAAGAACAGTAGAGAAAATAACATATAAACGAGCTCTTAAAAATCCCAACTTTACCTTTAATGAAAACCCCATTAGAAGGAGAAGTATCGGATTCAATTCCAATTGAAGAGACTGAGCAAACCCTTTGGAGAGAACGGTGGCTGTTACTGGGTAAAACAGAAACTGAAGCTGAAGAAGAATCATTACGAGTTAGGGTTTTGGGAATTAGGGTTTTTGAAATTAGGGGTATGGGAATTGCAGAGTATCTGTGGGATTGAAGTGATGGTGTAATAAATGAAGATGGGCATGTCCACAACTGTGCCATCTCAAGCCCTAGTGATTCCTGAAACGACGCTGTAGTGACACTACTGTCAACTATTCTTCCCCAATTGTACAAGTAACTACGATGTATTTTAAATTTTGGGTTTTTACAATTTGATCCCAATCTAATTGGGAAAAGTCAATTTTTTACTTGTTAATTGATTTTTCATCAAATTGGTCCTTATATAATTAAAAATAGCTCATTTAGATCCCTTTGACCAAATTTTTGACGGTCAATGGTTACAGAATTAGATCAAAGTCTATTTTGTCCTTAGACTTTAGTTGACTGATTTTTATTTTTTTTTAATTAGAATGTTTAAAAAAACAAAATAAAAGAAATAAAATTAAAAAATATAGATTAAAAAAAACCTGATTTTATTTTTTCAAAAACTGTTTTTTTTTTTTTTTTAAGAAATGAAATTATAAACTTAAAAATAAAGTTTTAAAAAAAATAAGAAAAATAAACAGAAAAATAAATCAAAATCTGTATCGATAGATCTTCAAATCTCCCAAAAAAAATTTCCTGACTTCAACAATTCTAAATCATTCCCAAATACCTTCCCAAATCTAAATTCATCACCAAACCCAGATATCTTAATCATCTTCAATCATTCCCAGATATCTTCCCAAATCTAAATTAATCTCTTCACCAAACCCAGATATCTTAATCATCTTTAACACCCACCGTCAATCACAAAACCCAAACATCAACGACAACATGATCTTCTTCATTTTCAAACAAAAACACAACAACCCAAACATCATCATCTCCAAACCCCAATCAAATCGGACCCAAATCGGACCGAATTCCATCATCTTAACTGCATCTCATCATCATCATCATCAAACCCTGGCCACCCAAACCCCCCGCCGCCGCCCAAATCCACCACCCTAACCAAATCCACCACCCAAATCGACCCAAAACAAAATCAAAACCTAACAAAATTGAAATCAAATCAAACCCATCACCACAAATCCTACCAAATAATCGAAAACCCACAAACACAAACCACAAACCACAAACCACAAACCGCCGGGAAGAGAAACGAAAAAGAGAAAGAAAACCTATCGTTGGCATGGATCGCCGTCTTTGTCATCGTCGTTTCGGAGTTGAGAGAGATGACGTTGGTGTTTGATCAAGTTAGGAGAGAGATGAGGTTGAGATTTGGTGGTTGAGAGAGATGAGATTGGTGTTTGATTGTAAGGGTTTGGTGTTGAGGAGAAGATATTCGGGGAGAGAGAGAAGAAGTGAATATGTTTGATTTTGGCTTGGTGTTGTGTTGGGAAGATGATGTTGAGGAGAGAGAGAAGTGGCTTTGTTTGAGATGGATCCGGTGGAGATCACTAGATCAACATTTTTTTTTTGTGAAATGTAAATTATTTTTCAGATTTGGGAATTAATTTAGAACTGTCGAAGTCTAGAATTTTTTTTTGGGAGATATGAAGACCTACCAATGCAGATTTTAAGATTTAAAAAAAAAAAAAGTTTTTGAAAAAATAAAATTAGGTTTTTTTTAATCTATATTTTTTAATTTTATTTCTTTTATTTTGTTTTTTAAACATTCTAATTAAAAAAAATAATTGGTCAACTAAAGTCTAAGGACAAAATAGACTTTTATCTAATTCTGTAACCATTGACCGTCAAAAATTTGGTCAAATGGACCTAAATGAGCTATTTTCAATTATATAAGGACCAATTTGATGAAAAGTCAATTAACAAGTAAAAAGGTGACTTTTCCCGATTAGATTGAGACCAAATTGTAAAAACCCCTTTAAATTTTAATAGAAATGATAAATAAATAAAAAATCTAAATTTGATTATTTTCTACTCAAATAATTTCATTTTGTAATTAAAATACATAAATGTATTTTTAACTGTTGTGTTATACAGTGTTTATATAATATATATTTTTTTAAGTATTAAACAATTACATAAATTCGAGATTTTTTTAAAAAGGGGGGAGGACTCTAACCCGTAACTTCGTGGTGTAGGTGTGAGGGGTTTATCAGCGAACCAACATCATCTCGAAGTGTTTAACTGTTTATATACAATTTTTCTCTTCTCATGACCTATCTGAACTTTTAAGTTTAGAACGAGATTTGTGAGACATTGATTAAGTTTAACAAGACTTTGTCTAAGCTGAAGTATGTGAATCTAATTGTTAATAATTATGAAACTGATATAAATAAAATCAGTTCGTCATGAAGAGAGAAAATATATATATATATATATATATATATATATATATATATATATATATAATATTACAATAATTTGAGGTTTTGGAGAAATATAAACTTGAATCCACGACATCATTATGTAGACGTAAACGGCATACCACTATACCAACCTCATTTTGTATTCTTGTATTAGCTCTGAAATTACGATACAGGTTCTATTGCTAATTAATGGTACTCCCGGAACAATTCTGAGGGGGTTTTGATTCTAAATTGTTCAGTTCATGAGCTTCTAAAAAAATTATTGTTTCTAATTATGCATATGTATGATACTGTGAATTCATGTTTGCATGTGTAGAGTGATTTTGCACATTGCTATAATCGGATTTTGGACCGCCGCGTCAGACCAGGGGATCAACACAATATTGAATTCACCTAACATTGGGCCTGCTAGGCCTAAAACGTGACCAAAAGAATGGCCCATGGGGACATTTAGAAACCTCCATATACGAGGTGCATTGAATGTCACCCCAATCATGGGCCTGAACCTTCAGTCCACAACTAGAACCGACCCATTAACTGTTAGTCGTGATCATTCCTAGGTTGCTCGTGTTAGTGTATGTTTGATATGGCTTTTGTAGAGGTCAAAATCACCTTTTTAATGTCAGAAGTTGTTTTAAGGTTTTTTTTGTTTTTGTTTTTGTTTTTTTTTTGACAAATTTCAAAAAAAGCTTTTTTAATCTAAAAAAAGCTTTTTTAATCTAAAAAAAGCCATTTTGTGTCTATCGGGACTCTCCCAAGAAGCTCTTTTTGAGCTTTTTTAATACAGTTGCATTATCAATACTATCCTATTTGAATTTTAAATATTCCATTAGATACTCCTCCTATTACACAACCTTATTATATTTGAATACTTATCTAACATCATTTATGTCTCATCATCTTCATTAACATTCAAACAACAAGTTTTCATCTATCATCTGTAAGTTCAAATCGACATTTTTTTTTTTTTTTTTGATAATCATAAACAATAATATATATGTATGTTTAGTTGTTTTTTTTTTTTAAATAATAATAAAAACTCATCTATTTGGGATTTAATATATATTATATATATATACATGTACTTTTGTATCTGTGATATATATTTTTATTGTGATTTTCTTAAAACTCATTTACCTGTGATTTGTTTTATTTAAAAACAAAACAAAACTCATGTGTCTGGAATTTTTGTTTTTTAAAACTCATGTATTTGTGATTTTTATTTTTTAAAACTCATATATTTGTAATTTTTTAAACTCATGTACATGTGATATTTTTATTTTTTAAAAAAACCTCATGTATCTGTGATATTTTTTAAACTCCTATATCTATGATATTTTTAATTTTTCTGGTTTTATTTCTATCATATTGATGCCTGTACTTTTTAGTCTTTCCACAACCTAATGTAGGTACTTCATACAAGTCTACACACATTCTACTAAATTGTTGTTGTGCTTGTCTTCTAAGTTTTTCTTCATCACATAAATCTCTAATTCTTTGTCTAACAAATTCTACTGCTGGTATTAAGGAAATTTGCCAAAATAATCCTTCTTCTTTTCTACTTTTAAACCATTCAGTTAGATCTTTATAAAGTTTTTCTCCTATTTTTCCAGGTAACTTTGTTACAAATTTCATTAATAGTTCTTCATTAATTCGATCTTATTATTTTGTCTTCTGTCTTCTGACTTTGATTCGATCTTTCTGTTTGACTTTGTCTTCTATCTTCTTATCTTCTGACTTCTGACTTAGATTCGATCTTATCTTCGGACTCGATCTTATCTTGCTTTGAACTATCTTTGTCTTTTTCTACCGACACTTTGTTGTACTAGCTTCTGCTTAAGTGTCGAAATTATGGTAGGCTTCATCATCGAACTGTTCATCTATTTCTTCTTCAGTGAGAAATTCTCGTATCCGGTCTTCCTCCTCTTCCTGGATTTCTCTTAGGTAGTCATCTGTCTCTGGGCTAAGAAATATCCATGGAATAGGGTATTTAGACATGACCTCGTGACTCCTTATGAAGATTGACATGTGAGGAGTCTGTCCTATCAGCTTTGGCCTGGATGAATTTACACAAGTGAAATATTTCTGGGCTCTGTATCGTTGAAGATGTTCAAGACATATGTCTTGACCATAATCATGAGGATAATCTTCTCGTAAAAATTCAACAGGGAAATTGTATGGCACTATCACTATGAAGTGATAAGCTGGTAAATAGTTTGACAACCGATAAGGCTGGTTGACAATCCATTCACAGGGAACTGAGTCAATGTCCAAACAAAAACCATGCTTTCCTCCAAACATCCTGATAGATTGTTGAAGCTTTTCAGGAAGAAAGGAGATTTTTAAAATGTTTGTTGCATGAATCCCGTCAATAATACCATAACTAAATAGTTCTTCAATACTAACTTTATCGGCAAAATCAGGGATTTCAAATTCTAAAGGAAAAATATTTAAATTTATTTGTACTGAAACAAATTTAAAAACAACTTGGTTATTAACTTTTTTCTCTTGTAACCATGTAGTCATACCCTCAGGTAATCCTACACCTACGGCTAAAAACTTTTGGATTTTGAGAAAACGTTTTAAATGTATATTTTGTGCTATACCAAAAATATTTTGCTTTATATCTACAGGAAGCTGTTCTACTGCTTTAAGAAGATTTTTAGCTTGATCCCTCATTAGGGTAATATTTATAATGTCAAGGGGCTTTTCTACTGAATTTGCCTCCTCGTCAGCTTCTGTACTATGCTTTTGGCTTGTTACGCTAATTCTTCGGAGTTGATCCGCTAGCTGTTCAGCTTCTTCTAATTTTTTCTTTAGTATTGTATTTTCATCTTGGATCTTTTCTAAAAGATCATACATATTCTTTTTACAGCTTTCTAGCTCTTCTGATATTCTATGATTTGCTTCATTTATAGTTTTGAAATGATTCATGAAGCTAATCACTTGGTTACGATCATAAATAATTCCATTAAACTCTAAAATTGGTTCAAAGCCATCTTGGTTTTGTAAAAACATATTTAAAGATCTAGTGGCTTCTTCCAATGAGTAAAAACCTTTAAAACTAGGATTTGGAAAATCTTCAACATACATAGAAGTCTCTTGCCATGTTGAATAAATTCCAACTTTTCTTCCTTTATAAACTACATAACATGAAAACTTGTTATTTTCTACAAAGTATTGGCTTAAAACATTTAGAGAATTTAAAAATCCTTTATTATCATTTCTAAAAAACCAAATATTATTGAGCAAAGCTTGTTGAGGTTCGGTAAGCTTATCTTTTAGTTGATTTAGAGGTTGAAAAGAGATTCCAGGGTTATTGCATATTGTAAAAGGTCCTATGTTAAGCTTTTTTGCACTACTGCTTTGAGTTGGGAAAGTAAGGCTTTTTTGAAGATTCTTTGAACTTCCAGCCATATTTCCTGCATTCAAAAATTAAATATTTATTAGTCTAGATAATATATCAGCTATAGTATTATCCTTTCCACTAATATGTTCAAATTCTGCTTTATATCCTCTACCAGTTAATGTTTCTAAGAAACTTATCCATCGTTTGCTTATGAAGGAATTTTTCTTTTCAAAATTTTTCTTTTGTACTTTTTTATAAAATTCTACTATATTATTACAATCTGTCCTAATAGTAAAGGATTCATTTTGTATATATATATGAAAATTATTCAGAGTATTTATTATACCTAATAGTTCTAATTCAGTACTTGATTTTCGACTCTCAGGTTCTGTAAACTTGCCGCTGGAATACATCGCTATTTCTTCAGTATCTTTAGGGCTTCCTTTACTAGGTTTTTGAATGAGAATTCCAGCCCATCCTATGCTACTAGCATCTGTTTGAATTATTTTATAATAGCTATCAATTGGGAGAGCTATTGGTCCTAAATTTTTTACTATTTCTTTTATCTTTCGGATTAATTTTATATCTTCATTATTAAAATATCTTTGACCATTTTTGCTAAGTTTATTATAAAGTGGCCTGACTAAGGTGCTTAGATTAGGTATAAACTTTCTACCATAATTTAATAATCCTAGAAACTTTTGTAGCTCTTTGGTCTCTTCTATCTTATCAGGGAAATTCAATATTTTAGTGGTTATATGCGGTTGGAGTTCTACCTTTCCTTTATCTATTTTTAGTCCTAAGAAATCAATTTTGTTTTTAAATAATTCAATTTTCTTCTTAGAAAGTATTATATTATTAACTTTACATAAATCAAGGACTTTATGGACATGTGCTGTGTGAATATACCTATTATTACTAAAAACAAGAATATCATCTATATAGACTATACAAAAACTGGAAAACTGTTTAAAGATTCTATCCATCCTAGCTTGAAATACTTGAGGTGCATTTTTTAATCCAAATGGCATTACAAGCCACTCAAAATGTCCTTCTGAACAACTAAAAGCTGTCCAAGGGATAGATTCTTTATCTAGTTTTATTTGCCAAAATCCGCTTTTACAATCAAATTTGGAGAACCATGTTGCTTTTTGTATACAATTTACTAATTCGTCTTTGTTGGGAAGCTTATAGCTATTTCTTAGAGTATTATCATTTAATCTTTTATAATTAATGACCATTCTACTTTTTCCTCTTTTTTGCTCACTATGGTTGCTAACGATAAAAGCTGGGCTTCTATGTCGACTGGTGCTTTCTCTTATTACTCCTAGTTCAAAGAGTTCTTTAATATGCATATTGCATTCTTTTCTGTCTTCTAAACTATAGGCTAAATCTTGAGTTATTATAGTAATGTCTGGATTTATTATTTCTAACTTATATATTTCTGTAGAGTTTTCATTTTGTGGGTTATCACCAATAATTTTTGTTCTTTCTAAAGCTTCTACTTTATTTTTTACATCTATTGGCCAACTTTTTTCTTCTGGGTTCTCTTGGTTAGACTCTATTCTAGAGATTATACAAAGATCTTCAGTGTAACTTTCTATTAGATATTCGTCTATTTCTTCATAACTTAAAACTTGATCAGATTCTAATTCTAGATTTACTATTGAATCTTCGAGTAAATAATCAACATATTCTATATTTACTGGCTTTTCTATATTATTTATTTTCTTTATATAAGGAAGGTTATTAGTTTCCAACTTTGGTTGTATAAAGGTGGATTTTTTAAAGAAATTCACACCATTTGGTGTTATTAACATACTTCCATTATTTCCTAATATAAAATTTAATCCTAAAATGAACTTATAGTTACTTACCTGTTTAGATACTAAAGTCTGGGGAAGGTTATGTACTTCTCCATTAATCCTAATTGGTATATTAATTATACAGTCAGTTATTGGTAATAATGATCCATTAAACTGTCTTAATCCTACTTCTGTTCCTAACTTAGTTCTAAATTCTTCTGGAGCTAAACTTTCATGTATAATACACTTATTTGCACCTGTATCTATCATAGCTTTAGTGCAGATTCTTTTGGATTTATAAAGAATTTCGACATCTATTAATATGAGTTCGCTTCCTGCTCGGTTTACTTCTTCTCTTTCTATGCATTTGTTGCAATAATATAATTCTTCCTTTTTATAACCTTTATAGAATTCTTTACTGCATTCTTTGCAATTTTTTCCTAAAAAGGAAACTACTTCTTCTAACATATTAATACTATCTTCTGTTCCTGATGTATCATTTTCAAATTGTTCGTCAGGTCCTGATTCTAAACTAGACTCATCGTCTTCTTCTAACATTAATGCTTCGTATTCTTCATGATCTTCATCGTCGAATATGACTATAATATCTTCATCAAGTAATTCTTCGATATTGAATATTTCTTCTAGGTCTTCTAAATAGTCTTCTATTTCTAACGTATTTACTTTATTATTCTTAGCTTCAGGACAATTAGGTTTGATATGCCCCATTTTTCCACATAAATAACATTTACAATCTTTGTGATTTTTCTTTCTAAAAATCCTTTTTCCTTGTTTAAAAGCGTTTTGGATTTTTTGCTTATTATTAGCATAATTATAATATTTTCTTTTATAGGGTTTATAAGGTTTTTTATACTTATCTTTCTTGTATTTTTTAATTTTTCTGGTTTTATTTCTATCATATTGATGCCTGTACTT
This sequence comes from Acer yangbiense, assembly GCA_008009225.1. Classification (NCBI taxonomy): domain Eukaryota; kingdom Viridiplantae; phylum Streptophyta; class Magnoliopsida; order Sapindales; family Sapindaceae; genus Acer; species Acer yangbiense. The sequence goes on along the minus strand of CM017761.1, from coordinate 6,611,672 downwards.
TTTAGTCTTTCCACAACCTAATGTAGGTACTTCATACAAGTCTACACACATTCTACTAAATTGTTGTTGTGCTTGTCTTCTAAGTTTTTCTTCATCACATAAATCTCTAATTCTTTGTCTAACAAATTCTACTGCTGGTATTAAGGAAATTTGCCAAAATAATCCTTCTTCTTTTCTACTTTTAAACCATTCAGTTAGATCTTTATAAAGTTTTTCTCCTATTTTTCCAGGTAACTTTGTTACAAATTTCATTAATAGTTCTTCATCATAAGGTCTTCCTATTTGACTCCAATATTTATAGAAGATATCTACATAGTAATCAAAATAGTGTAAATCACATATTTTTAGTTGTTCTAAACTTCTTATAGCTCTAATCTGTTTTTGGACATCATCTACTTCTTCCATTGAAGATCCTAGGACACATTTTCTAATTGCGTCTATAAAACTTAAGACTGTTATGTTTATTTCAAATTCATCTAATTCTACTTTTTTTTACATCATCCTTTTTCATGTATTCTCTCCATCCTAAATAAATTTGTTTTTCATTATATCCTAATGTGCTTTCTAAATAAACTAACTTATATTTATAATCTATTATATTATTTAATGCTTCCATAGCATGTCTAATTAAATTTCCTTCCCATTTACTAAATATTTTCTTCCATTCACTAGGCCTATGTCCTTGTAGGCTTAAAATTAATATATCCTTTGCTTCTGGTTCTTTTCGCCAGCTTTCTAATTTAGTTTTAGCTCTATAAACTCTTTCTGTGTCTTTTATGTCTCTATATTGTTCTTTTGTATCCTTTATCCCTCGATTTTCTAAGTATTCATCTATTCTGGGTTTAGGAAATCCTTCTGTATCTGGGACATTTGTTCCACTTCCACTACCTGTTTCTAAAGTTCTAGGTTTTTCTTCCTCACCTACAAATATTTCTTCTTCTAGATATATTATATGTAATAAATCATTTCTTAGATTTTCAAAATCTAATTTTTCTAATAAAATATTATCTACATCTTTGTCGTCTAGTTCTATGTTAGTGCAAAGTTCTTCGAATACTTCTTCGTTTAGGTAATTATTAGGATTACTAAAAATTAAATCTATTATTTGGTCTTTATTAGTATTTAGGGTTTTAACTTTATCTATGGGTTGTTCGAATCTTAACATATTGATTTCGTCTTCAGAATCATCTTCAGTTATAGATATATTACCTTGGTTTTTGTAATTACTAAATCTTTGGAACGTTTGGTCTTTGTTATCAGTATAAATCTTACTACTTTCTGGTAATTCTACTAACTGGGTTTTTAATTCTGGTAATTTCCATTCTAATCCCTGTAATTCGCTTTTATTAAGTCTTTTAGGGACTTGCATTTGTACATATTCACTATGAAAATGTTCAACTATGCTTTTGTTAATGAACTTGAACTTTTTATGGTATTTATTATAACATCTTCCTAAAACAAATAGTTTTATTCTTAAATTTTTATATTCTGCATCCATGTTAAAACCTTTTGTTTGTATGCTTAATTTTATCTTACTACAAAATTCTTTTATGTCTATGTCTATGTCAGGGAGACATCCTACTACGGCTACTTTATTTCTGAGGTCTACTTCAGCGGTTGCTAGCTGAGCTTGTTCATGATCGTTAAATCTATCATCATAAAGATACAAATGGGCTTTAGTGTCTAATCCAGCTCTAGTCTGGCTGAGTACTCCAATAATTACTACACCTAAATGTATAGCTGAGTATCCATTTTTCTTTATTTCTTTAGCACTTTGAGGGCTTATTAATGTAATTTCTTCTCTTTTATTAACTACTCCAATTGTAAATTCATCTTTATATACATACAAGCTGCTTTTAAAGCTATCTAATAGTCCTTCTTGATATAGATTCTTTTTCTGAACTTGTCTAAATCCTACTTCAAGCATTTTATTAACATCTTCCTCTTGGATTAAATCTTCTGTTTTTTCGATTATTTCTTTTCCTTTATTACTATAATTTAGGATATTTCTAACTCTACTAGCTACTGGTAATCTTAGGCTAGATGATCTTGTTAGTTCCATTTTTGTTAAAGAGATTAACTTTTGGACCTAAAATATCTTGAATTTCTACTTTTGGTTGGCTAGGAGAAGCTTGAGCTTCTTGCTTAGTTTCTAGTAGATTTATTCTGTTAGCTAACCAAGCTATATGGTTTGGATCTACTTGGTTATGGATAATTTTATTAATATTATTTTCTAATTCTTCTATTCGCTCTAAAGCTTTAATTAATAGCTTTATTATGGTATTACACTGTCCTTGGGTGACTGTATTACTTTCTAAGTTGAAAACTTTATCACTTATGCTTATTGGTAAATTATTGGGAGCTTCTATTGTTAATTCGTTAAGGATGTTTGCTAATTGGTTCATTCAGTAAGTCTTTTTATCTGTGATCTTAATTCTTGCTGAGTCTGCTTTATATTTTCTATTTCTAAGCTGAGGCTAGTAACTAGACTTTTTATTTCTAATTCTACAGGTTTAGGAGTTTTTTGGTCTATTAGATTAGCTAATTCTAATATTTCCTTTTTACTGGGAAATCTTTTTATAGTATTATTAAAGTCTCCTATTAATTCTTTTATATAATCTAAATTTTTTCTTAAAGTATTGATCTTACTATTTTCAAAGAAACTTGCTAAATCTGTGATGTTTTTATTAGTCTTATCTATATTTTCTTCCAAACTTTGACCTAAATTAATTATTAAGTCTACGATGAAATTTTGTTGACTATTACTAGTGTGTGGTATATGTTTATACTGGTTATCTAAGTGCTCTACGTTACAATTAATTTTTATATTGTTTTGTAGATTTACCTTTGTTTTTCTCAATCCGGCTATTTCGAGATCTAAATATTCTAATCTCTTAAAGTTCATATGTAAGGTAAAATTCTTCTGTTATCTGCCTTGAGCTTTGCAATATTTAATTCTATTAAATTTATGATATTTCTTCTAGCTAAAATTAGTTTTTCTAAAATAAGTGTTTCTCTAAATGGTTCTCTGTTTTTTATTAATAAGTAATTAAAAATTAGTTCTGCTTCGTGAAAGTTCAAGTTCCTTAAATATGCACTAAAATGATCTAAAGGTCCATAAAAATAAATATTAAGAAAGCAGTAGTTTAAATACATTAAAGCTTTCTGCAACTTTCGTTACAGCTTTTGAATTCAAGTACTCTGTAAAGCTTTTTATTGAGCTAGATTAAAGGGTTCCTTTGCTACACAGGGCTTCTAGATGTATCTTCCAACGATTTTCTTGAATTTTAACTTCTTCTATTCTATCTAGGATAGCTTGTTTTGCTTCTTCGCTTTTAGCTCTTTTTAGTCTCCTTTTATTTACGTTTATTATTCTTTGTTCTAAGTTAAGAGTTTCTCTGAACCACTCCTTTCGTTGACTTATAGGTACTTCTCTATTCATTAAGAATTAAAATCTAATTTTGTCTAAACTAAATAAAGACAATTTGAATGAATATTTATACTAGCTTATTTTAATTATAACTTTAGTAATAGCACATGTTACGGAAGAAAGCAATTCATATCTACTAAAGTTAATATCGAATAAAGTTAAGAAGTACTAAAATAACTAAAGAACAAAAGTGTACAATAGTAAGACAATAAGTACAATAGTAACTTTATCTTATCTAAAACTTATATCTATCTAAAACTTATATCTCTAAGCTTATCTACAATTTTATACCAACAAACAAAACATATTAAGTTTGCTACTACACACCACAATAACTTACTGAAACTAAAATCATACAATGATAGTAACTACAAAGCAAGAGATACAAAGTTAACAAATATAGCATGTAATTTAAGCTGTTGTTTAAAGTATTTGTGAAAACTTAGATGTTGTAATTAGAAGTCTGCCTTTCTGTAACTACTAACACAAGCAAAATATTAAATTTAAAGGTAACGAGGCTCTGATACCAAACTGAAAAAGAGGGTGTGCAATCTATAGAGAAACTCAGACAGGCCTTTCAAGATCCCTTGGTTTCCATTTAAACAAAACGGATTTTCAAATTCCCCCAAAGTCTACGACTGCCTGTTCAAACAGGTCTTACCCATATAGACCACCTGGGAAGTTTTCCAGAAAATCAAAAAATTTTGTTTCCATAAAAACAGGATCTCTACTAAGTGCATTTATAGAAAGAGTTCTTTTAAGAGTTGCAAAACAATTTTTCAAATCTATATTAGGACCGAGTTACTCTAGAAATTTAATACTTTTCTTATGCTTTCGTTAACCTGGCAAGACTTCCTAGTGTTGAAACAGTTAAATAAAAACTAAAAAGTGGGTATACAGTAGAGAGATAAAAACCTTACTTGAAAATATTCACAGCTTTTTTGATTGCTAGTGAGGAGATTGAAAATATTACAAGAGGGAGTGAGAGTGTGTTTGAAAGCTCTAGATTTGCCTGTATTTTGCAAATGAGAGCAACACTTAATTTATACAAAAATGTACAAAGAAAGGGCCAAAACATACGGCCAACTATAATATTTTACAAAAAGTAAATCTGACAATTGAACATATCGATAACTGCTTTTGCTGTTCATGTTGTCAGTCTTATCTTCAAATTTGTCGATCTTATTATTTTGTCTTCTGTCTTCTGACTTTGATTCGATCTTTCTGTCTGACTTTGTCTTCTATCTTCTTATCTTCTGACTTCTGACTTAGATTCGATCTTATCTTCGGACTCGATCTTATCTTGCTTTGAACTATCTTTGTCTTTTTCTACCGACACTTTGTTGTACTAGCTTCTGCTTAAGTGTCTAAATTATGGTAGGCTTCATCATCGAACTGTTCATCTATTTCTTCTTCAGTGAGAAATTCTCGTATCCGGTCTTCCTCCTCTTCCTGGATTTCTCTTAGGTAGTCATCTGTCTATGGGCTAAGAAATATCCATGGAATAGGGTATTTAGACATGACCTCGTGACTCCTTATGAAGATTGACATGTGAGGAGTCTGTCCTATCAGCTTTGGCCTGGATGAATTTACACAAGTGAAATATTTCTGGGCTCTGTATCGTTGAAGATGTTCAAGACATATGTCTTGACCATAATCATGAGGATAATCTTCTCGTAAAAATTCAACAGGGAAATTGTATGGCACTATCACTATGAAGTGATAAGCTGGTAAATAGTTTGACAACCGATAAGGCTGGTTGACAATCCATTCACAGGGAACTGAGTCAATGTCCAAACAAAAACCATGCTTTCCTCCAAACATCCTGATAGATTGTTGAAGCTTTTCAGGAAGAAAGGAGATTTTTAAAATGTTTGTTGCATGAATCCCGTCAATAATACCATAACTAAATAGTTCTTCAATACTAACTTTATCGGCAAAATCAGGGATTTCAAATTCTAAAGGAAAAATATTTAAATTTATTTGTACTGAAACAAATTTAAAAACAACTTGGTTATTAACTTTTTTCTCTTGTAACCATGTAGTCATACCCTCAGGTAATCCTACACCTACGGCTAAAAACTTTTGGATTTTGAGAAAACGTTTTAAATGTATATTTTGTGCTATACCAAAAATATTTTGCTTTATATCTACAGGAAGCTGTTCTACTGCTTTAAGAAGATTTTTAGCTTGATCCCTCATTAGGGTAATATTTATAATGTCAAGGGGCTTTTCTACTGAATTTGCCTCCTCGTCAGCTTCTGTACTATGCTTTTGGCTTGTTACGCTAATTCTTCGGAGTTGATCCGCTAGCTGTTCAGCTTCTTCTAATTTTTTCTTTAGTATTGTATTTTCATCTTGGATCTTTTCTAAAAGATCATACATATTCTTTTTACAGCTTTCTAGCTCTTCTGATATTCTATGATTTGCTTCATTTATAGTTTTGAAATGATTCATGAAGCTAATCACTTGGTTACGATCATAAATAATTCCATTAAACTCTAAAATTGGTTCAAAGCCATCTTGGTTTTGTAAAAACATATTTAAAGATCTAGTGGCTTCTTCCAATGAGTAAAAACCTTTAAAACTAGGATTTGGAAAATCTTCAACATACATAGAAGTCTCTTGCCATGTTGAATAAATTCCAACTTTTCTTCCTTTATAAACTACATAACATGAAAACTTGTTATTTTCTACAAAGTATTGGCTTAAAACATTTAGAGAATTTAAAAATCCTTTATTATCATTTCTAAAAAACCAAATATTATTGAGCAAAGCTTGTTGAGGTTCGGTAAGCTTATCTTTTAGTTGATTTAGAGGTTGAAAAGAGATTCCAGGGTTATTGCATATTGTAAAAGGTCCTATGTTAAGCTTTTTTGCACTACTGCTTTGAGTTGGGAAAGTAAGGCTTTTTTGAAGATTCTTTGAACTTCCAGCCATATTTCCTGCATTCAAAAATTAAATATTTATTAGTCTAGATAATATATCAGCTATAGTATTATCCTTTCCACTAATATGTTCAAATTCTGCTTTATATCCTCTACCAGTTAATGTTTCTAAGAAACTTATCCATCGTTTGCTTATGAAGGAATTTTTCTTTTCAAAATTTTTCTTTTGTACTTTTTTATAAAATTCTACTATATTATTACAATCTGTCCTAATAGTAAAGGATTCATTTTGTATATATATATGAAAATTATTCAGAGTATTTATTATACCTAATAGTTCTAATTCAGTACTTGATTTTCGACTCTCAGGTTCTGTAAACTTGCCGCTGGAATACATCGCTATTTCTTCAGTATCTTTAGGGCTTCCTTTACTAGGTTTTTGAATGAGAATTCCAGCCCATCCTATGCTACTAGCATCTGTTTGAATTATTTTATAATAGCTATCAATTGGGAGAGCTATTGGTCCTAAATTTTTTACTATTTCTTTTATCTTTCGGATTAATTTTATATCTTCATTATTAAAATATCTTTGACCATTTTTGCTAAGTTTATTATAAAGTGGCCTGACTAAGGTGCTTAGATTAGGTATAAACTTTCTACCATAATTTAATAATCCTAGAAACTTTTGTAGCTCTTTGGTCTCTTCTATCTTATCAGGGAAATTCAATATTTTAGTGGTTATATGCGGTTGGAGTTCTACCTTTCCTTTATCTATTTTTAGTCCTAAGAAATCAATTTTGTTTTTAAATAATTCAATTTTCTTCTTAGAAAGTATTATATTATTAACTTTACATAAATCAAGGACTTTATGGACATGTGCTGTGTGAATATACCTATTATTACTAAAAACAAGAATATCATCTATATAGACTATACAAAAACTGGAAAACTGTTTAAAGATTCTATCCATCCTAGCTTGAAATACTTGAGGTGCATTTTTTAATCCAAATGGCATTACAAGCCACTCAAAATGTCCTTCTGAACAACTAAAAGCTGTCCAAGGGATAGATTCTTTATCTAGTTTTATTTGCCAAAATCCGCTTTTACAATCAAATTTGGAGAACCATGTTGCTTTTTGTATACAATTTACTAATTCGTCTTTGTTGGGAAGCTTATAGCTATTTCTTAGAGTATTATCATTTAATCTTTTATAATTAATGACCATTCTACTTTTTCCTCTTTTTTGCTCACTATGGTTGCTAACGATAAAAGCTGGGCTTCTATGTCGACTGGTGCTTTCTCTTATTACTCCTAGTTCAAAGAGTTCTTTAATATGCATATTGCATTCTTTTCTGTCTTCTAAACTATAGGCTAAATCTTGAGTTATTATAGTAATGTCTGGATTTATTATTTCTAACTTATATATTTCTGTAGAGTTTTCATTTTGTGGGTTATCACCAATAATTTTTGTTCTTTCTAAAGCTTCTACTTTATTTTTTACATCTATTGGCCAACTTTTTTCTTCTGGGTTCTCTTGGTTAGACTCTATTCTAGAGATTATACAAAGATCTTCAGTGTAACTTTCTATTAGATATTCGTCTATTTCTTCATAACTTAAAACTTGATCAGATTCTAATTCTAGATTTACTATTGAATCTTCGAGTAAATAATCAACATATTCTATATTTACTGGCTTTTCTATATTATTTATTTTCTTTATATAAGGAAGGTTATTAGTTTCCAACTTTGGTTGTATAAAGGTGGATTTTTTAAAGAAATTCACACCATTTGGTGTTATTAACATACTTCCATTATTTCCTAATATAAAATTTAATCCTAAAATGAACTTATAGTTACTTACCTGTTTAGATACTAAAGTCTGGGGAAGGTTATGTACTTCTCCATTAATCCTAATTGGTATATTAATAGATGTCGAAATTCTTTATAAATCCAAAAGAATCTGCACTAAAGCTATGATAGATACAGGTGCAAATAAGTGTATTATACATGAAAGTTTAGCTCCAGAAGAATTTAGAACTAAGTTAGGAACAGAAGTAGGATTAAGACAAGTTCAGAAAAAGAATCTATATCAAGAAGGACTATTAGATAGCTTTAAAAGCAGCTTGTATGTATATAAAGATGAATTTACAATTGGAGTAGTTAATAAAAGAGAAGAAATTACATTAATAAGCCCTCAAAGTGCTAAAGAAATAAAGAAAAATGGATACTCAGCTATACATTTAGGTGTAGTAATTATTGGAGTACTCAGCCAGACTAGAGCTGGATTAGACACTAAAGCCCATTTGTATCTTTATGATGATAGATTTAACGATCATGAACAAGCTCAGCTAGCAACCGCTGAAGTAGACCTCAGAAATAAAGTAGCCGTAGTAGGATGTCTCCCTGACATAGACATAGACATAAAAGACACAGAAAGAGTTTATAGAGCTAAAACTAAATTAGAAAGCTGGCGAAAAGAACCAGAAGCAAAGGATATATTAATTTTAAGCCTACAAGGACATAGGCCTAGTGAATGGAAGAAAATATTTAGTAAATAGACATGCTATGGAAGCATTAAATAATATAATAGATTATAAATATAAGTTAGTTTATTTAGAAAGCACATTAGGATATAATGAAAAACAAATTTATTTAGGATGGAGAGAATACATGAAAAAGGATGATGTAAAAAAAAGTAGAATTAGATGAATTTGAAATAAACATAACAGTCTTAAGTTTTATAGACGCAATTAGAAAATGTGTCCTAGGATCTTCAATGGAAGAAGTAGATGATGTCCAAAAACAGATTAGAGCTATAAGAAGTTTAGAACAACTAAAAATATGTGATTTACACTATTTTGATTACTATGTAGATATCTTCTATAAATATTGGAGTCAAATAGGAAGACCTTATGATGAAGAACTATTAATGAAATTTGTAACAAAGTTACCTGGAAAAATAGGAGAAAAACTTTATAAAGATCTAACTGAATGGTTTAAAAGTAGAAAAGAAGAAGGATTATTTTGGCAAATTTCCTTAATACCAGCAGTAGAATTTGTTAGACAAAGAATTAGAGATTTATGTGATGAAGAAAAACTTAGAAGACAAGCACAACAACAATTTAGTAGAATGTGTGTAGACTTGTATGAAGTACCTACATTAGGTTGTGGAAAGACTAAAAAGTACAGGCATCAATATGATAGAAATAAAACCAGAAAAATTAAAAAATACAAGAAAGATAAGTATAAAAAACCTTATAAACCCTATAAAAGAAAATATTATAATTATGCTAATAATAAGCAAAAAATCCAAAACGCTTTTAAACAAGGAAAAAGGATTTTTAGAAAGAAAAATCACAAAGATTGTAAATGTTATTTATGTGGAAAAATGGGGCATATCAAACCTAATTGTCCTGAAGCTAAGAATAATAAAGTAAATACGTTAGAAATAGAAGACTATTTAGAAGACCTAGAAGAAATATTCAATATCGAAGAATTACTTGATGAAGATATTATAGTCATATTCGACGATGAAGATCATGAAGAATACGAAGCATTAATGTTAGAAGAAGACGATGAGTCTAGTTTAGAATCAGGACCTGACGAACAATTTGAAAATGATACATCAGGAACAGAAGATAGTATTAATATGTTAGAAGAAGTAGTTTCCTTTTTAGGAAAAAATTGCAAAGAATGCAGTAAAGAATTCTATAAAGGTTATAAAAAGGAAGAATTATATTATTGTAACAAATGCATAGAAAGAGAAGAAGTAAACCGAGCAGGAAGCGAACTCATATTAATAGATGTCGAAATTCTTTATAAATCCAAAAGAATCTGCACTAAAGCTATGATAGATACATGTGCAAATAAGTGTATTATACATGAAAGTTTAGCTCCAGAAGAATTTAGAACTAAGTTAGGAACAGAAGTAGGATTAAGACAGTTTAATGGATCATTATTACCAATAACTGACTGTATAATTAATATACCAATTAGGATTAATGGAGAAGTACATAACCTTCCCCAGACTTTAGTATCTAAACAGGTAAGTAACTATAAGTTCATTTTAGGATTAAATTTTATATTAGGAAATAATGGAAGTATGTTAATAACACCAAATGGTGTGAATTTCTTTAAAAAATCCACCTTTATACAACCAAAGTTGGAAACTAATAACCTTCCTTATATAAAGAAAATAAATAATATAGAAAAGCCAGTAAATATAGAATATGTTGATTATTTACTCGAAGATTCAATAGTAAATCTAGAATTAGAATCTGATCAAGTTTTAAGTTATGAAGAAATAGACGAATATCTAATAGAAAGTTACACTGAAGATCTTTGTATAATCTCTAGAATAGAGTCTAACCAAGAGAACCCAGAAGAAAAAAGTTGGCCAATAGATGTAAAAAATAAAGTAGAAGCTTTAGAAAGAACAAAAATTATTGGTGATAACCCACAAAATGAAAACTCTACAGAAATATATAAGTTAGAAATAATAAATCCAGACATTACTATAATAACTCAAGATTTAGCCTATAGTTTAGAAGACAGAAAAGAATGCAATATGCATATTAAAGAACTCTTTGAACTAGGAGTAATAAGAGAAAGCACCAGTCGACATAGAAGCCCAGCTTTTATCGTTAGCAACCATAGTGAGCAAAAAAGAGGAAAAAGTAGAATGGTCATTAATTATAAAAGATTAAATGATAATACTCTAAGAAATAGCTATAAGCTTCCCAACAAAGACGAATTAGTAAATTGTATACAAAAAGCAACATGGTTCTCCAAATTTGATTGTAAAAGCGGATTTTGGCAAATAAAACTAGATAAAGAATCTATCCCTTGGACAGCTTTTAGTTGTTCAGAAGGACATTTTGAGTGGCTTGTAATGCCATTTGGATTAAAAAATGCACCTCAAGTATTTCAAGCTAGGATGGATAGAATCTTTAAACAGTTTTCCAGTTTTTGTATAGTCTATATAGATGATATTCTTGTTTTTAGTAATAATAGGTATATTCACACAGCACATGTCCATAAAGTCCTTGATTTATGTAAAGTTAATAATATAATACTTTCTAAGAAGAAAATTGAATTATTTAAAAACAAAATTGATTTCTTAGGACTAAAAATAGATAAAGGAAAGGTAGAACTCCAACCGCATATAACCACTAAAATATTGAATTTCCCTGATAAGATAGAAGAGACCAAAGAGCTACAAAAGTTTCTAGGATTATTAAATTATGGTAGAAAGTTTATACCTAATCTAAGCACCTTAGTCAGGCCACTTTATAATAAACTTAGCAAAAATGGTCAAAGATATTTTAATAATGAAGATATAAAATTAATCCGAAAGATAAAAGAAATAGTAAAAAATTTAGGACCAATAGCTCTCCCAATTGATAGCTATTATAAAATAATTCAAACAGATGCTAGTAGCATAGGATGGGCTGGAATTCTCATTCAAAAACCTAGTAAAGGAAGCCCTAAAGATACTGAAGAAATAGCGATGTATTCCAGCGGCAAGTTTACAGAACCTGAGAGTCGAAAATCAAGTACTGAATTAGAACTATTAGGTATAATAAATACTCTGAATAATTTTCATATATATATACAAAATGAATCCTTTACTATTAGGACAGATTGTAATAATATAGTAGAATTTTATAAAAAAGTACAAAAGAAAAATTTTGAAAAGAAAAATTCCTTCATAAGCAAACGATGGATAAGTTTCTTAGAAACATTAACTGGTAGAGGATATAAAGCAGAATTTGAACATATTAGTGGAAAGGATAATACTATAGCTGATATATTATCTAGACTAATAAATATTTAATTTTTGAATGCAGGAAATATGGCTGGAAGTTCAAAGAATCTTCAAAAAAGCCTTACTTTCCCAACTCAAAGCAGTAGTGCAAAAAAGCTTAACATAGGACCTTTTACAATATGCAATAACCCTGGAATCTCTTTTCAACCTCTAAATCAACTAAAAGATAAGCTTACCGAACCTCAACAAGCTTTGCTCAATAATATTTGGTTTTTTAGAAATGATAATAAAGGATTTTTAAATTCTCTAAATGTTTTAAGCCAATACTTTGTAGAAAATAACAAGTTTTCATGTTATGTAGTTTATAAAGGAAGAAAAGTTGGAATTTATTCAACATGGCAAGAGACTTCTATGTATGTTGAAGATTTTCCAAATCCTAGTTTTAAAGGTTTTTACTCATTGGAAGAAGCCACTAGATCTTTAAATATGTTTTTACAAAACCAAGATGGCTTTGAACCAATTTTAGAGTTTAATGGAATTATTTATGATCGTAACCAAGTGATTAGCTTCATGAATCATTTCAAAACTATAAATGAAGCAAATCATAGAATATCAGAAGAGCTAGAAAGCTGTAAAAAGAATATGTATGATCTTTTAGAAAAGATCCAAGATGAAAATACAATACTAAAGAAAAAATTAGAAGAAGCTGAACAGCTAGCGGATCAACTCCGAAGAATTAGCGTAACAAGCCAAAAGCATAGTACAGAAGCTGACGAGGAGGCAAATTCAGTAGAAAAGCCCCTTGACATTATAAATATTACCCTAATGAGGGATCAAGCTAAAAATCTTCTTAAAGCAGTAGAACAGCTTCCTGTAGATATAAAGCAAAATATTTTTGGTATAGCACAAAATATACATTTAAAACGTTTTCTCAAAATCCAAAAGTTTTTAGCCGTAGGTGTAGGATTACCTGAGGGTATGACTACATGGTTACAAGAGAAAAAAGTTAATAACCAAGTTGTTTTTAAATTTGTTTCAGTACAAATAAATTTAAATATTTTTCCTTTAGAATTTGAAATCCCTGATTTTGCCGATAAAGTTAGTATTGAAGAACTATTTAGTTATGGTATTATTGACGGGATTCATGCAACAAACATTTTAAAAATCTCCTTTCTTCCTGAAAAGCTTCAACAATCTATCAGGATGTTTGGAGGAAAGCATGGTTTTTGTTTGGACATTGACTCAGTTCCCTGTGAATGGATTGTCAACCAGCCTTATCGGTTGTCAAACTATTTACCAGCTTATCACTTCATAGTGATAGTGCCATACAATTTCCCTGTTGAATTTTTACGAGAAGATTATCCTCATGATTATGGTCAAGACATATGTCTTGAACATCTTCAACGATACAGAGCCCAGAAATATTTCACTTGTGTAAATTCATCCAGGCCAAAGCTGATAGGACAGACTCCTCACATGTCAATCTTCATAAGGAGTCACGAGGTCATGTCTAAATACCCTATTCCATGGATATTTCTTAGCCCATAGACAGATGACTACCTAAGAGAAATCCAGGAAGAGGAGGAAGACCGGATACGAGAATTTCTCACTGAAGAAGAAATAGATGAACAGTTCGATGATGAAGCCTACCATAATTTAGACACTTAAGCAGAAGCTAGTACAACAAAGTGTCGGTAGAAAAAGACAAAGATAGTTCAAAGCAAGATAAGATCGAGTCCGAAGATAAGATCGAATCTAAGTCAGAAGTCAGAAGATAAGAAGATAGAAGACAAAGTCAGACAGAAAGATCGAATCAAAGTCAGAAGACAGAAGACAAAATAATAAGATCGACAAATTTGAAGATAAGACTGACAACATGAACAGCAAAAGCAGTTATCGATATGTTCAATTGTCAGATTTACTTTTTGTAAAATATTATAGTTGGCCGTATGTTTTGGCCCTTTCTTTGTACATTTTTGTATAAATTAAGTGTTGCTCTCATTTGCAAAATACAGGCAAATCTAGAGCTTTCAAACACACTCTCACTCCCTCTTGTAATATTTTCAATCTCCTCACTAGCAATCAAAAAAGCTGTGAATATTTTCAAGTAAGGTTTTTATCTCTCTACTGTATACCCACTTTTTAGTTTTTATTTAACTGTTTCAACACTAGGAAGTCTTGCCAGGTTAACGAAAGCATAAGAAAAGTATTAAATTTCTAGAGTAACTCGGTCCTAATATAGATTTGAAAAATTGTTTTGCAACTCTTAAAAGAACTCTTTCTATAAATGCACTTAGTAGAGATCCTGTTTTTATGGAAACAAAATTTTTTGATTTTCTGGAAAACTTCCCAGGTGGTCTATATGGGTAAGACCTGTTTGAACAGGCAGTCGTAGACTTTGGGGGAATTTGAAAATCCGTTTTGTTTAAATGGAAACCAAGGGATCTTGAAAGGCCTGTCTGAGTTTCTCTATAGATTGCACACCCTCTTTTTCAGTTTGGTATCAGAGCAAACTGAAAAAGAGGGTGTGCAATCTATAGAGAAACTCAGACAGGCCTTTCAAGATCCCTTGGTTTCCATTTAAACAAAACGGATTTTCAAATTCCCCCAAAGTCTACGACTGCCTGTTCAAACAGGTCTTACCCATATAGACCACCTGGGAAGTTTTCCAGAAAATCAAAAAATTTTGTTTCCATAAAAACAGGATCTCTACTAAGTGCATTTATAGAAAGAGTTCTTTTAAGAGTTGCAAAACAATTTTTCAAATCTATATTAGGACCGAGTTACTCTAGAAATTTAATACTTTTCTTATGCTTTCGTTAACCTGGCAAGACTTCCTAGTGTTGAAACAGTTAAATAAAAACTAAAAAGTGGGTATACAGTAGAGAGATAAAAACCTTACTTGAAAATATTCACAGCTTTTTTGATTGCTAGTGAGGAGATTGAAAATATTACAAGAGGGAGTGAGAGTGTGTTTGAAAGCTCTAGATTTGCCTGTATTTTGCAAATGAGAGCAACACTTAATTTATACAAAAATGTACAAAGAAAGGGCCAAAACATACGGCCAACTATAATATTTTACAAAAAGTAAATCTGACAATTGAACATATCGATAACTGCTTTTGCTGTTCATGTTGTCAGTCTTATCTTCAAATTTGTCGATCTTATTATTTTGTCTTCTGTCTTCTGACTTTGATTCGATCTTTCTGTCTGACTTTGTCTTCTATCTTCTTATCTTCTGACTTCTGACTTAGATTCGATCTTATCTTCGGACTCGATCTTATCTTGCTTTGAACTATCTTTGTCTTTTTCTACCGACACTTTGTTGTACTAGCTTCTGCTTAAGTGTCTAAATTATGGTAGGCTTCATCATCGAACTGTTCATCTATTTCTTCTTCAGTGAGAAATTCTCGTATCCGGTCTTCCTCCTCTTCCTGGATTTCTCTTAGGTAGTCATCTGTCTATGGGCTAAGAAATATCCATGGAATAGGGTATTTAGACATGACCTCGTGACTCCTTATGAAGATTGACATGTGAGGAGTCTGTCCTATCAGCTTTGGCCTGGATGAATTTACACAAGTGAAATATTTCTGGGCTCTGTATCGTTGAAGATGTTCAAGACATATGTCTTGACCATAATCATGAGGATAATCTTCTCGTAAAAATTCAACAGGGAAATTGTATGGCACTATCACTATGAAGTGATAAGCTGGTAAATAGTTTGACAACCGATAAGGCTGGTTGACAATCCATTCACAGGGAACTGAGTCAATGTCCAAACAAAAACCATGCTTTCCTCCAAACATCCTGATAGATTGTTGAAGCTTTTCAGGAAGAAAGGAGATTTTTAAAATGTTTGTTGCATGAATCCCGTCAATAATACCATAACTAAATAGTTCTTCAATACTAACTTTATCGGCAAAATCAGGGATTTCAAATTCTAAAGGAAAAATATTTAAATTTATTTGTACTGAAACAAATTTAAAAACAACTTGGTTATTAACTTTTTTCTCTTGTAACCATGTAGTCATACCCTCAGGTAATCCTACACCTACGGCTAAAAACTTTTGGATTTTGAGAAAACGTTTTAAATGTATATTTTGTGCTATACCAAAAATATTTTGCTTTATATCTACAGGAAGCTGTTCTACTGCTTTAAGAAGATTTTTAGCTTGATCCCTCATTAGGGTAATATTTATAATGTCAAGGGGCTTTTCTACTGAATTTGCCTCCTCGTCAGCTTCTGTACTATGCTTTTGGCTTGTTACGCTAATTCTTCGGAGTTGATCCGCTAGCTGTTCAGCTTCTTCTAATTTTTTCTTTAGTATTGTATTTTCATCTTGGATCTTTTCTAAAAGATCATACATATTCTTTTTACAGCTTTCTAGCTCTTCTGATATTCTATGATTTGCTTCATTTATAGTTTTGAAATGATTCATGAAGCTAATCACTTGGTTACGATCATAAATAATTCCATTAAACTCTAAAATTGGTTCAAAGCCATCTTGGTTTTGTAAAAACATATTTAAAGATCTAGTGGCTTCTTCCAATGAGTAAAAACCTTTAAAACTAGGATTTGGAAAATCTTCAACATACATAGAAGTCTCTTGCCATGTTGAATAAATTCCAACTTTTCTTCCTTTATAAACTACATAACATGAAAACTTGTTATTTTCTACAAAGTATTGGCTTAAAACATTTAGAGAATTTAAAAATCCTTTATTATCATTTCTAAAAAACCAAATATTATTGAGCAAAGCTTGTTGAGGTTCGGTAAGCTTATCTTTTAGTTGATTTAGAGGTTGAAAAGAGATTCCAGGGTTATTGCATATTGTAAAAGGTCCTATGTTAAGCTTTTTTGCACTACTGCTTTGAGTTGGGAAAGTAAGGCTTTTTTGAAGATTCTTTGAACTTCCAGCCATATTTCCTGCATTCAAAAATTAAATATTTATTAGTCTAGATAATATATCAGCTATAGTATTATCCTTTCCACTAATATGTTCAAATTCTGCTTTATATCCTCTACCAGTTAATGTTTCTAAGAAACTTATCCATCGTTTGCTTATGAAGGAATTTTTCTTTTCAAAATTTTTCTTTTGTACTTTTTTATAAAATTCTACTATATTATTACAATCTGTCCTAATAGTAAAGGATTCATTTTGTATATATATATGAAAATTATTCAGAGTATTTATTATACCTAATAGTTCTAATTCAGTACTTGATTTTCGACTCTCAGGTTCTGTAAACTTGCCGCTGGAATACATCGCTATTTCTTCAGTATCTTTAGGGCTTCCTTTACTAGGTTTTTGAATGAGAATTCCAGCCCATCCTATGCTACTAGCATCTGTTTGAATTATTTTATAATAGCTATCAATTGGGAGAGCTATTGGTCCTAAATTTTTTACTATTTCTTTTATCTTTCGGATTAATTTTATATCTTCATTATTAAAATATCTTTGACCATTTTTGCTAAGTTTATTATAAAGTGGCCTGACTAAGGTGCTTAGATTAGGTATAAACTTTCTACCATAATTTAATAATCCTAGAAACTTTTGTAGCTCTTTGGTCTCTTCTATCTTATCAGGGAAATTCAATATTTTAGTGGTTATATGCGGTTGGAGTTCTACCTTTCCTTTATCTATTTTTAGTCCTAAGAAATCAATTTTGTTTTTAAATAATTCAATTTTCTTCTTAGAAAGTATTATATTATTAACTTTACATAAATCAAGGACTTTATGGACATGTGCTGTGTGAATATACCTATTATTACTAAAAACAAGAATATCATCTATATAGACTATACAAAAACTGGAAAACTGTTTAAAGATTCTATCCATCCTAGCTTGAAATACTTGAGGTGCATTTTTTAATCCAAATGGCATTACAAGCCACTCAAAATGTCCTTCTGAACAACTAAAAGCTGTCCAAGGGATAGATTCTTTATCTAGTTTTATTTGCCAAAATCCGCTTTTACAATCAAATTTGGAGAACCATGTTGCTTTTTGTATACAATTTACTAATTCGTCTTTGTTGGGAAGCTTATAGCTATTTCTTAGAGTATTATCATTTAATCTTTTATAATTAATGACCATTCTACTTTTTCCTCTTTTTTGCTCACTATGGTTGCTAACGATAAAAGCTGGGCTTCTATGTCGACTGGTGCTTTCTCTTATTACTCCTAGTTCAAAGAGTTCTTTAATATGCATATTGCATTCTTTTCTGTCTTCTAAACTATAGGCTAAATCTTGAGTTATTATAGTAATGTCTGGATTTATTATTTCTAACTTATATATTTCTGTAGAGTTTTCATTTTGTGGGTTATCACCAATAATTTTTGTTCTTTCTAAAGCTTCTACTTTATTTTTTACATCTATTGGCCAACTTTTTTCTTCTGGGTTCTCTTGGTTAGACTCTATTCTAGAGATTATACAAAGATCTTCAGTGTAACTTTCTATTAGATATTCGTCTATTTCTTCATAACTTAAAACTTGATCAGATTCTAATTCTAGATTTACTATTGAATCTTCGAGTAAATAATCAACATATTCTATATTTACTGGCTTTTCTATATTATTTATTTTCTTTATATAAGGAAGGTTATTAGTTTCCAACTTTGGTTGTATAAAGGTGGATTTTTTAAAGAAATTCACACCATTTGGTGTTATTAACATACTTCCATTATTTCCTAATATAAAATTTAATCCTAAAATGAACTTATAGTTACTTACCTGTTTAGATACTAAAGTCTGGGGAAGGTTATGTACTTCTCCATTAATCCTAATTGGTATATTAATAGATGTCGAAATTCTTTATAAATCCAAAAGAATCTGCACTAAAGCTATGATAGATACAGGTGCAAATAAGTGTATTATACATGAAAGTTTAGCTCCAGAAGAATTTAGAACTAAGTTAGGAACAGAAGTAGGATTAAGACAAGTTCAGAAAAAGAATCTATATCAAGAAGGACTATTAGATAGCTTTAAAAGCAGCTTGTATGTATATAAAGATGAATTTACAATTGGAGTAGTTAATAAAAGAGAAGAAATTACATTAATAAGCCCTCAAAGTGCTAAAGAAATAAAGAAAAATGGATACTCAGCTATACATTTAGGTGTAGTAATTATTGGAGTACTCAGCCAGACTAGAGCTGGATTAGACACTAAAGCCCATTTGTATCTTTATGATGATAGATTTAACGATCATGAACAAGCTCAGCTAGCAACCGCTGAAGTAGACCTCAGAAATAAAGTAGCCGTAGTAGGATGTCTCCCTGACATAGACATAGACATAAAAGACACAGAAAGAGTTTATAGAGCTAAAACTAAATTAGAAAGCTGGCGAAAAGAACCAGAAGTTAGTAGAATTACAAAGGATATATTAATTTTAAGCCTACAAGGACATAGGCCTAGTGAATGGAAGAAAATATTTAGTAAATAGACATGCTATGGAAGCATTAAATAATATAATAGATTATAAATATAAGTTAGTTTATTTAGAAAGCACATTAGGATATAATGAAAAACAAATTTATTTAGGATGGAGAGAATACATGAAAAAGGATGATGTAAAAAAAGTAGAATTAGATGAATTTGAAATAAACATAACAGTCTTAAGTTTTATAGACGCAATTAGAAAATGTGTCCTAGGATCTTCAATGGAAGAAGTAGATGATGTCCAAAAACAGATTAGAGCTATAAGAAGTTTAGAACAACTAAAAATATGTGATTTACACTATTTTGATTACTATGTAGATATCTTCTATAAATATTGGAGTCAAATAGGAAGACCTTATGATGAAGAACTATTAATGAAATTTGTAACAAAGTTACCTGGAAAAATAGGAGAAAAACTTTATAAAGATCTAACTGAATGGTTTAAAAGTAGAAAAGAAGAAGGATTATTTTGGCAAATTTCCTTAATACCAGCAGTAGAATTTGTTAGACAAAGAATTAGAGATTTATGTGATGAAGAAAAACTTAGAAGACAAGCACAACAACAATTTAGTAGAATGTGTGTAGACTTGTATGAAGTACCTACATTAGGTTGTGGAAAGACTAAAAAGTACAGGCATCAATATGATAGAAATAAAACCAGAAAAATTAAAAAATACAAGAAAGATAAGTATAAAAAACCTTATAAACCCTATAAAAGAAAATATTATAATTATGCTAATAATAAGCAAAAAATCCAAAACGCTTTTAAACAAGGAAAAAGGATTTTTAGAAAGAAAAATCACAAAGATTGTAAATGTTATTTATGTGGAAAAATGGGGCATATCAAACCTAATTGTCCTGAAGCTAAGAATAATAAAGTAAATACGTTAGAAATAGAAGACTATTTAGAAGACCTAGAAGAAATATTCAATATCGAAGAATTACTTGATGAAGATATTATAGTCATATTCGACGATGAAGATCATGAAGAATACGAAGCATTAATGTTAGAAGAAGACGATGAGTCTAGTTTAGAATCAGGACCTGACGAACAATTTGAAAATGATACATCAGGAACAGAAGATAGTATTAATATGTTAGAAGAAGTAGTTTCCTTTTTAGGAAAAAATTGCAAAGAATGCAGTAAAGAATTCTATAAAGGTTATAAAAAGGAAGAATTATATTATTGTAACAAATGCATAGAAAGAGAAGAAGTAAACCGAGCAGGAAGCGAACTCATATTAATAGATGTCGAAATTCTTTATAAATCCAAAAGAATCTGCACTAAAGCTATGATAGATACATGTGCAAATAAGTGTATTATACATGAAAGTTTAGCTCCAGAAGAATTTAGAACTAAGTTAGGAACAGAAGTAGGATTAAGACAGTTTAATGGATCATTATTACCAATAACTGACTGTATAATTAATATACCAATTAGGATTAATGGAGAAGTACATAACCTTCCCCAGACTTTAGTATCTAAACAGGTAAGTAACTATAAGTTCATTTTAGGATTAAATTTTATATTAGGAAATAATGGAAGTATGTTAATAACACCAAATGGTGTGAATTTCTTTAAAAAATCCACCTTTATACAACCAAAGTTGGAAACTAATAACCTTCCTTATATAAAGAAAATAAATAATATAGAAAAGCCAGTAAATATAGAATATGTTGATTATTTACTCGAAGATTCAATAGTAAATCTAGAATTAGAATCTGATCAAGTTTTAAGTTATGAAGAAATAGACGAATATCTAATAGAAAGTTACACTGAAGATCTTTGTATAATCTCTAGAATAGAGTCTAACCAAGAGAACCCAGAAGAAAAAAGTTGGCCAATAGATGTAAAAAATAAAGTAGAAGCTTTAGAAAGAACAAAAATTATTGGTGATAACCCACAAAATGAAAACTCTACAGAAATATATAAGTTAGAAATAATAAATCCAGACATTACTATAATAACTCAAGATTTAGCCTATAGTTTAGAAGACAGAAAAGAATGCAATATGCATATTAAAGAACTCTTTGAACTAGGAGTAATAAGAGAAAGCACCAGTCGACATAGAAGCCCAGCTTTTATCGTTAGCAACCATAGTGAGCAAAAAAGAGGAAAAAGTAGAATGGTCATTAATTATAAAAGATTAAATGATAATACTCTAAGAAATAGCTATAAGCTTCCCAACAAAGACGAATTAGTAAATTGTATACAAAAAGCAACATGGTTCTCCAAATTTGATTGTAAAAGCGGATTTTGGCAAATAAAACTAGATAAAGAATCTATCCCTTGGACAGCTTTTAGTTGTTCAGAAGGACATTTTGAGTGGCTTGTAATGCCATTTGGATTAAAAAATGCACCTCAAGTATTTCAAGCTAGGATGGATAGAATCTTTAAACAGTTTTCCAGTTTTTGTATAGTCTATATAGATGATATTCTTGTTTTTAGTAATAATAGGTATATTCACACAGCACATGTCCATAAAGTCCTTGATTTATGTAAAGTTAATAATATAATACTTTCTAAGAAGAAAATTGAATTATTTAAAAACAAAATTGATTTCTTAGGACTAAAAATAGATAAAGGAAAGGTAGAACTCCAACCGCATATAACCACTAAAATATTGAATTTCCCTGATAAGATAGAAGAGACCAAAGAGCTACAAAAGTTTCTAGGATTATTAAATTATGGTAGAAAGTTTATACCTAATCTAAGCACCTTAGTCAGGCCACTTTATAATAAACTTAGCAAAAATGGTCAAAGATATTTTAATAATGAAGATATAAAATTAATCCGAAAGATAAAAGAAATAGTAAAAAATTTAGGACCAATAGCTCTCCCAATTGATAGCTATTATAAAATAATTCAAACAGATGCTAGTAGCATAGGATGGGCTGGAATTCTCATTCAAAAACCTAGTAAAGGAAGCCCTAAAGATACTGAAGAAATAGCGATGTATTCCAGCGGCAAGTTTACAGAACCTGAGAGTCGAAAATCAAGTACTGAATTAGAACTATTAGGTATAATAAATACTCTGAATAATTTTCATATATATATACAAAATGAATCCTTTACTATTAGGACAGATTGTAATAATATAGTAGAATTTTATAAAAAAGTACAAAAGAAAAATTTTGAAAAGAAAAATTCCTTCATAAGCAAACGATGGATAAGTTTCTTAGAAACATTAACTGGTAGAGGATATAAAGCAGAATTTGAACATATTAGTGGAAAGGATAATACTATAGCTGATATATTATCTAGACTAATAAATATTTAATTTTTGAATGCAGGAAATATGGCTGGAAGTTCAAAGAATCTTCAAAAAAGCCTTACTTTCCCAACTCAAAGCAGTAGTGCAAAAAAGCTTAACATAGGACCTTTTACAATATGCAATAACCCTGGAATCTCTTTTCAACCTCTAAATCAACTAAAAGATAAGCTTACCGAACCTCAACAAGCTTTGCTCAATAATATTTGGTTTTTTAGAAATGATAATAAAGGATTTTTAAATTCTCTAAATGTTTTAAGCCAATACTTTGTAGAAAATAACAAGTTTTCATGTTATGTAGTTTATAAAGGAAGAAAAGTTGGAATTTATTCAACATGGCAAGAGACTTCTATGTATGTTGAAGATTTTCCAAATCCTAGTTTTAAAGGTTTTTACTCATTGGAAGAAGCCACTAGATCTTTAAATATGTTTTTACAAAACCAAGATGGCTTTGAACCAATTTTAGAGTTTAATGGAATTATTTATGATCGTAACCAAGTGATTAGCTTCATGAATCATTTCAAAACTATAAATGAAGCAAATCATAGAATATCAGAAGAGCTAGAAAGCTGTAAAAAGAATATGTATGATCTTTTAGAAAAGATCCAAGATGAAAATACAATACTAAAGAAAAAATTAGAAGAAGCTGAACAGCTAGCGGATCAACTCCGAAGAATTAGCGTAACAAGCCAAAAGCATAGTACAGAAGCTGACGAGGAGGCAAATTCAGTAGAAAAGCCCCTTGACATTATAAATATTACCCTAATGAGGGATCAAGCTAAAAATCTTCTTAAAGCAGTAGAACAGCTTCCTGTAGATATAAAGCAAAATATTTTTGGTATAGCACAAAATATACATTTAAAACGTTTTCTCAAAATCCAAAAGTTTTTAGCCGTAGGTGTAGGATTACCTGAGGGTATGACTACATGGTTACAAGAGAAAAAAGTTAATAACCAAGTTGTTTTTAAATTTGTTTCAGTACAAATAAATTTAAATATTTTTCCTTTAGAATTTGAAATCCCTGATTTTGCCGATAAAGTTAGTATTGAAGAACTATTTAGTTATGGTATTATTGACGGGATTCATGCAACAAACATTTTAAAAATCTCCTTTCTTCCTGAAAAGCTTCAACAATCTATCAGGATGTTTGGAGGAAAGCATGGTTTTTGTTTGGACATTGACTCAGTTCCCTGTGAATGGATTGTCAACCAGCCTTATCGGTTGTCAAACTATTTACCAGCTTATCACTTCATAGTGATAGTGCCATACAATTTCCCTGTTGAATTTTTACGAGAAGATTATCCTCATGATTATGGTCAAGACATATGTCTTGAACATCTTCAACGATACAGAGCCCAGAAATATTTCACTTGTGTAAATTCATCCAGGCCAAAGCTGATAGGACAGACTCCTCACATGTCAATCTTCATAAGGAGTCACGAGGTCATGTCTAAATACCCTATTCCATGGATATTTCTTAGCCCATAGACAGATGACTACCTAAGAGAAATCCAGGAAGAGGAGGAAGACCGGATACGAGAATTTCTCACTGAAGAAGAAATAGATGAACAGTTCGATGATGAAGCCTACCATAATTTAGACACTTAAGCAGAAGCTAGTACAACAAAGTGTCGGTAGAAAAAGACAAAGATAGTTCAAAGCAAGATAAGATCGAGTCCGAAGATAAGATCGAATCTAAGTCAGAAGTCAGAAGATAAGAAGATAGAAGACAAAGTCAGACAGAAAGATCGAATCAAAGTCAGAAGACAGAAGACAAAATAATAAGATCGACAAATTTGAAGATAAGACTGACAACATGAACAGCAAAAGCAGTTATCGATATGTTCAATTGTCAGATTTACTTTTTGTAAAATATTATAGTTGGCCGTATGTTTTGGCCCTTTCTTTGTACATTTTTGTATAAATTAAGTGTTGCTCTCATTTGCAAAATACAGGCAAATCTAGAGCTTTCAAACACACTCTCACTCCCTCTTGTAATATTTTCAATCTCCTCACTAGCAATCAAAAAAGCTGTGAATATTTTCAAGTAAGGTTTTTATCTCTCTACTGTATACCCACTTTTTAGTTTTTATTTAACTGTTTCAACACTAGGAAGTCTTGCCAGGTTAACGAAAGCATAAGAAAAGTATTAAATTTCTAGAGTAACTCGGTCCTAATATAGATTTGAAAAATTGTTTTGCAACTCTTAAAAGAACTCTTTCTATAAATGCACTTAGTAGAGATCCTGTTTTTATGGAAACAAAATTTTTTGATTTTCTGGAAAACTTCCCAGGTGGTCTATATGGGTAAGACCTGTTTGAACAGGCAGTCGTAGACTTTGGGGGAATTTGAAAATCCGTTTTGTTTAAATGGAAACCAAGGGATCTTGAAAGGCCTGTCTGAGTTTCTCTATAGATTGCACACCCTCTTTTTCAGTTTGGTATCAGAGCAAACTGAAAAAGAGGGTGTGCAATCTATAGAGAAACTCAGACAGGCCTTTCAAGATCCCTTGGTTTCCATTTAAACAAAACGGATTTTCAAATTCCCCCAAAGTCTACGACTGCCTGTTCAAACAGGTCTTACCCATATAGACCACCTGGGAAGTTTTCCAGAAAATCAAAAAATTTTGTTTCCATAAAAACAGGATCTCTACTAAGTGCATTTATAGAAAGAGTTCTTTTAAGAGTTGCAAAACAATTTTTCAAATCTATATTAGGACCGAGTTACTCTAGAAATTTAATACTTTTCTTATGCTTTCGTTAACCTGGCAAGACTTCCTAGTGTTGAAACAGTTAAATAAAAACTAAAAAGTGGGTATACAGTAGAGAGATAAAAACCTTACTTGAAAATATTCACAGCTTTTTTGATTGCTAGTGAGGAGATTGAAAATATTACAAGAGGGAGTGAGAGTGTGTTTGAAAGCTCTAGATTTGCCTGTATTTTGCAAATGAGAGCAACACTTAATTTATACAAAAATGTACAAAGAAAGGGCCAAAACATACGGCCAACTATAATATTTTACAAAAAGTAAATCTGACAATTGAACATATCGATAACTGCTTTTGCTGTTCATGTTGTCAGTCTTATCTTCAAATTTGTCGATCTTATTATTTTGTCTTCTGTCTTCTGACTTTGATTCGATCTTTCTGTCTGACTTTGTCTTCTATCTTCTTATCTTCTGACTTCTGACTTAGATTCGATCTTATCTTCGGACTCGATCTTATCTTGCTTTGAACTATCTTTGTCTTTTTCTACCGACACTTTGTTGTACTAGCTTCTGCTTAAGTGTCTAAATTATGGTAGGCTTCATCATCGAACTGTTCATCTATTTCTTCTTCAGTGAGAAATTCTCGTATCCGGTCTTCCTCCTCTTCCTGGATTTCTCTTAGGTAGTCATCTGTCTATGGGCTAAGAAATATCCATGGAATAGGGTATTTAGACATGACCTCGTGACTCCTTATGAAGATTGACATGTGAGGAGTCTGTCCTATCAGCTTTGGCCTGGATGAATTTACACAAGTGAAATATTTCTGGGCTCTGTATCGTTGAAGATGTTCAAGACATATGTCTTGACCATAATCATGAGGATAATCTTCTCGTAAAAATTCAACAGGGAAATTGTATGGCACTATCACTATGAAGTGATAAGCTGGTAAATAGTTTGACAACCGATAAGGCTGGTTGACAATCCATTCACAGGGAACTGA
Organism: Acer yangbiense; assembly: GCA_008009225.1. Classification (NCBI taxonomy): domain Eukaryota; kingdom Viridiplantae; phylum Streptophyta; class Magnoliopsida; order Sapindales; family Sapindaceae; genus Acer; species Acer yangbiense. The sequence goes on along the minus strand of CM017761.1, from coordinate 6,585,172 downwards.
GTCAATGTCCAAACAAAAACCATGCTTTCCTCCAAACATCCTGATAGATTGTTGAAGCTTTTCAGGAAGAAAGGAGATTTTTAAAATGTTTGTTGCATGAATCCCGTCAATAATACCATAACTAAATAGTTCTTCAATACTAACTTTATCGGCAAAATCAGGGATTTCAAATTCTAAAGGAAAAATATTTAAATTTATTTGTACTGAAACAAATTTAAAAACAACTTGGTTATTAACTTTTTTCTCTTGTAACCATGTAGTCATACCCTCAGGTAATCCTACACCTACGGCTAAAAACTTTTGGATTTTGAGAAAACGTTTTAAATGTATATTTTGTGCTATACCAAAAATATTTTGCTTTATATCTACAGGAAGCTGTTCTACTGCTTTAAGAAGATTTTTAGCTTGATCCCTCATTAGGGTAATATTTATAATGTCAAGGGGCTTTTCTACTGAATTTGCCTCCTCGTCAGCTTCTGTACTATGCTTTTGGCTTGTTACGCTAATTCTTCGGAGTTGATCCGCTAGCTGTTCAGCTTCTTCTAATTTTTTCTTTAGTATTGTATTTTCATCTTGGATCTTTTCTAAAAGATCATACATATTCTTTTTACAGCTTTCTAGCTCTTCTGATATTCTATGATTTGCTTCATTTATAGTTTTGAAATGATTCATGAAGCTAATCACTTGGTTACGATCATAAATAATTCCATTAAACTCTAAAATTGGTTCAAAGCCATCTTGGTTTTGTAAAAACATATTTAAAGATCTAGTGGCTTCTTCCAATGAGTAAAAACCTTTAAAACTAGGATTTGGAAAATCTTCAACATACATAGAAGTCTCTTGCCATGTTGAATAAATTCCAACTTTTCTTCCTTTATAAACTACATAACATGAAAACTTGTTATTTTCTACAAAGTATTGGCTTAAAACATTTAGAGAATTTAAAAATCCTTTATTATCATTTCTAAAAAACCAAATATTATTGAGCAAAGCTTGTTGAGGTTCGGTAAGCTTATCTTTTAGTTGATTTAGAGGTTGAAAAGAGATTCCAGGGTTATTGCATATTGTAAAAGGTCCTATGTTAAGCTTTTTTGCACTACTGCTTTGAGTTGGGAAAGTAAGGCTTTTTTGAAGATTCTTTGAACTTCCAGCCATATTTCCTGCATTCAAAAATTAAATATTTATTAGTCTAGATAATATATCAGCTATAGTATTATCCTTTCCACTAATATGTTCAAATTCTGCTTTATATCCTCTACCAGTTAATGTTTCTAAGAAACTTATCCATCGTTTGCTTATGAAGGAATTTTTCTTTTCAAAATTTTTCTTTTGTACTTTTTTATAAAATTCTACTATATTATTACAATCTGTCCTAATAGTAAAGGATTCATTTTGTATATATATATGAAAATTATTCAGAGTATTTATTATACCTAATAGTTCTAATTCAGTACTTGATTTTCGACTCTCAGGTTCTGTAAACTTGCCGCTGGAATACATCGCTATTTCTTCAGTATCTTTAGGGCTTCCTTTACTAGGTTTTTGAATGAGAATTCCAGCCCATCCTATGCTACTAGCATCTGTTTGAATTATTTTATAATAGCTATCAATTGGGAGAGCTATTGGTCCTAAATTTTTTACTATTTCTTTTATCTTTCGGATTAATTTTATATCTTCATTATTAAAATATCTTTGACCATTTTTGCTAAGTTTATTATAAAGTGGCCTGACTAAGGTGCTTAGATTAGGTATAAACTTTCTACCATAATTTAATAATCCTAGAAACTTTTGTAGCTCTTTGGTCTCTTCTATCTTATCAGGGAAATTCAATATTTTAGTGGTTATATGCGGTTGGAGTTCTACCTTTCCTTTATCTATTTTTAGTCCTAAGAAATCAATTTTGTTTTTAAATAATTCAATTTTCTTCTTAGAAAGTATTATATTATTAACTTTACATAAATCAAGGACTTTATGGACATGTGCTGTGTGAATATACCTATTATTACTAAAAACAAGAATATCATCTATATAGACTATACAAAAACTGGAAAACTGTTTAAAGATTCTATCCATCCTAGCTTGAAATACTTGAGGTGCATTTTTTAATCCAAATGGCATTACAAGCCACTCAAAATGTCCTTCTGAACAACTAAAAGCTGTCCAAGGGATAGATTCTTTATCTAGTTTTATTTGCCAAAATCCGCTTTTACAATCAAATTTGGAGAACCATGTTGCTTTTTGTATACAATTTACTAATTCGTCTTTGTTGGGAAGCTTATAGCTATTTCTTAGAGTATTATCATTTAATCTTTTATAATTAATGACCATTCTACTTTTTCCTCTTTTTTGCTCACTATGGTTGCTAACGATAAAAGCTGGGCTTCTATGTCGACTGGTGCTTTCTCTTATTACTCCTAGTTCAAAGAGTTCTTTAATATGCATATTGCATTCTTTTCTGTCTTCTAAACTATAGGCTAAATCTTGAGTTATTATAGTAATGTCTGGATTTATTATTTCTAACTTATATATTTCTGTAGAGTTTTCATTTTGTGGGTTATCACCAATAATTTTTGTTCTTTCTAAAGCTTCTACTTTATTTTTTACATCTATTGGCCAACTTTTTTCTTCTGGGTTCTCTTGGTTAGACTCTATTCTAGAGATTATACAAAGATCTTCAGTGTAACTTTCTATTAGATATTCGTCTATTTCTTCATAACTTAAAACTTGATCAGATTCTAATTCTAGATTTACTATTGAATCTTCGAGTAAATAATCAAATATTCTATATTTACTGGCTTTTCTATATTATTTATTTTCTTTATATAAGGAAGGTTATTAGTTTCCAACTTTGGTTGTATAAAGGTGGATTTTTTAAAGAAATTCACACCATTTGGTGTTATTAACATACTTCCATTATTTCCTAATATAAAATTTAATCCTAAAATGAACTTATAGTTACTTACCTGTTTAGATACTAAAGTCTGGGGAAGGTTATGTACTTCTCCATTAATCCTAATTGGTATATTAATTATACAGTCAGTTATTGGTAATAATGATCCATTAAACTGTCTTAATCCTACTTCTGTTCCTAACTTAGTTCTAAATTCTTCTGGAGCTAAACTTTCATGTATAATACACTTATTTGCACCTGTATCTATCATAGCTTTAGTGCAGATTCTTTTGGATTTATAAAGAATTTCGACATCTATTAATATGAGTTCGCTTCCTGCTCGGTTTACTTCTTCTCTTTCTATGCATTTGTTACAATAATATAATTCTTCCTTTTTATAACCTTTATAGAATTCTTTACTGCATTCTTTGCAATTTTTTCCTAAAAAGGAAACTACTTCTTCTAACATATTAATACTATCTTCTGTTCCTGATGTATCATTTTCAAATTGTTCGTCAGGTCCTGATTCTAAACTAGACTCATCGTCTTCTTCTAACATTAATGCTTCGTATTCTTCATGATCTTCATCGTCGAATATGACTATAATATCTTCATCAAGTAATTCTTCGATATTGAATATTTCTTCTAGGTCTTCTAAATAGTCTTCTATTTCTAACGTATTTACTTTATTATTCTTAGCTTCAGGACAATTAGGTTTGATATGCCCCATTTTTCCACATAAATAACATTTACAATCTTTGTGATTTTTCTTTCTAAAAATCCTTTTTCCTTGTTTAAAAGCGTTTTGGATTTTTTGCTTATTATTAGCATAATTATAATATTTTCTTTTATAGGGTTTATAAGGTTTTTTATACTTATCTTTCTTGTATTTTTTAATTTTTCTGGTTTTATTTCTATCATATTTATGCCTGTACTTTTTAGTCTTTCCACAACCTAATGTAGGTACTTCATACAAGTCTACACACATTCTACTAAATTGTTGTTGTGCTTGTCTTCTAAGTTTTTCTTCATCACATAAATCTCTAATTCTTTGTCTAACAAATTCTACTGCTGGTATTAAGGAAATTTGCCAAAATAATCCTTCTTCTTTTCTACTTTTAAACCATTCAGTTAGATCTTTATAAAGTTTTTCTCCTATTTTTCCAGGTAACTTTGTTACAAATTTCATTAATAGTTCTTCATCATAAGGTCTTCCTATTTGACTCCAATATTTATAGAAGATATCTACATAGTAATCAAAATAGTGTAAATCACATATTTTTAGTTGTTCTAAACTTCTTATAGCTCTAATCTGTTTTTGGACATCATCTACTTCTTCCATTGAAGATCCTAGGACACATTTTCTAATTGCGTCTATAAAACTTAAGACTGTTATGTTTATTTCAAATTCATCTAATTCTACTTTTTTTACATCATCCTTTTTCATGTATTCTCTCCATCCTAAATAAATTTGTTTTTCATTATATCCTAATGTGCTTTCTAAATAAACTAACTTATATTTATAATCTATTATATTATTTAATGCTTCCATAGCATGTCTAATTAAATTTCCTTCCCATTTACTAAATATTTTCTTCCATTCACTAGGTCTATGTCCTTGTAGGCTTAAAATTAATATATCCTTTGCTTCTGGTTCTTTTCGCCAGCTTTCTAATTTAGTTTTAGCTCTATAAACTCTTTCTGTGTCTTTTATGTCTCTATATTGTTCTTTTGTATCCTTTATCCCTCGATTTTCTAAGTATTCATCTATTCTGGGTTTAGGAAATCCTTCTGTATCTGGGACATTTGTTCCACTTCCACTACCTGTTTCTAAAGTTCTAGGTTTTTCTTCCTCACCTACAAATATTTCTTCTTCTAGATATATTATATGTAATAAATCATTTCTTAGATTTTCAAAATCTAATTTTTCTAATAAAATATTATCTACATCTTTGTCGTCTAGTTCTATGTTAGTGCAAAGTTCTTCGAATACTTCTTCGTTTAGGTAATTATTAGGATTACTAAAAATTAAATCTATTATTTGGTCTTTATTAGTATTTAGGGTTTTAACTTTATCTATGGTTGTTCGAATCTTAACATATTGATTTCGTCTTCAGAATCATCTTCAGTTATAGATATATTACCTTGGTTTTTGTAATTACTAAATCTTTGGAACGTTTGGTCTTTGTTATCAGTATAAATCTTACTACTTTCTGGTAATTCTACTAACTGGGTTTTTAATTCTGGTAATTTCCATTCTAATCCCTGTAATTCGCTTTTATTAAGTCTTTTAGGGACTTGCATTTGTACATATTCACTATGAAAATGTTCAACTATGCTTTTGTTAATGAACTTGAACTTTTTATGGTATTTATTATAACATCTTCCTAAAACAAATAGTTTTATTCTTAAATTTTATATTCTGCATCCATGTTAAAACCTTTTGTTTGTATGCTTAATTTTATCTTACTACAAAATTCTTTATGTCTATGTCTATGTCAGGGAGACATCCTACTACGGCTACTTTATTTCTGAGGTCTACTTCAGCGGTTGCTAGCTGAGCTTGTTCATGATCGTTAAATCTATCATCATAAAGATACAAATGGGCTTTAGTGTCTAATCCAGCTCTAGTCTGGCTGAGTACTCCAATAATTACTACACCTAAATGTATAGCTGAGTATCCATTTTTCTTTATTTCTTTAGCACTTTGAGGGCTTATTAATGTAATTTCTTCTCTTTTATTAACTACTCCAATTGTAAATTCATCTTTATATACATACAAGCTGCTTTTAAAGCTATCTAATAGTCCTTCTTGATATAGATTCTTTTTCTGAACTTGTCTAAATCCTACTTCAAGCATTTTATTAACATCTTCCTCTTGGATTAAATCTTCTGTTTTTTCGATTATTTCTTTTCCTTTATTACTATAATTTAGGATATTTCTAACTCTACTAGCTACTGGTAATCTTAGGCTAGATGATCTTGTTAGTTCCATTTTTGTTAAAGAGATTAACTTTTGGACCTAAAATATCTTGAATTTCTACTTTTGATTGGCTAGGAGAAGCTTGAGCTTCTTGCTTAGTTTCTAGTAGATTTATTCTGTTAGCTAACCAAGCTATATGGTTTGGATCTACTTGGTTATGGATAATTTTATTAATATTATTTTCTAATTCTTCTATTCGCTCTAAAGCTTTAATTAATAGCTTTATTATGGTATTACACTGTCCTTGGGTGACTGTATTACTTTCTAAGTTGAAAACTTTATCACTTATGCTTATTGGTAATTATTGGGAGCTTCTATTGTTAATTCGTTAAGGATGTTTGCTAATTGGTTCATTCAGTAAGTCTTTTTATCTGTGATCTTAATTCTTGCTGAGTCTGCTTTATATTTTCTATTTCTAAGCTGAGGCTAGTAACTAGACTTTTTATTTCTAATTCTACAGGTTTAGGAGTTTTTTGGTCTATTAGATTAGCTAATTCTAATATTTCCTTTTTACTGGGAAATCTTTTATAGTATTATTAAAGTCTCCTATTAATTCTTTTATATAATCTAAATTTTTTCTTAAAGTATTGATCTTACTATTTTCAAAGAAACTTGCTAAATCTGTGATGTTTTTATTAGTCTTATCTATATTTTCTTCCAAACTTTGACCTAAATTAATTATTAAGTCTACGATGAATTTTGTTGACTATTACTAGTGTGTGGTATATGTTTATACTGGTTATCTAAGTGCTCTACGTTACAATTAATTTTTATATTGTTTTGTAGATTTACCTTTGTTTTTCTCAATCCGGCTATTTCGAGATCTAAATATTCTAATCTCTTAAAGTTCATATGTAAGGTAAAATTCTTCTGTTATCTGCCTTGAGCTTTGCAATATTTAATTCTATTAAATTTATGATATTTCTTCTAGCTAAAATTAGTTTTTCTAAATAAGTGTTTTCTCTAAATGGTTCTCTGTTTTTTATTAATAAGTAATTAAAAATTAGTTCTGCTTCGTGAAAGTTCAAGTTCCTTAAATATGCACTAAAATGATCTAAAGGTCCATAAAAATAAATATTAAGAAAGCAGTAGTTTAAATACATTAAAGCTTTCTGCAACTTTCGTTACAGCTTTTGAATTCAAGTACTCTGTAAAGCTTTTTATTGAGCTAGATTAAAGGGTTCCTTTGCTACACAGGGCTTCTAGATGTATCTTCCAACGATTTTCTTGAATTTTAACTTCTTCTATTCTATCTAGGATAGCTTGTTTTGCTTCTTCGCTTTTAGCTCTTTTTAGTCTCCTTTTATTTACGTTTATTATTCTTTGTTCTAAGTTAAGAGTTTCTCTGAACCACTCCTTTCGTTGACTTATAGGTACTTCTCTATTCATTAAGAATTAAAATCTAATTTTGTCTAAACTAAATAAAGACAATTTGAATGAATATTTATACTAGCTTATTTTATTATAACTTTAGTAATAGCACATGTTACGGAAGAAAGCAATTCATATCTACTAA